>CM017576.2:16129494-16537806 GCA_007844105.2 Rhamnella rubrinervis | reverse complement strand
CGGCCTCCAAGAACTTCCCTCCCTCCCTCCTGACGGCCTCCGACAACTTCCTACCGCCCTCGGACAACTTCCTACGGCCCTCGGACAACTTCCTACCAACCCCACAACTTCCTACCTCCAGGCATCTTCCTACCGTCCACAACTTCTACTTGGCCACAACTCCCACGGCCTCCAACAACTTCCTACTGCCCGGACTTCCTACCTCCACAACTTCCTCACGCCTCCTCCACAACTTCCCTACTTCACGGACAACTTCCACGGCCAGCTTCCCCAGAGGTAACTTCCTACTTCCGCCCCGGGGACAACCTCCCCGCTCCTCCTCCGACAACTTCCCCGCCCGACAACCTGGCCCCACTTCTACGGCCTCCACAACTTGGCGCTTCCTCCGAGCCAACTCCCGGCCTCGGCAACTTCCGCGGCCCGACAACTCCTACTCTCCTGGCTTCCTCCACCTGCCCACAACTCTCCCACGGCCCGACAACTCATACCTCCGACAACTTCCACGCCTTCCTGAATCCTGTTACGGCCCGGACAACTTCCCAGCCTACCGTCCGACAACTTCCTACGGCCCACAACTTCCTACCTCCCCACAACTCCGACGGGCCAACAACTTTTCTAATCGCCTCGACAACTCATACCGACAACTCTCCCTACTCTACTTTCCAAGATCTTCCTACTGGCCCGACAACTTCCTACTCTGCCCCTCCCACAACTTCCTACGCCGGCTTCTATAACTCCCTCCTCCTACTCCACAACTTCCTACTACCAGGCACCTTCCTGCGGCCTTCCAAGATCTTCCTACTCGGCTCCGACAACTCCTACCTCCACAACTTTCACGCGGACTCCGACAACTTCCTACGGCCCGGCAACTTCCTACTACACAACTTCTATAACTCCTACCATTAAATCCTCTGGCCTCGACAACTTCCCCCTACGGCCCGACAACTTCCTACCACCCTCCGACAACTTCCAACGGCCCGACAACCACTACGGCCCTCCATAACTTCCTGGCCCGACAACTTCCTACGGCTCGACAACTTTCCTACAACTTCCAAGCAACCTCTAACGGCCTTCCTAAGAACTTCCTACTACCTGACAACTTCCTACTTCAGCAACTTCCTACCGACAACTTCCTACGGCCCTCCGGACAACTTCCTACGGCCCTCCGACAACTTCCTACGGGCCTCCGACAACTTCCTACCTGCCCGACAACTTCCTCTACCTACCGGACAACTCACTTCTGGCCAGTTCTATAACTTCCGTACTCTGCCTCCCGACAACTTCCACGGCCCACAACTTCCCCACGGCCCAACTTCCTACTGGACTCGCATAATCCTCCTACCTACCGGCAACTTCCTACTCTGCCCAAGAACTTCCACGGCCCGGCCAACTTCCTACTTCACTCCGACAGCTTCCTCTGGCCCTCATTAACTTCCTACTAGCCCGACAACTTCCTACTTCCAAGAATCCTCCGACAATCCTCCTCCTACCTGGCCCCACAACTTCCCACGCTCCTCCTCATGCACTTTCAACTTCCCTACTCTGCCTTCCGACAACTTCCTACTGCCCCCATCACTTCCTACTTCAGCTTCTTCCTCCGCCAATCCCACGGCCACACAACTCCCACGCCCTCCGACAACTTCCTACGGCCTCCTATAACTTCCTCATTTCTGACAATCCCTAGACCTCCGGCCAACTTCCTACGGCCCCATTAACTTCCCTACGACGCCAAAGACCCCCACGGCCTTCTCTCCGAAGCAACTTCCTACGGCCCTCCGACACTTCCTACGGCCTTCAAAGCCAACTTCCTACCTACTTCCTCCAACAACTTCAGTACGCCCCACAACTCCTATGGCCTCCGGCCAACTTCTACGCAGTCAGGCCAAACTTCCTACGGCCGTCCGACAACTTCCTACGGCCCTCCGACAACTTCCTACGGCCCTCGGACAACTTCCTACGGCCGTCCTATAACTTCCTACCTCCGACAACTTCCTCCACGACTTATCAACTCCCCACGCCCTCCGACAACTTCCTACTCTTCCAAGAACTCCCTACCTCCGACATCCGCCTTACTTCTGGCCCCACAACTTCCTACTGTCCGACAACTCCTACCTGCCATCCCGGCAACTTCCTCACGGCCTCCAACAACTTCCGACCTGCCTCCAACAACTTCCCTACTCCCACAACTTCCTACGGGACAACTTCCCACGGCCGTCCCAGAGGAACTCCCTACTACCTCCGGGACAACTTCCTACCTGCCCCTGACAACTTCCCTACTTCCCAACTTCCCAAGGCCCTCCGGGAACTTCCTACCGGTCCGACAACCCTCACTGGCCCGGCAACTTCCCACTTCCACAACTTCCTACGCCATCCGACAACTTCCTACGGCCCGGCAACTTCCTACGCACCCGACAACTTCCTACTCTCCGACAACTCCTCTCCTTCCTCCGACAACTTCCTACGGCCCACAACCTTACGGGCCTCGGCAACTACTACTCCTCACATACTCCTACCTTCCAAGAACTTCCGACGCCCCAACTTCCTACGGCCCGGACAACTCCTACCCCACCACATCCTCCCACCGCCGTCCGGCCAACTTCCTACTTGGCCCCACAATCCCACCGGCCAGTCCGACAACTTCTACTGGCCCAACTCTCCACCACTCCTCCAACAACTTCCTACGGCCTCCGCCTCCTACGCCCCACAACTTCCCCACGGCCGACAACTCCTACCTCCTGGACAACTTCCTACGGCCGCTCCTATAACTCCCTACGGCCCGACAACTTCCCGCGCCCGACAACTTCCGCGCCCGACAACTTCTCCCACAACTCCTCGCGGCCTGACAACTTCCGGCCCGACAACTTCTCGCGCGGCCTCCGACAACTTCCCTCACCTCCCGACAACTTCCCCGCCCGGACAACTTCCGACGGCCACAACTTGCTACGCCCGAATCCTACGGCCGTCCGACAACTTCCTACCGCCTCCCACAACTTCTACTACTCCCACAACTTCCGACCTCTAACAACTTCTCGCCCTGACAACTTCATACACTGACAACTCCTACCTGCCTTCCAAGATCTCCTACTCACCACAACTTCCTACCTCCCGGCAACCTCCTACCGGCCGCCCTATAACTTCCTCCTACCGACAACTTCCCTACTGACACCTTCCTCCTACTTACTTTCCAAGATCTTCTCCCCTGACAACTTCCTACGCCGTCACAACTTCCTACTCCTCGACAACTCCTACGGCCCCACAACTTCCTACCAAGACTGACAACTTCCTACTACCCCACAACCTACTACCGGCCCCATAACTTCCTACGGCCCACAACTTCCGCCCCACAACTTCCTACCGCCCTGGACGACTTCCTACGACCTTCCAACTTCCAACGGCCCACAACTTCATATACGCTTCCACAACTTCCCTCGGCCCCACAACTTCCCACGGCCCGGCAACTTCCTACGCCTTCCAAGAACTTCCAACGCCTTCCTAAGAACTTCCTACTGGCCCCACAACTTCCCCTCCTCAGAACTTCCCTACCTCCACAACTTCCTACTACTGGGTCCGACAACTTCCTACGGCCCCACAACTCCACCTCCAACAACTTCCTACGGCCCACAACCCTACGGCCATTCTAGAGTAACTTCCTACGCCCTCCACAACTTCCCACGGCCCGACAACTTCCTACTTCTCCCACAACTTCCTACGCGACTTGACAACTTCCTACGGCCCCACAACTTCCTCCGCCTGACCACTTTCCCTACGCCGTCCACAACTTCCTACGCCTCCATCAACTTCCCTACGCTCCCTCCAACAACTTCCTACTCCCTCACAACTTCCCTACCTCCAAGAACTTGCTACTACCTCCGACAACCTTCCTACCGGCCCCACAACTTCCTACGGCCCTGACAACTTCCTACGGCCTTCCAAGAACTTCCTACGCCTCCCACAACTTCCTACCTACCACCACTTCCTACCTGCCAACTCCTACGGCCGTCCGACAACTTCCTACTCCTCCGGCCAACCTCCTACCTCCCCATAACTTCCTCGCCTCTGACAACTTCCTACTACCCCACAACTTCCTACTCCCTGACAACTTCCTACCACGCTTGAAGAACTTCCCACCGCCTTCCTAAGAACATCCTACTGGCCCACAACTTCCTACGGCCTTCAAAGAACTTCCTACTACCCAACAACTCCTACGCCGTCCACAACTTCCTATGGCCTCCGACAACTTCCTACGGCACTGCGACAACTTCCTACGGCCGTCCGACAACTCCTACGGCCCTGACAACTTCCTACGGCCCTCGGACAACTTCCTACTGGCCCTATATCTTCCCACTGGCCCGACAACTTCCTACTGACTCTGACAACTTCCCACGGCCTCCCGACAACTTCCTACTACTTCCAAGAACTCCGACCTCCCGACAACGCCTTACGGCCCCACAACCTACCGGCCCGACACTTCCTACCGCCGTCCACAACTTCCTACTGGCCTCCAACAACTCCCACGGCCTCCAACAACTTCCTACGGCCCGACAACTTCCCTACGCCGACAATCCTACGGCCCTATAACTTCCTACGGCCCTCCGACAACTTCCTACGGCCCTGGACAACTTCCTACGCCTTCCAAGAACTTCCTACGGCCTTCCGATAACTTCCTACGGCCGTCCGACAACTTCCTACGGCCCGACAACTTCCACCCACAACTTCCTACGGCCATCCGACTTCCTACCGCCCGACAACTTCCTACGGCCCGACAACTTCCTACGGCCCTCCGACAACTTCCTTCCTGGACAACTTCCCTACGGCCCGACAACTTCTACACCCCACAACTTCTACTTGGCCCGACAACTTCTTACGGCCCTCCGACAACTTCCTACGGCTTCCAAGAACTTCCCGACGCCTCCCACAACTTCCTACGGGCCTCCGACAACTTCCTACAGCTCTCCGACAACTTCCTACGGCCCTCCGACAACTTCCTACGGCCGACCACAACTTCCTACGGCCCACAACTTCCTACGCCCGGCACAACTTCCGGCCCGGCAACTTCCACGGCCTCCAACAACTTCCCTACGCCCGACAATCCTACGGCCTCCGACAACTTCCTACGGGCCCTATAACTTCCTACGGCCCGACAACTCTCGCGCCCGGACAATCTCTGGCGGCCCGGCAACTTCCTCCGGCTCCCCATAACCTCCGACAACTCGCGGCCCGACAACTTCCTCGCGCTCCGACAACTTCGCGCCTCCGACAACTTCCGACCCTCCGACAACTTCCTACGGCCTCAACTTCCTACGCCCCACAACTTCCTACGGCCTCCACAACTTGCTACCTCCGACAACTTCCTACGGCCGTCCGACAACTTCCTACGGCCCGACAACTTCCTACTTCCACAACTTCCGACTCGAACAACTTTCTATCGCCTCTGACAACTTCATACAGCCCCTCCCCTACCTGGCCTTCCAAGATCTCCCCCGCCTCCCGACAACTTCCTACGCCCCGCCAACTTCCCCGCCCACAACCTACCTACCGCCCTATAACTTCCTACCTCCCACAACTTCCTACGACCATCCTATAACTTCCTACCGCTCCCACAACTTCCACGCCCTGTAAGAACTTCCTTCGCCCTCACAACTTCCTACGGCCTTGAAGAACTTCCCACGGCCCCAAGCAACTTCCTACGCCTCCAACAACTTCGTGCCTTCCAAGAACTTCCACGGCCCGGACAACTTCCTACCAGTCCGACAACTCTTATGGCCCTCCCACAACTTGCTACGGCTTCCTCCGACAACTTCCTACGGCCGTCCTATAACTTCCTACGGCCCGATAACTTCCTACGGCCCTCCGACAACTTTTTTTGGCCTTCTAAGAACTTCCTACGGCCCTCCGACAACTTTCTACGGCCCTCCGACAACTTCCTACGGCCCTCCGTCAACTTCCTACGGCCGTCCCACAACTTCCTACGGCCCTCCCACAACTGGCCACTGACAACCTCTACCTCACAACTTCCTACTCCAGAACTAAAATTATACTTTTTAATGGCATAAAAAAATAACTTGATATATTGAAATATGACAATAAATTGTTATTCTTTTTTTAAAAGTACAATTATTATTATTCAAATAATCTTGATGTGTAATCTATCTAAAAGGTTGTGATAAATTGATTGATTGATTTCCAATAGTTTACGCAAGGACTTAAAATAATGATAAGTATAACTTGTTGTATGCCTTCATATATATATATATATAATCTTATTGGCAATGTCATCCAAGATGGAATTATCAAATCATTCTTTATTATTATTAATTTTTTTTAATGTAAATACAATCATGCCTTTAAACATAAAAAGAAGCCACTTGGCAATTCAGCAGAACCTTGGGGACAAAGTTCGTATAGCATAATCATTGTTTATTATTAATAATTAAACTAAGCAACTAAATTGATCTAGCATAAAGGAAAAAAAGCAAAAAATAAAGTGGTTTGACTATGTGCATACAGTTACTAATTATAATTTGAGAAATAATAGTTAAAAAAATTAATTATAAAATCCAGCACAACATAATCAATTTGGAATAACTAACAAATTAAAAAGGACAAACTAAAGTGAAAAACAAAAATAAAATAAGATGTAGGATAGGCAGCCAACGCCCTGGAGAGAGCGGTGTGCATGAACAGGGATGCAGCTCCAGTGAGGTGCAGGTGAGTAGGGATGCAGCTCCAGTGAGGGAATCGCTCATCCAGTGTTGAAAACAGCCAAAGCTAGTACGAGCCGATGCTGTTGATGAAGAATGTGCCCAATGTCTTTAAACCGGATTGTGTAGAAGGGGATGGAAATTGTGAGGAAGGCAAAAAAAACTCTTTTTCTGTGCAAAAAGCTAGGAGTTACAAGAAGAAATATACCTTAAACAACAAATTGATTGATTCACTAATAGGGTATTCCAAGAACTCGTTGTTTACCATCCACCTGAAGGGTGTCGATACCGATATCAATGCAAGATATGCATCAGATGCTGTGGAGTTATCATCGGATTTGTTTGGTAATACTTTGCATACTTGTCTTCTTCCTTCCCCACTCAACACAATGTCAGACCATCAAACTAAAAAGCTTTAGAATCATTATATAAATTGTAATGCTCAGGTTGTTTATATATATATATATATACATAATAAATTAAAAAAAACTAAAAGATGCTCTTCTGCAAAACTAAAACAAAAAAAGCAATCATTACATGTTCAAAGTAAAAGAATACATATAATAAATTAAAAAGAAAAGCAAAAGATGCTCCTCTGCAGCACTAAAACAAAAATAAAGCAATTATTATACGTTGAAAGTAAAAGATGCTATGCAGATACTTATTATACAGTTTGAAAAAATATATATTATATTTTGAAAATAAAATATGCTCTGCACCATATATTCTATTCCTATATAAGCTGTAAAATTTTAAATTAATTATTAAAATATTTCATATTTTACACATGTGTATCCGTATAAACTATAAAAATATAAAGTAATTATTAATTTATTAGAATTTGAAAAAGAGAATATGCTTCATGATTTACATACGTATAAATTGTATAAAAAAAACTCTATACAATATAATAATTATAATTTTTTAAAAAATATTAATGTTGTATTTAATAAATAATATGGAAATTTCCACGGAAATTTTGAAAATTTCCTTGGAAATTATGGAAATTTTGACCAAATTGTGAGGGAACTGTCATGAAAATTTTAATGAAAATATCGGAGAAATATCGGAAATTTTGATAGAAATTACAACCATTTTTAATTTCGACTAATGGATAATTTCCATACTTTGTAAAAACGAAAATATCCACGAAATTTCGTGGATATTTTCGATTTTTTCATCATTGCTTTCAGCGGCCATCCAATGACTTCCTATGGACTTCCTTTGGCGTTCCAATAACTTCCTACAGCTTTTCTACTCCCTTCCAACAACTTCCTACGGCTTTCCAATGACTTCTTGCTGCCTTTCTATGTCTTTAAAATAACTTCTTACTCCCTTACAACAACTTCCTACGGCTTTCCAACAACTTCCTATGGCCTCCCAACGACTTTCTATTGCCTTCCAACAACTTCCTACGACCTTCCAACAACTTCCTAAGACCTTCCAACAACTTCCTACAAGGTTCCAACAACCTCGTACAGCCTTCCAATAACTTTTTAAGGCTTTCCAACAACTTCCTACAGCCTTCTATAACTTCCTACAGCCTACCAACAACTTCGTACAACCTTCCAACAGCTTTCTACGTCCTTCCAACAACTTCTTACAGCCTTCCAATAACTTTCTACTAGTTTTCAACTTCTTACAGCCTTCCAACACCTTCATACGTCCTTCTAACAACTTTCTACATCCTTTCAACAACTTCCTACACCCTTCCAACAATTTCTTACTCCCTTCCAACAATTTTCTGCGACCTTCTAACAACTTTCTACAACCTTCCGATAACTTCCAACTCCCTTACAATAACTTCCCACGGCGACCATCCCACAACTTCTTACGGCCTTCCAACAACTTCATACAGCCTTCCATTACCTTCCTACATCTTTCCAACAACTTCCTATAGCCTTCTAACAACTTCCTACTCCCTTCCGACAACTTTCTGCGGCCTTCCAACAACTTCCTACGGCCTTCTAATAACTTCCTACTCCCTTGCAACAACTTTCCAAGGCGGCTATCTAATAACTTCCTACAGCCTTTCAACAACTTCCTATGGCCTTCCAAAGACTTTCTACAGCCTTCCAATAATCTAATAACTTCCTACGGCCTTCCAACAACTTCCTATAGCCTTCCAAAGACTTTCTACGGCCTTCCAACAACTTCCTGTTGCATTCTAACAACTTCTTATATCCTTCCAGCAACTTCTAATCTATTCCACAACTTCCTACAGGGTTCCAACAACTTCCTACAGCCTTCTAATAACTTCCTATTGCCTTCCAATAACTTCCTATAGGATTCCAACAACTTCGTATAGGATTTCACTAACTTCCTACAGCCTTCCAACAACCTCCTATAGCCTTCTGATGACCTCCTATGGTTTTTCAACAACCTCCTACAGCCTTCCAATAACTTCTTACGGCCTTCCAACAACTTCCTACGGCCTTCCAATAACTTCTTACGGCATTCCAACAACTTCCTACGACCTTCCAATAACTTCCTTAGGCCTTTCAACAACTTCCTACGGCCTTCTAACTATTTCCTCCGGCCTTCCAACAACTTCCTACGACCCTCCAACAACTTCCTACGGCTTTCCAATGACTTCCTATGGCCTTTCAATACCTTCCTACGTCCTTTCAATAATTTCCAACGGCTTTCCAGCAACTTCCTACAATTCCAACAACTTCCTACAGGGTTCCAATAACTTTCTACAGCCTTCCAACGACTTCATATGGCCTTCCTACGACCTTCCAATAACTTTCTACTACCTTCCAATAACTTTCTACTACCTTCCAACAATTTTATACGGCCTTTTAACAACTTCCTATAACATTTATACAACCTTCCAACAACTTCCTACGGTCTTCCAACAACTTCCTACAGCCTTCCAGTAACTTCCTTCGGCCTTTCAACAATTTCCTACGGCCTTCCAACATTTTCTTCTGGCCTTCCAATAACTTCCTATGACTTTTCAACAACTTCCTATGGCCTTCTAACAAGTTCCTACGGCATTCCAACGACTTTCTACGGTTTTTCAATACCTTCCTACGTCCTTCTAACAACTTCCAACAGGCTTCCAGCAACTTCCTCTAGGGTACCAACAACATCCTGCAGCCTTTCAACGACTTCATACGGCCCTCCTACGGTCTTCCAATAGCTTCATATTCCCTTCCAACAACTTCCTACAGCCTTCCAATAACTTCCTACGGAGTTTATATAACCTTCTAACAACTTCCTACGGCCTACCAACATCTTCCTACAACCTTCCAACAACTTTCTACGTCCTTTCAACAACCTCATACTGCCTTCCAACAACCTTTTACAGCCTTCCAAAAACTTCCTACCGGGTTCCAACAACTTCCTACGGCCTTCCAATACCTTTCTACGTCATTCTAACAACTTCCTATAGCTTTTCAACAACTTTCTACTCCCTTCCAACAACTTTCTATGGCCTTCAAACAACTTCCTACGGCCTTTCTACGACCTTCCAACAACTTCCTACTCCCTTGCAATAACTTCTTATAGCGGTCATCCAACGACTTCCTACGACCTTACAATAACTTTCTACGGCCTTCCAATAACTTCTAATCCCTTCCAACAACTTCCTACAGGGTTTCAAAAACTTACTGCGGCCTTTCAACAACTTTCTACGAGCTTTCAACAACTTCCTACAGCCTTTTAACAACTTTCTACGGTCTTCCAACAACTTTCTATTGTCTTTCAATAACTTCTTATTTAGTGGTTGTCTTAATCAAGTTTCATGATCACCTAGAAATGCATAGAAAAGGTTCATAATCACATAAAAATATGCCGGAATGCTTCATAATCATACAGAAATATATAGGATCGCTTCATAATCACACAAAAATATATAGGAATCACATAGTAATGCAAAGGAATACTTCGTAATTCTACATAAATGTTTCACAATCACACTAGAATGCACAAGAAAGCTTCGTAATAAAGTAGAAATGCGAAAGAATCACATAGAAATTATTCATAATCACGTAGGAATGCGCAGTAATGCTGCGTAATCAAGAAGCAATGCACAGAAATGATTCGTAACTAAGCAGAAATATTTCATAATCACACAGAAATATTTTGTAATCACACAGAAATACACAAAAATACTTCATAATACTTCATAATCAAGCAATAATGTGCAATAATAAGCATAAATACTTTGTAATCACACAAAAATATATAAGAATACTTTGTAATTATGTTTGAATACTTCGTAATCACATAATAATATTCGTAATCAAGAAAATGCTCAAAAATAGCATCATAAATTATTATCTTTCAAAATCCCTAAATCTAACAAAAACATACTTGAAATCATATAATAACCAAGGATCATTTTTTTGAAGTGTAGATATTTTCCATTACTCGAAATTGAGAATTGTTATAATTTCTATAATTTCCATCGATATTTTCACGATATTTTCGTTAAAATTTCCATGCCAATTCATTTACAATTTGGTTAGAATTTTCATAATTTCCATAGAAATTTCCGAAATATCTTTGAAAATTTCACATATTGTATAGAGTTTTTTTTTTAATATTCAATTTATATATATACAAATCATGGATCATCTTCTCACTTTATATTTTTATAATTTATACGGATAGGATATATGTGCAAAGCTTGGAGCATTCTAATAATTACTTTAAATCTGACATTGTTTGGTATATCGTATTGTACTAGATTGTATACTATATAGTCTTAGTACGGTGTTTGGTGTAGTACTTCGTACTGGGTCAGAATTATCCAAAATTCCTTTTAATACGATATTCATCGTATTATTCTGACCCACTCAAATATACAGGTCAAAATAATACGATGTTCTTTCAATATTTAGTTTCAATGTTATATGTTGAATTTTATAACAATTTAAATTATTTATATAAATAACTATGAAAATTTAAATATCTTTTATTTATAAATATTATGTAATTTTTTAAAATAAAACATTAATATTTTATTTTAAAGGAAAATATTAAAATTAAGTTTTTTTATCTAATATAATATAAATTTTAAATGATATTATAATACTATATATATATATTAAATAATAAAAGAAATAGTCTAGTATGATGTGCATTAAATATAATATAACTATTTAAATTTTTAGTCCGGAACTACACCAAACACAGTACAATACTAATTTGTTCAGTTCAATTCAAACCAGACCATTTCAGTCCGGATATTAATTAATAATACAGTACAGTCTTACGCACCAAACGTGTTACAATTTATATGGATAGGAGATATGTCTTTTGATTAATATTTTTCTCAATACACTAATAGAAATGAAGATATGGAAGAGTGAACATTTTCAACCACTAAAAAATTCTATGTGATATTGAGTTATATTTAAATAATTATGTATTTGTATTATTATTTTAATTAATGAATAATTCATTATAAAAAAATAATAACATTTTTGTTACTATCAACGAGTATTGTAGGCTTTTTAATTATAAAAAATATAAATTATGTTAAATATTTTTTAAAATTTTTTAGTTGAATTAATAAAGTAATTAATAAATTAACATATATTAAAATTTCATTGAAAATTTTCATATTTTATTATTGATTTTCGTCATTTCTTTTAAAATTTTATCGATATCGATATTTTATCGAAATTTCTATCAATATTTCCGTATTTTTTATCTTCGATATTTTCATCAATACCGATATTTTTATCCTTGATAATAACTACTCATACCATGTTTAAACATCATGACATACACATTCATACAAAAGAAAGAGAAAAAAAAATCATAACATACACATTTTGTTCAGAAATGGCGGAAATAATGGAGAAACGAGGGAGAATTGACTGAGGAGAAGAGGAGTGCAAGAAATTTTTATGGCCAAAGGATAATTAGGACCTTTCACTTACAAAGAAATTAGAAAATTTTAATTATTTAAAATTCGGCTAAAAATTTAATTTTGTCTAGGAAATATATGGTTATTTGTTAATAATAAAAAAACTCTTACATGAATTCTCGGATTCAATTTTTTAATATTTTTTGTGTTTCCCGATGCTGTCCCTACCTGCCAAATACTGCCAAATTTACAACCCAATATAAAAATAATAATAACAATATTTTTCAATAGTCCAATTTATAAGTTGTGGTGAGTGTTGACCTTTGTTACAGTGCGCGTGGGGTGGTTAGATTGTCCCCACTCTGCTTATCCTACACACTACACACATTTCTCTGTCTCTCTGCGCCTTTCGTAACACAGTGGTAGAAGTAAAAGTGAAAGAGAAGTAAGAGACAGAGTGGGACAGAGAGAGAGAGAGGGGCTTTTGAGGGCTGAAAATGTCAGGGCATCCTCTTCTTCTTCCTCGAGCTCCTCCATTTCTCTGTATCATCTCTTTGGTTGTTGTGATAAACGTCAAGTCGGTTGATTCTTGTAGTGCATGATTATCATCTGGCTCAGCCTAGCTTGCTTTGCTTTCTCTTTTGTAGTTATTTTTTGGTAAAATTTCTCTTTTGTAGTTTGTTTGCAAGTGTTTTGGGTCGTTTCGCGTGGTTTAATATGCTCTAAACGAATGTCCTTCCTCTGTCCTCTTCCCGAGCTCTTATAAGTGAATAGTTGCTTTCATGGGTTTTGTTATTGTTTTCTTTTAGCTAACTGGCATTTTCTTTTCAATTATTGTACGGAGTTTCTGCTGTGGTTTTTTTCTACTTTGTTTTCTTGTTCTGAGGTTTTGTTTCTCCAATCTTGAGTGCATTTTAGAAATGGGTTTGGACGAGATGTGAGTGAAGAGAATGGATGTTATGTGTTGGATTTGGACTAGGGTGAACTGGGTTTGAAAGTTATTTCATGGAGATTTTGGCTTTGTGATTGTGAAGTTTGTTCCTTTTTGGCATTTTGGAGAAGGGTTTAGATAGTTTTGAGAGAATGAATGATGGTGTGGGAAAGGGATCGTCTTGTTTGTCACTCGCAGTGGCAGAGAAGAGAACGCATAGGCCTGGTGGTTGTGTTGGGATCTTCTTTCAGCTCTTTGATTGGAACCGAAGGTTTGCCAAGAAAAAGCTCTTCTCAAAGAAATTGCTTCCTCCTGGTTAGTTTAACACCAAAATAAACAATCTCCATTTGCTGCTTTTGATCTTTTAAGATAAAAAAAAGTATGATTTTTTTTCTTAAACTTATTTGATGTATCAGCTCGTGCTAAACAAGCTTCTAAGAAGTTTAAAGGGGGTGAGAAGATGCCCATGTCCAAGCTTCATTTGGTATGCTTTACATGTTGATTATTGGGTCTCTTTTTTCTTTTTTTTTCTTTTTTTTTTCCTGATTTTGATCGTCTTCATTTGGGTATTTTTGGTGTTCTTGAATGATAGATTGCTGATGAAAACAGTGGGGGCTTCCCAAATATGACGAAACATCATAATCGTAGCATTGATATAGACCATAAACATGAAATGCGAGCTCCTGGTTTGGTTGCTAGGCTTATGGGTCTTGAATCTATGCCTACTTTGCGTGATAAGCCCAAGAAAGTTTCTTTATCTGATTCTTGTGATAATGGAAAATGTATAAATTCTTATAATTCTGGTGGAGAATTTGTGAATTCAGAAAGAGGGAACACAAAGCTTGAATCTAGGCCTCAGAAGCTTCAGAAAACTGGGCAGGTTCAGAGAAAGGCAGTGACTAGGTTTGGAGCTGATGCACTTCAAATTAAGAGTGTTTTATCAAGGTCAAGAAAGCTACATCATCATCATCCAATACCTGTTTCGCCAGTTAAAAGTCCAAGGATTCCCTTAAGTAAGAATGTTTCCCGTACATCCCGGTTAATTGATGCAGCTACTAAGATTTTAGAACCAGCTGCAAATAAATCAAAATGTGCTATTATTTATCCAACTTCCGTTCATTATCCTCTTAAAAATGAGGTTATAATAGAGGAAACTTTGATGAAGTCAGAGGAACTAACTAATAAACCTGGTTATTGTGCCAATGCAACCAATTGTTTGGTGGGGAAGACATCTTGGCAAAATTGTGGTAATTTGCTGGATATTGTGAATGTTGAACCAAATGCTGCAGAACAGCCATCCCTTTTTCCACCCTTCACCTCAAATTTTGTTAATGTCTCTTCGGAGGGAAAAGGAAGAAGTAATCCCAGGACATCCATATCCTCCTTTGGCCATGGCCATGACACTAATGCATTTTTTCAGAGAAATCGAGATCAAGCTGTGTCTCCTACTCAAAGGAAGGAAGAAGTGGATAATAGACAATGGAATAGTAAGCCCGTTGCTGAAAGAAATTCTATGCCTCAAGTGGGTGACGCTCCATGGCAATCATCAACCCATTCACACAAACCTCAGAACCATGAAAGGGTATCCGTTAACCTGAAGCACAGGACTCAAATGCAGGATCAGATGCCATTTGGCAGGTACAAAACTCCATCTAGGTCTAAACTGAACAATTTGCAGAGTAGAAGAGGCTCATCGGCTGCAAATGCTTGTAGAGGGACCAAAGACTTTGTTGCACTGAACCGTAGCCTGAGTGGTCGCACCCGGCCCCGAGTGCCCACCAAAGTGGAAGGTTCTAAGGTTGATTCAGAGAGGAAAGCTATTGATGGCCGAGATGAATCCTCAACACAATTTAGAAGCTCAGTACGGAAAAGGACAATTAATGTTGGTGACCAAGTTGAGAGTGGGAGTTTTATCACGTCAACAGGTACAAGACAAAGGAATGCACAGTTTGATCCACAGTCCAGAATTGGATTGGGACCTGATGCACAATCTATTAAACACAGTTGTGTCAGAAGTAGATTAATTGATCAGAGAGATGATAATAGAGCTAAGAATAAAAGCACTGATGTCATTTCTTTCACTTTTAATTCCCCAATAAGGCACAACACGGAAATCCTCAAGGAAGTGGAGGAGAAAACCACGGGCAGTAACATACAGAAATTTTCTTCAAAACCATTGGCACTGAAAAGAGATTCTATAGGTGCTCTTCTAGAACAAAAATTGAATGAACTGACTATTCAAGAACAAGATGAGTTGGCAACTGGTGGTCCCCGTAAGAGATCAACTGCAATGATTCTCCAGGAGCTAATATCTGCTTTAACTTCAGAACACCCGGATGTAGCATCCCCATCCTTTGTAAGTGGTCTTTTGTTGGTACAGTATTCTTTTTTATTTAGAATCTCTGAATTTCTTTTATCTATTTGAGGTGTCATCGCCCTTTCTGTGCTATTTTAGTTGGAATTGGTTCGGTTAATTGGTTATTTGAATGTACGCATCCACATTGTGTAAAAACCGAAAGAGGATTGTTTTGTAAGAATGGTAAGTGCTATTTATAGTTTTTCCTTTGGTGTAATGTAGAAGCACTCTTAGAAAATAAGAGCACCCGTAACTTGTTCGTCTTGACTCAAATTGCTTATTGAAAGTTCTTTTGCGCAAACTAGTTATGGTATATCTAAAAGTGCTGTTTCTGAATTGGGGGTTGAGAAACTTTTAACTCTTAGACTAGAATTGAACATGAAACTATTACAATTTTACTTTCATCCATGTCTCTGTTAAATTAGTTGTGATAATTATTTATTACTTGAATTTTGTGATTGTGCACTAACATGGTTTCAGTTTTCAATTAATGGACTATATTTTACTTACAGTGATATATAATGTCGATGGTGAGCATGCATTCCATAGCATAAGCCAGGAAATTATATATATATATATATATATATATATATATAGGACATTAAAGTAAAATAATGAAGCATTTTTCAATAAAGTAGGAAAGTTATGGTTATATATAATAGTGGAAGACCTAGCCGTGTTTTGAAGTTTAACTTTAATGTGAGGACTTTAAGGCTATGTTTGGTAGGAAGGATGGAGCGGAGGAAGGATGGAGTGCTGACGGAGAGGGTTGGTGGAAGGATGGGGTGGAAGTGATTTATATTCTCTCGTGTTGTTTGGTATGATGAGAAGGAAGGAGAGCACAATGAATTAAAGTGTAATTAAAAATTTGTTGATTAGTTATAAAAGCTCTCCCTCTTCTAATCTATCCAATATTTTTTATGGATTTTCCATCCATCCTCAAACCCACTCCCTCCTACCAAATAACAATTACACCTTAAATCCCTCTACAACTCCCTCCCCCTTCCTCAATCCCTCCACAACATCCTCCTACCAGACAAGGGCTAAGAGTTTGTCCATCCAAAAATTCAAAGACTGCTTTGTTATTTGATAACAGAATTCCATAGCTAAAAAAACATTCCAATTAAAAATAATAATAACATTTTTTTTAAGTACATGGCAAAACAAGGGCTAGATGCTATGTGAGGAAAATAGAAAATTGAACTTGTTCAGGGGAATTGAGATGTTAAGGCTGAGAAGCCAAAAACAATATGTAAAGATGAGGGAAAATTGATATAAAATGAGTTTAGCACAAAACGGCCTCTTGATAGAGGTGAATTGCAAAAGATAATTTGGCATCTGTAAAGTACATGGTTCTTTACCTCTCACTAATGGTGTAATGGAAGCCCTTTGACTGGTGTTATGACGAATCTTCAATTTGAGTTATTTCTTTGCGGTTCCAAATAGTTCTATTCAATATCCTGATGAAGTACATTCTGGTGTTTGTATGTATGGTTATGTGGTTGGTTCGTGTTACTTCAACAATATTAATGTGATGGCTTTTTGAGATATCTTGACATCTGTACTGTGTTGATAGAAAAAGTGGAAAACATCTTATCTGACATTTGAATGTCTTTGTTATTATTCATAGGCTGAGAGAGAGTGTGGAAGGTCAGCTAAAATTTCTCATAATGGTGATCATCTGAGCCCTGGATCTGTTCTTGAAGCTTCATTCTCTTTTAATAGTCTAGACGACAGCTCAGGCAGAATATATGATTACCTCTCCTAAAAATGATAAACTTGTTTGCTGCAGTGTCTTTATCTTCCTTACATCCGCCAATTTTCCTTTTTGTCTAAGATTTCTTGGCTCTGTGCTTGTAATTACAGGGCATAGGTTACACCCTAACTATATGGATTGCTCTGATGATCATTTGCAATCACTGGAATCTGATGCTGAGCTTCTGCATTCAGCCACTTCTTGGAACAAAGAGAGTGATAGCAAGAGAGTGAAAGCTCTAGTTAGCCATATTTCTAAGTTGCTTTATAGTATGAGTATTGCGGGGGGAAGATTGCCAGAAAGCAAGCTTGCTTATGCAAGGGAAGCAATCTTAAATGCTGAACTTTCGTTTGGAGATGTGACACCCAACAATGAAGATGGAATGGAAAGTCTCTTAATCACTCCAATTCTTCTTAAATTGGAAACTAGTGAAAATTCTATTTGGACAAATATGAATGTCTTTACTGGTCTTGCTGCCACCAAGGTAGGGGATCAATTTAACGAGTTCCTCTTTGACTGTTTGATAGAATGTATAGACTCTAGGTATAGCAAATGTTGTAATTCCGGATTCAGAACTTGGAGAAGACGTCCTTTGTGCATGACCAGTGAGATGATAATTCAAGAGGTTGAAGAAGATATTAAAAGGTGGGCATATTTCGCTGGGATGATTACAGATGAGATAGTAGAATCGGAGATGAGTCATTCCCTTGGGAAATGGACAGATTTTGATATAGAAGTGTTCGAGACAGCTGCTGAAATTGATAGTGGCATTCTCCACATTTTGGTTGATGAAATTGTGACAGACCTTTGGGAATGCATGCAGGGTTCAGTTTTACATTTAGTACAGATCTAGAAATTTTTTGAGTTTGCTTTTGTCATTTATAACAAGGTAATCCGTGCAACATGGTATTTTTTGTTTGTGTAAATTGATGGACAACATTATTGAAGGCAGAAGAAGGCTATTGGATTTGTAGAAGATCGTTTCAATATTGGTTCTGCTTATTGGACATGATTTGTTATGGAATAGCCAATCAATAGTTGAAGAATTTTAGGCTCTTAAATGTTTTAGTGCTACTTAAAGAATGTCTAATTTTCCTGATCCAGGTTTAAATTCTCTATTTATGTGTTTTGAGTTGACATTAAATGTCTGTCAGCCATGAATATACAGATGATGGTTAATGTCTCAAGCATCAGAGTAAATGCCAACTGGTCTTTCTTTGATCAAATAAGCTATATAATTAAATCAAGCCCCAGATAGAAGAAGAAAGCAAAACCATTAGAATACAAGGAAAATTTTCAGAAGTAAAAGCCCAGGTATGATTTCAGTTCCTTAATTTCACAAACAGAATAATGAAACCAATAAACTCCATAGTAGTATATTATATAATATCCAAACATAAATCGGACGTAGTTACATCCAAAGCTACATTAAGAATGGATGACAATCAAACTCTTTGAGTAAGCACAAGGAATTAAAAGGAAATAACAAAAATAACCTCGTAGATCAAAAAAATAAAAAAATATCAATGAAGCAACATTGAAATATGAAGAAATCAATCTTAGACCCAACCAAGAACGATTCAAAACTGTCTCCCTCCCCTGTTTTCACCATTAATAATAGCATTTTTAGCAGCCAAAGAAAGTCCCTTCAACTCCTCAACACTAGCATAGCTCTTCCTTGCCATTAAACCCCCACCATTACTCCTCTTATCCCCTGCATTCGCCGACTTACTCCCTCTCGAATTCGACAAAATCCCGCTAGTTTTCGATCCCTTCTTCAATGGTGGAGTCACCTCAAGCATGGAAGGCAATGTAGAGGCCGGTTTTCGATTCTCTTTACGCAAAGCAAAAGAGAAGTCTGGCACTGATTGAGCAAGAACGGAGGACCCTTTACGTGCATTGCCTACTAAACTAGCCTGAAACCTGACTTGTTTCTTTGGTGGGGTTAGTTTGAGTTCAAGTTCTTGAGGCCTCAGGTTCTTCACTCTCAGCTTTGTTTCTCTCAGTTCTGCATATTCTCTGTATCTTGGTCCTCTCTCCATGATGTAACTCTCTGTGGTGAGTTTTAGCGGAACAAGGTTTTCTGAGTTTGAATTCTGGGAGAGTATCAGAGATATGGGGTCAAGAGCATCAAAGAGAGGTTGAAGAGTGGGCTTTTGATGATGGGTTTGTTGTAAAAGGCCGTTTGTCGCTGCCATTGTTTGTGAATAATGTCTTGTTCAGAAGCTTTGGCTCGGTTAATATTGGGAATGTGTCGTTTTTCTCTAATTTTGTATGAAGAGAAGGTTTTTAGATTGCAAATTTGCAACGATCTAAAAACATAGGAAAGAGGAAAGTCCTTTTTGCTTTTTTTCCTCTAACGTTCTAATTTGAGGTGGGTCCCATTTTATGATCCGGAAATGGTTTTTGAATATCTTTGGATTCCACGCCAACCGTCCCATTTTGATGATGCCGTGACGGCATATGTTTTTTACATGTGTACATGGGTGACGCATTGAATAAGGTAGTTTTTATTACAAGTTTCTATCATAGTTGATTAATCGATACAACTTATTAATCCACTATAAATAATAAATAAATGTATATATTGTGTTAAATATTAATTAATGATATATAATTTCTTAACTAATGAAAACACGATATGCTACTTGTGTTTCAACAATATTTTGACTTTGTTAGTTTTTTTTTGTTTTGCTAACGCCTTTCTATGAACTAACCTATGTGCATCGTTTGATTCATGCATCAAAGCATAGAGACGAAACTGCAATTCATCAAAAAAAAAAAAAAGAGAGGAAACTGCAAATGTGTGTTTATAAAGTGGACGTTTTTGTTGTGATTTTGACACAGGTTGAGCGGCAAAGTGGCCATTTGAAAGACACCTCTTGTTTTCTTTTCTTTTATTTTTTTATTTTTTTTCATTTGGAATTCAGGCTAGATTGGGTCATTGATTGTAAGATGTTAGTTTTTTAGTTTGGTTTTGTTCTTTTATATAGATTTTTGCGTTTTTAAAATCTACACCCTCAAAGGTTAGATGTAATTTCAAACAGACCCTCATGGTTTCAATTAAAATTTATTATAGAAAATATTAAAAATTTCAAATTACGAGATCAAATAAAAAAAATAGTATTTTGATATTTCCCATTAAACTATTTTTTTTAAAAAAAAAAGGTTTTAATTACATTAATACGTCTCAAATGAAATGGTGAATGTCACATCAAATAAAATAACAAATGAAGATTCAGAAATTTTAAATATAAATTGCAAGCAGTATTTTGATGTTAAATTGAGATTAATAATGTCAGTTACTTACTGCTTGCAATTTTTCCACATCTTGCTGCTCTAAATACTGCGTATCTTAAATTCAAAGACAAAAACTACTGTAAATAATGGGTTCCACCTTTCAGCACATCGACTAAAACGACAAACGTGCAAGTGAAATGCTATGTAGAAGTAGAGAATCTCTGCTTAACTTCATTTCCACCACTAGGTTATCATTTGGTAAACCACGCTACCCGACCACAGAACAAAACGACGAACAACGCAACCTCACAGCTATAGAGTCAACAAATTGCCACTAATTATTTCATATTGTAAAATAGTTACCACTCTGTTTCATTACATTAGCAAATTTTCAGAGATTAGATCTCAGTTATGAATGAATACAGTCTGAATAAAATCAAAGGCAAAGCCTTGAATTAAAGGTATGCACGTTCTACTAAAACTTACTTGTGTGTACCATTTAGCACTCTAATGTATACAAGTAAAGCTTTCCTATAGACATTGAAAAGGTTGTCAATACAAGCTTGAAGTAAAATCAACATAACCGAATATTAGAGAGCACATGATAACAGAGACAGTATCGAATTCATATAAAAACTAATCGAGATTAGACTAACCATCAACTTTCCACCAAATATCCACACTAATCACAGTGACGCCAAAGGACCCATTCAACATTGTCCTACTTTTAAAGTAGGAAATTCTTCACTTGTTTGGTTCAATTTGCAACATAGCCGGCGAGGTGCCTGTCCAAGGATTATGAAGATACCATTAAAACCAGAACAGACAAGTCTACGAACTTCTATAAATAACAGAAAGAACTACTATGGTGACAAATTAAGTAACAAGCATATAAAAATCATAAATAAAACGGTATATAAAATGGGAAAAAGTGAAGAGAAAAAAAAGCACCAGATGCCATTTCTCAGTCAACGGATAGCCCAACACCTGAATTCTTCGTGCATGGTTCAGAGGAGGCAAATGTGGAAAGCATAGAACTTTTCTCTTCAAGTCATCTTTTCCTCTTGCACGAGCATACGAACCCAATGTAGCATTACCTACTCTTCCAACCTTATTCAAGAAAAAGAGGATTGGCTTCTTACAAACAGACCTGTAAGGATCTCTGGTATCAAAATCAAATTCATTCCTTTGACTAATTCCATTCCAAGCAGAGAAAGTTTGCTCTGAACGCTCCAGCTCACGGGGGAGCACAACGTTTGGGAACACTTGAACAACATAACCAAGTGACACTAGAAAAGTAAGGCGCCGTTCACGATCATAACAGATGGACCGCTGCAAAAAGCTGGAGGGTTCAACTCTCATAGCCTTCATAAATAGTTTCAAACTCTCCATAGTGCTCAAGCCAGGATAGAAAGGATCCACAGCTTCAACATGATGAATGGACAAGAACGGTGCGACAGGATGAGAGGATAAAAGACCATGCGCACTACCCCTGATATCCCACTGCCGCAAGAAACCATTGGAAATAGAAGAGGGAAAATGAAAATGCAGAAATATCGAAAGTCATAACTCTTATAATTTATTCCTAATTATTGACTATTGAAATTGCAGGTTGAATACTACAAAGAATAGAATATTTCTTTCAATTCAAACTGATTTTTTTTTTTTTCTTCGAGGCATGAATTCATTCTACTTAATTTTAGGAAGGAAAGTGCTTGAAATGTGCAACCCATTCCAGGCAATATAACAAGAAAGAACATAGTAAAGTGAATTAGACGAATCACCTGGTGGAAGCCAGATTCTCTGCTTAAGGGAATGCCAATTTCCGAAATGCAGGCATGGAGTCTATCATCGCTCCCATAGAGCTTTGGATACCTCTCGAGGCAGTCATCGAGAATGGTTGAAAGAGCTTCTGCCAGAGGGTGACTAATGGCGATTCCTCCACCGCCAAAAGCCATGGAATGGCTGAAGTAGGTATTGGCAGAATGGCTCTCGGAGGGGTTGCCGATGTAAATCATCTCAGAAGGATCATACTTGCCAAGAACAGCTACAAGGTTATCCGCGTTGAAGATTGTGTCATCATCGGCCAAAACGAACCAGCGGACATTTGGCAATTGGAGGCGAAAACACTCGGTGATGATGCGGGAGATTCGAAGTCCGGAAGGGTGACCAATAGGGTTGGTATAGCGGAATCGCGAAATGTCCTCAGATACCATTACTGGGGGCAAGGACTGGTGGTGTTCGTCGTCGTCTTCCTCTCGAGGCACTGGCTCTTCTAACCAGACATGGCCACGCATCTCGTTGGGACGCCACCACAGCCGTAAGTATTCCTTGCGCCGTTGCCAGAGCTGCGAGGATCCAGCTATACCGAAAACGATGTGCTTCAGTGAAAGCTCCTCCTCCAACTCCAACCCTATGTTTTGTTGTTTAGGGGCGTAGCTATAATGACGAGATCCTGGCCAAGAGAGTGTTAAAAGCTTATCGAAGTGGACGGAACGGGGACTGCCTTCCCAGTGTTTGAAGCAATGCCAACAAAGAGTGGTACTGGTAGTGCCAGAGAAGACGAGAGAGAGCCATGCGGTAGTCGAGATTACGAGTGCCGCCACAGCTACGAGTGCGGTGCCCAGGCTGCATCGACGGCTTCGGATACAAGTAGCAGTGGAAGGGGGACTTTGGTCGTCTTCTTGGTCATAGACCACAGGCAGGCAGTGAATCTTTGCGGGCTTGGTCGTCATTTTCATCACCATCACTATCACCCCCAACATTCATTTCCTATTTCTGGCCTCCACCAACAAATTTGGGACGGTGGAAACAGCAGATACAAAGACCCGCAAATCACCTTTCTACATAATTAAGGTATACATTTATACATATATATAATGTTACAAAGAGAGAAAATAATAGGCTCCATAAATTGTGACCAAATTCGAAGTAAACAAAGAGACGAACATGGTTTCAAATATTAAGACTAAACATTAACACAAAGACGAACTGAAAATCGAATATGAGATGAGAAACGATCACAATGCGAAATGATTCAAAACGAAAATAAGTAAATTGAGAATTCTTCAAACGCAGAAAGAAAACAGGTGGAGAGATCATCTGGTACTCCGATTTACCTTTGAGAGAGCTTATCCGCACAGTGATCTAGTTGGAGAAAAACGCAGGGAAGTAGAGAGAAAGTAGGTTGAAGAATGAGCCCTCTGTACTATTTCACGTTTGGGCTAAGAGGTTGAAAAATCCAAGCCCAAGCGCAAAGCTGGTAACAAGCACATCGCGCTGGTTCTACTTCAAAATTCAAATACCGTTTCATTCTCTCTTGTTCCATCCGGTGTCACAAAATTACACGGACCACCTCTGGTTCTAAAATAAATACTTTCCATTTTTAAAATTGATCTTAGAGTTTTAAGATGGAACTTAAAATAAGATCAGGATGATCTTAGAGTTTTATAAAATATATATAAAAAAATTACACTAAAAAATATTTATGTTTTTTTACTAAAATTTTAAAAGTGAACTATAATACCTATCAAATTCTTTTATGATCCAACTATAATATAAAAAATATTATTAATTCTATTTCAAAAAATTCCCACTGAATAATGGAGTTGAGATGGTGGGTTGTCGTGTGTAATATTAGCTTGTCAAAATTCATCAATTTTCATTGAAATTCCTATATATTTTACAAACTTAGTAGGTTCTCTAACCCTTATTTAGATAGAAGCTCCAAGAATAGGAATAATTAATTAATGGAGCTCCAACTATATATTTTTCAGAATTTTATTTGTCAGTTCTTATAATCTGAAGTTATTTTAACACTTGAATTATGCAAATCAAACCGCTTAAACATAATGATGCGTATTAAACCAATAGATATTTACATTATGATGGACGGTAGAGAAATGAAGGGGGGTTGGGGTGAAAGAGAAATGAAGGGGAGGATGAATTATTAATCTGCTTATCACAAATCTGTAAAACTTCTTTCTCGACTTCGTTGTTTACCAGACGTAAAAAGTTTTTAAGTCTAATTTAAGGGTGGCTCATTTTATAAATCCTTTATTATTATTTTACATTTTATTACTTTTCTGGCTTTGGAATAGAGCCAATGGTTGAGTGCGTAACGACAGCTCCATAAATAGCAGGTTTTATGAATGTGGACTTGGTATTCAATTTCGGACTCAACAAAAGTAAATGAAAGGACATTGATGGAGTAGAGGGCAACCCCTTATCCTTCATTCCACCTGCTTTCCCTTTTTCGTAGACGAAAAATTATAAAGGAAAACTTTCTCGAGGAAAATAATGATAAAAAATATACTTAAACTAATATAGTTGCATCATTACTCAATTTCAAGGGATGCAGAATATCTTCAACATCCGCCTAAGAAAACTATCAACAAAATATGATTCGGACATGCAGTTAATTCTCACTTAGAAGCGGTTCTTCGATGTTGTTTTCTGAATCATGGCTCGAGCGCGCTTCAGGCTTTATCAGGCAAGCAAAACAAAGCGATATTACCTGAGAAATCAACATGCTTGTAATTGTGAGACAGAGACACACACACATGAGCGCGCACCCGCACAAAGAGAGAGAAGTTACCATGCATATGGATGCACATACAATGCTAAAACCTTTGCAGTTGAAAGGGGCATTGCTAGATAGGAACCACGCTGATAAAACACAATTCAAGCACCAAGTAAATATAAAACAAGTGACTGTCAAAATTCATCTAAAGGAAATTTTGAACCATCCACTCACAAGTCAATGGACTCATTGCAAGTGGTGATAGCAGACTTGCTATTGATTGAATTCCAGCTATAAATCCTTGTGCTTTTCCCTAGAAATGAAAGTGGAAGAACTCAATACTGTTTCATGATCTTTATTGATAAGTAGTAAGCCTGAAAGTTTTAAATTTGATAAACAAAAACCAAATTCCGATCAGATGTAACTTGATTTTGCTGCATTCACAAAGTTCACATATCTCAATCACATCATGGAGTGCAGCAAATTCAGGAATACAAAAAGAAGAAAAAAATTAATAACAATAAATCAGATGAATAAGAAAATTCAACCAATATAAGCGCAGGAGCAGAGCTGTGAACATCAGAATGAATGAATTCAATATAATCCAACCAAAAAAAATAAAAATTTTAGTTACAGAATCAAACAGGTGAATGAGTGTCAATGATTTCATTATAATAATCTACGTCTTTGAACATAAAAATAATAAGACTCAATAATTTTTTATCATCTGGAAACTTGAAATTATCAAAGGCAGATTAACAATAATTATATTATCATACGGAGGAAACTTTTCTTCTCGTCTTAATAATAATTGATACCTGATTGGTAGAACTTGATGCTTTTGAAATGATTGCATAAGTCTGCATATAAATAATTGAATGGAAAAATTAATTGTAGAACCATATCAGAGTGTTATTAATAATAATAGATATAAAAGAAACTCCACAAATATATTACTTACAGAAGGTTTCACTAGGATGTAGATGACTCCAAACGAGGCACTTAAGTATGGGACCTACATTGTGGCAAAATAATTCTCATTTTATTTGCAAGGTCAGTATATGCATGCATTTATTCTATATATTGTATTTGAATTCCACTTGGGAAATGAAAAAACAAAATGAAATGAAAGCTCAAATATTTCCATGGGAAATAGGAATATACATTTTCTTCTCAATTTATATATTATTGAAACTTTAGTAATTCTTCCTTTAAGAAAACAATGAAAACTAAAATCCATAACACTGTCTTTTCTTTTCTCTCATAGATTCCCAAACAATAACATAGACCTAAGCAATTAAGCTAGGAAATTTATTTTTTTTACTTTTTACTTTGTTGACACTCAAAATAATAATCAGAAAGGAAATGAAAAATAGTAAAGTTACGACAGGGAAAAAAAGAACAGGATGTTTGTGTGGTCTCTCATCACAAAGCTTTTCCAGGTTATCTTCCTTCTCACTAGGGGTATCTTTGTGATCATTGAATTTTACAAAGAAAGAAAGAAGAAAAGAACCACACACACATCAAACGAAAGAACCTTAAAATTTAGTCAGTATTATATTGCTCATTGACAGTTTATACTGGCATCTATTTTTTTTGCTGACCATTTTCCCAAAGCTTGTATTGATAAACAATGAAATATATTACAGGATAACAAGATAAGAAAGTAATTTAATGAGATTGATGTCAAAATAATTGACCCTGCAAACTTTAATGCAAAAGTATCTATTGTTTTCTTTAAGTTATAGGAAGTTTACTTAGAGTTGCAACTACTTATTCATCAAGTATATAGGAGTACATTTCGACCAAGAAAAAAAAGTATATAGGAGTACATACCCAAGCTGCCCAAGCCAAGCCATAGAGTAATGCCTGTTAGCATAAGGTGTAATTAGTCGTTTTTTTTTTTTTCCTATTTAGAGAAAGGCGGGAGTGGAAGAGAGAGAGGAAAGGGGATTTTAGTATAGATTGATATGCGACTTACATAAGCTACTGAAGCAAGCAAGGCTATACACAATATTACTTTCTCTCCCACCAATGGATTAATTAGCGGAAGCACCAGCATCTGAAGGAAAATCAAAAGGCCAAGCATATTATATTTTGTGAAATAGGTGAGATCTAAAAGATCTTCCATTCAAGTTAAAGATAATTATTTCAAAATTGAACTAAAGAAACTTATTAATGGTTTAGAAAGGATTTTATAGAAAGAAAAGTAAGTACGAGACCGTTCTACCGATTGCAACTAGTCAAGTATATTTGTATTAAGTTTTCTTCACCTTTAATCATAATTGCACTTTGCATAAGACCATAAAAGAGTACACGACACTAATGCTCCTAGACTGTTAGTTGACCAGGAATACAAACTATTCAAAAGATTCAATCTTTAACACCTTAAGAACATCAGCTTTTGATTGATCATAATTGACAGTTATTTTTGATAGGCAGCTTTAGATTCCTATTATTTTCTCTTTCAAATGGTATACAGAAATAAGGGATATATGAAAGGGAAAATATCATCTATCTCCCATGAGGTTTGGCAAAAATACATCTAGCCCCCACTAGTTTGAAAATTTATCATTTACCTCCCGCAACTCTGAAAAAACCATCATTTACACCGTTATAGCAAAACATAGTTTGAAAAAAAAAAAAAGTAAAAAAAGTCTATTTTACACTCATACATCAAAATAATTATTTAATTTATTACTTTATATTAAATTAAATGTCATTTACTACATAAGTCCAAAGGCTTATGGACAAAACTGTATAATAACTGATAATTTTTCAATGGATATAATAAAATTTTCAACCAAAAATAGTAGATATAACAAAGTAAAATTTATATTTAATTTGATACCTATGGGTAAAATAGACATTTTGTAGGCCAACAGTCAAAAAGTAACTTTTAAAATTAATGTTTGCTTTAAGGGATGCAAGAGATATTTTTTCAAACTTGTGGGAGGTAAGTGATGATTATTCAAGTGGGAACTAGATGTATTTTTGCTAAAACTTTTCCCTATAGTAAATAAAGCATATATGCTCCCTTTCCTGCTGACCAGATCAAATTCAATAAAAAAATCTCATAACTCATTTTCAGGTATATTACAAAGATTCTCAAGAATAAAAAACAGGACAAAAAAAGCACTTGAACAGAGCATACCTGAGAAACAATTGAACCTATCCCAACCAACATCAGTATTTCGGAGAATTGATTTTTATCAAAGCCAAAAGCTGCTTTTAGATAGTACTGCACAACAGGTTACAGTTATAAGATTATAAAGCTGTGCAACACAGCAATATCTATTGTGGATAGCTAGAAACTATCAAGTCTACCATGTTTGGCAGGGTATCGCAGAACTTTTAATTCATTTGTCCAGTAGAATATATCATTCCTGATTCCACTACCAGTAGGTTACGTCCAAATTGTTTTGCTCATCAACAAATGAGTTTAGACTAATTATTTCACATAAATCCAGAAGCTTTACAGTTAAGACAACAAGTTGTCAAATGAATCCTGTTCTTTTTCGAAGTAAAACATAAAAATCAAAATATTTATTACATTTAAAAAATAAATCATATATGGGTCACATAATGTAATATATGGTTAGCAGTGCAGTTAGATTATCATCATTCCACTTCATTAAAGTAACAAGAAATATACCAGTAAAACACTGCTGATCCCAGACATTCCCAACTCATAGAAGAAGGAAACCAAAGAAATACTCCTAAGAGTTGGACTGCAAATCAAAAAGGAGCTCTTTGTGTGACATTCAGAATCCATACGCTACATTTCTAAACATGATTTCCAAGATTGAGAAATATGATGTTAATTGTTAAAGGAAAAAAAACCTGCTAATAACTAGTGTTGCAGAATCTCTCATTGATTCATATCGTCTACGGACAACATCAAGCGTCTTCGTCAGGCAAGATGAATCTTTGTTCTTATTAGGAAATTCTTTAACTGTCTCCCTCAGGAATAATTGCATATAAACCGGACAAAAGATCAAGAGAGCTATAGAAACCTGATACAAAAACCTTATTTAGTAGGATGATTAAGAGGGAAAAGAATTAATCTGAAAGACCAATTTGAACTATTGTGTACCATGAAAATAAATCTCTCTGGGAGAAAACGTGCAAGCACATTTCCCAAAACATGTGATGCAGAAAAGAGACCTGTGATCCAGCTAAATACTGCAGCCCTCTTATTGTCACTAACAACATCTGCCTGCCAGTGAAAGAAAAATGAGAATTCCAATATTCTTATCCATGGTCATAATGAAAAATGAAATACTTACTGTATAAGCCACAGCAATGCAGAAGATACTCCCTTGACTTAGAATATATGAAATTGTGCGAAGCACATAGTAAGCATATACAAGCTCCTTAGAGGGATTCCAGGCAAGTAATGCTGTAAGAAGAACACAAAAATAAAAACAAAATAAATTTAGTCAAATATGCAACAAAATTTTATGGTATCTTGTATTGAATCCATACAACATGAAGATAACAATTCAAACATAGGTATCATCTCTTAATTTTGAAAGGCATGGGCAGCCACAGT
This sequence comes from Rhamnella rubrinervis, assembly GCA_007844105.2. NCBI lineage: Eukaryota > Viridiplantae > Streptophyta > Magnoliopsida > Rosales > Rhamnaceae > Rhamnella > Rhamnella rubrinervis. The sequence goes on along the minus strand of CM017576.2, from coordinate 16,507,918 downwards.
AATTACAATTCAGAGTATACTCAATGTTGTCATCTTGAAGAAGACGCATAGCCAACACATAAGTTAATCCTATGAACAAAACACAATAGCCATGGACAGGTAAGCAGCCTCGTGTCTCCAGTATTGTTTACACTACCCCCTCGAGAGCAAGGGCCTCCTTCCAGCTCTGATTCACCACTGGGGTTCTTAGGGGGGCTAACTCAATTCTTTCAGATTTCTCTCCCTCCCTCCCTCCCTCCCTCTCTGTCTTTTATTGATCTTGACACCTAATTATGTCAAATTTAAGTATCTTTAAGATAAGGCAGGTCCAACCGTCCAAAACAGGGAAACATATGGAATATCAGATCCATTCCATTACAAGGCTGTGGTTTACAAGCAACAACATGTTCTATGTATGTTTGTAAACTCAACTACCAGTTTTTAACTTTCATGGACTATATTTAATGTTTCTTGTTAGATAAAATACCAAATGATTGCATTAGCAGAGACATAATCATTTTATGGTTTCTGTATCCATTCTAATAATATATAAAAAAGGAAATTATTTACAACATTATGTATGTGACTCAGAGAACCAGAACATGCAACCATACCAAAAGGGAATATGGTGGTAGACACTGTTAAAAGGAGCAGTGGTTTACGCCCATGCTCATCAGCAAGCTGACCAAGAAGTGGAAGCACCACCATCTTAAAAACTCCAACAATCTACGAACAAAAATAAATGCCAAGAAGTTTAAAATTTTTAAATAAAAGAACTGTAAATAAGTTTATAGAAAATCTCAGTTTATCATCATTGGTGTTCATCTATCACGATCATGAACCCACATACATAATTATTTACAGGTCATCAAAATGGGCATTTGTTTTCTAACATTTTCCAATACGTAGCTTTCTTTACTTCTGATATAAGTTAGATATTGACCCTCAGGTAGATAGATATATAAATGTGTGTTTGTGCATGCGTGTGTCCATTCTATCATGCAAATTTGCTACTTGTTGCTAAAATTGTCTTAAGGTTTCATAAAGATTTTGGAATATTTAACTGAAATCTTCCTGCAAGTATATCCTAAATCTCAAGAAAGATGCTAGCAGGAACAACAATTCCTCCTCAATTTTCAGAAGATGTAATTTATCTAAGAGGAACTATAGCATCAGTACTTACAAACTTTCAAAACAAATTGTTTGTGCACTTCCTGCAGCCCATAATACAGAATTTTATCAATCATATCAGAAATTTTTCCCACATCTTGCAGATGAAGTTGACTTCAACAACCAAAAAAGACAAATAGGAAAAAAGCAATACTAATTTGTATATTCAATTAGCTGTCACAACAAGAGTTCTAAAAAGATTTACACTTCATGAGTCCTTTTCAGTTTTCACAAGTTAGAGCTCTATTGGTTCCAAGACAATATGTGCCACTATTGAGCCTCTAAACTTTAAAAAGTCAAAACTAGTGACAATGACAACCTTTGAAATGAAGTATAAAAATGACATTAAATGTGCATAGAAAATTGCATGATCCTGACTAATAAACAATAACCACTATCAGAAGCACTGAGAAAAGAGAACTTTGAAATAATGCATGATTAGAAAAGCATGCAAAATGCTGTTTGTGTTCTAAGAAAAAGCAGTAAAGGGTCCTAGGCGTTTCGATTTCTGAGAAGAGATTAAAATAAACAGTTTCCCCAAATACAGGACACATAGATTGTTTAAGAACTAGCAAAACACAAGTTTGAAAGACTCCATAGTTATAGAAGAAATCATTAGATTTTCAAAGAAAGGAATGAGAACAGATCATGATGAGTTTTGTCCTCTAACATCGGGACCGAAAGGATCAGCATATTTATCATCAATTAAGCATCATGCAACACCTATTTTATTATTTTCTTTTTCTTTTTCATCAATTCTAGCCGAATACAGATAAAAGCCAGAAAAAAAAAAAAAAGGACAGTTGTTTGGTTGCCAAGAAAATTGAGGAAAAGAAAGATAAACTCGTTTCCAGAATCTGTTTTATTTTATCCGAACGACCAAACACAGTCTAACTCGTACTTATTTGAGCGAAACGTAGTCTTCATACAGAACTATATAGCAATTTTACCAAAACCACAAAATACCAACTCAAATGGGTTCCTCCGAAACACGAAACCAATCCCTTCTATTTTCTTCACCCTCCATTTTCCCACCAACAAAATGGAGAAAGAGGAAACGAAAAAGAGCTCATATTACCGTTTGCTGAACACCATTAATATAAATAACTTGGGAGCAAGTTGAGTGGCGCGGACAGAGAGCGCCAGTAGTAACATCAACAAGGACCGAGACAGTCATTTCCTCAGCAATCCAATGGACGCAGAGTGGCAATAGCAAGTGAAGCAGAGGCCGTAGTTCTCTGAAATCATCCTTCCAAGCCATATTAAACTACAGCTAGCTGGTTGTCGTTCTCATAATAAATTACAAGCCTGTGTAGACAAATTGAAAAGAGAGCTAACAGAAGAAGAGGAAGGGAAAGAGAGTGGTTGATAATGGATGCTCCGTAATTATTATAGAGAAAAAGCGGGAGCTCCTGTGGAGTTCGAGTTGTGGATGTGGTTATGCACGAGTGGGCGCTCGATTGTCGTGTGGTGTGTGTTTGCTTGCTCGTGCGGCAGTCCACTCTGTACAGTATAGACACATTATTTTGGTTTTTTTTTTTTTTTTTTCAGGCAACTTCCAATACTCTAATAAATTTTTCGTATTCCTCTCTTATCCTTCTCTACTCTCTTTTTTATCCCCTCTCTCTCTCTCTCTCTATCTAACTTAGTTCATCTATAAGAGCATTTTTTAACTGTGCTTTCTAATTTAAAGAGTATATTTAATATAATAAAAAATTTATTTATTAATATATATATATATAAATATTGGAAAATTTTATTTAAATCTAATGGACTATTAATGATAAGAAAATTTTTAAAAAAATTATTATAATGCACCAAAACTTATAATGTATTAAAAATATTAATGAGAATTAAACTAATTTTTTATTTTATTTTTAAAAAATAAATAATATGCTAGATTTCTATTTTATATGATGATTTTTTTAAAAAATTAATTTGAGATGTATGAAGAGTTTTTTGAATATGCTCTTAATATGTTTTTCCTTTTTTTTTTTTAGTTTTTCAAAAAAAGAAAAAAAAACTTCATTTAGGATTCATTTTTCTTTTTCTCTTTTTTTTTTTTTTTTTACATTAGCTATTTCAACGGCAACGCAAGGAACCAAAAAAACAAATAAATAATATCGGGCAAGCTTTTATAGGATTTATATAAGTTTTTTTCTGCTTATAAAACAAATTTATTTATTTTAGCATAAAAATGTTATTATTTATATAAATTCTTTTTTCTGGTATTTGTATTATTTTCAGATTTATGTATAAATTTAATCATTGATCGTTTTGGGTATTCAAAACTTGCAGTAGGGGCAAATGTGTACTTTAATCTGCATTGAGGGCAAAATAGGAATTTTAGCCCAACCAACACAGTTATTTTTTTGGATGTCTTTTGCAATCAGGAGAGATGAGTGACAAAAAAGGGATATCGACGAGCCCTGTGTATTTTTGTCAGAACACTATTAGGGTTGTAAATGATATTTCCTTTGGTTTTAAATAGTAAAAGTTAATCAGGCATGGGCACCATGAAAAAAATTGTTTTAAAAAAACATTATCATCCCCCAATAATAATAGTAATCCACAATCATCATTGCTAATCAACTGACCCATTGCTTGATTACGGCAATTATGTTATGTAATTATGTAAAAAAAATTATGAAAAATCTTTTGCTTGTTTATATATTTTTATTTTCTATCAGATTTCGAAAATTAAATTACTTGTCCCACACGCCTAGTCCTAGTTATTATAAAGATTATTTGACTTTAGTGGTTGTTGATAATTGACTATTATAGATTTTTTTAATCTAAAAATCTAATTTGAAAAAATAAACCCTTAAATGATTAATCCCAGTATAATTCGTCCACGGTTAACTCATTGAATTTAGTCATCAGTAATGACGAATATGATTATTCAATAAAAGTTATCATTATTCAATAATAATAATAATAAATCCCCGAAGCATCACATGAATTAAAGATTGACACAAATACAAGTCCAAGCTAAACGATTGCAAAGAAAACTCTAATTTGCAGAATGCCACATTCATACGTCACAAATCTATTAAGTAAATATAATAAAACAACATTAGAAGATAGAAGGAACGTATAACCAACAATCACTTTTTCCTTTTTCATTTTTTTGGCTGAAAATATAACTATTAATCTCTATTACTGAAAATCTCTATCAATGAAAATCTTATATCTTAAAACCAAGAAATTCAGCCGAACCTAGAACCGTTATTCTATAATGTAGAAACCTCTGCCATTATAAAAATGACAAGAAAAAAAGAAAGAAGTCAAATGGTAATACGAAAACAAAGTGGCCATACCCCAGCCAAATAGGGGAATTTAGTGAAACAGTAGACCAGCCGTCATACTCGTGTGTTAATGTTTATAAGCTCTAAAAGTTATTACTATTATGCTAATTGTTTCAGCCGGTTTACATTGATAATTCCACGCAATTATAACCATAAATTAAATCAAACAACCTTGTGTTGCTCATGTACAAAAAATAAGAGCCTTCCAACTCCCTTTTTGAATGAAAATTATCTCACATCCATTTTGCAGTATCTTTAACAGCCTACTCCATCTGGCTGGATAGTGATGCATCTTCATCTTCAGCATCTAGTTCTTGTTCTACACTTTTGACCTGCAAATACATTGGTCTATATTAGCATATCAATCAGAAGCACAGAGGCAGCCAAAATCAAATCCAATTTGCCAGTTTAAAGCAAGATTGACTGTCCTTGGGCCAAAATATCATATTTTGTAAATTTAAGTGTAAAAAGGTAAAACCTATCGAGGCCAGAAACGAGAGACGACAGCACACCAACATAATTTTTAAGTCAAGGCTAGCAAGAATTAAGGGCGTCAGGATATGTCTGCTAAAGGAGCTTTCTCTCTCTATATATAAACAATATATGGTTTTCTAGTCCCAGATAAGGTTCTCTTGTTGTACTACTCATTAACAAGAGAACCTAATCCGTCGCTTTTTTATCACCAGGAAAACTCAAGCAAGTGCACAGTTCCATTTTATAGCTCCTCAAAGACGAGCAACCAAAGTCTTTCCCTCCCCGTAAAAGAGGGCACTTTCTCATTTACCTATTTATTTTCTGTGGGTAAATTGCCAATATGTTCTGTCCCATATGCAATTAACTCAAATAACATACAAAAAGTGTCATGCTAAAAAGATATTTGCACAAATGTAAAATCCAACAAAACATTTATTGTATAAACAAACTCACAGGGCCATACTTCAATAATAAATTCAAGTTTAAAGTCCAAGAAAATACTTGCCGCTTATTACCTCAGGTACATAATGCATCAGCATATTTTCAATGCCAGATTTCAGGGTCACTGATGAGCTTGGGCAGCCACTACATGCTCCTTGCATTCTCAATTTAACTATGCCAGTTTCTCTACAAGACATAAATGCCAAAGATAATGCCAAATTAGAAAAGAAGAAAACAAGGACAACAAATAAAACAAAACCAAAAAGGACAAGAAAGAAACTGGTATATGTTCAACTAATTTATTAAATAAACACAACCAAATGAAAAACATACTGGTCAAATCCCCGGTACTCAATGTCCCCACCATCATCTTGCACTGCTGGTCGAATACGAGTTTCCAACAATTCTTTAATCATGGCAACAGTTTCAGAATCATCCTGCAATGGAAGTGCACACACCATTAGAAAAAAATTAGTATATGCAAGAGCAATTGACACACAAGAACAGATTAACATATCATTAATTTATATTTTCTACATTAGGCATTTCAGGGTCATCATTGTTGGATCCATGTGGCGTCCAATGAATACAAGGTCTAAATGATCAAGTACCTGGAGTTTTCTCTGTACAAGGTATAACTAGATTGGTACATGGAATGACTATTCCTGATGGAAAAGGAATAATTATTCCCGGGAATAGTTTTTTTAATTTTTGTTATAATATTTATTTATATGTTTCATTGTATGATAATCCATTAAGTTATCCATATTAAAGTGAGGAAATAGCTATTCCCTGGGATTTCTTCTTATATTAAAGTGAGGAAATAGCTATTCCCTGGGATTTCTTCTATTTTTAAAGGAATAGCTATTCCCTAAAAAAGGGGAATGCCTATTCCATAGGAATAGTTACTCCAAGTGATAAGAACTGTACAAAACATGGGTGTAATCTGATGGAATAGCTATTACATTCCCTCACTTAATCCGCATACCAAACATACCCTAGCTTTTGGAGCATTACTAAGTTCAAGACAATAACATATTAGCAGTATTAGACATTTTATAATTTGGAATTCTTCCAATAAGCATAGAGAAGCCTTATTATGCTAGAATGAGACCATTAAGAGTACACAAATATGCCTCCTTGCACTTGAGAAATAAAAAGTCAGACTTAAAATCAATGAAACCATAAAGCTTCCTACTTATTGCTGCAGAAATGATACCTCCCTCCCTCCCTCCCTCCCTCCCTCTCTTCGATGTAATTGCATAAAATTTTAATTCTCCAGGATGTTGGATTCTTTAATCAACACCACAAGGTCCACAACCATACTCTTTACACTTTCATCAAACCCTAATTGATCAGCTTTACACTTTTTCGATCCAAACCATCATAATGTTAGTTGCTATATATCATTTATTACAATATCATTCCCAATTCCCAACTTGTCTACAATCTTGTCCACTTGTTAATGAACGACAAACCCTGAAGTTTTTCCAGCATCACCCAGAACCCCAAATTCTTCATTTTCCTGCCCTAGTCAGAATAATTGTATACAATCACCTCAAAATCGGTGAAAACCTCCCATATTCCACTTTCTAATGTTTAGTCTTAAACTTTTCACGTTCTCTCTGCATTAAAATTACATTATGCATGCCACATCAATGAGGTTTCCGCTTAAATCAATAACACACTAGTGATGCAAATTCCATCAACAAATTTTAGTATGTATGAAACTATTGCCATAAGCACACATTGGATCTCAATACCCCTCCAAATCATCAAGACAATGTACAATAAAGAAATCCAAATCTGAAAACAGACCCATAAACTGGTGAAGCTAACAGAAAGACAATATTGGCAGTTGACATGGAAGTATAGAAAATAAAATAACTGAAGTACAGCTCTAACAATGAGTCTCAATCTTGTCTTGACTACTAGTGACCAATTATCTTCCACAAAATATCTTCTTACAAGAAGAAAAACAAAGTGGTAATTATCTTGCTCATTCTAAGAGAACACTTGGAATATTTTATGGTCATGTCATTTAGTGAACAACAAACGTTGTCAATGTATCTATTGTTCCTTTACTCCACTGACTAATAATCTTTTAAGATGTAAATCTCAGCAGGACCGTAGCAATAACACAGGAAATAGGGTAACATAATCAATGGTGGCTGATGATACAAATGGTAACCACAACTAAGCAGTATATGTCAATTGACAATGAGAGGTTAGGAACAAAGAGAAAATGTCTAATAGAATCAGATGATAAAATATTTGAGCAAACTCATATCACTTAGTTTTAGTAGAAATGATTATAACATGAAGTTAAAAAGAAGACAATGAAAAAAATGAAATTAGCCTTAACACTGTCTAAGATTCCTTCCCTTTGTCAAAGTATGGAGCAAACACAGGTTTTAGAAACAAGTTGAATTCAGAGTATATAATACATTACGTAGATGCCTCAGAAAAAAAGGAATAAGTCCAAGTGACCTTAGCTATAAGGTTAGTCTTTGGCAATTACACAATAGTAGCAAACTCAACTAATAGCAAACAAATGATAGATCCTTCTTAGACGCTAATGTTTTTTCCAGTGCATGCAAAATAATGACGACTCATGCAATCTCTATTAAAAAAGAAAAAGTAATACTTTGATAAAAATGGTAACATAAGCAACATATAACTCTAATTGTGTCACTCCATCAAGCAAGGGTCAAAAAATCCAGAATCAGAAAAAAAAAAAATTTGAAGCCATACTTCATGAATAGCTGTGTCCTTGGCCACTGCAGTTTCTGAATCTAGAAAGAGTGGCTGCCCAGATGAATAAAAGTCCATCATTGCCGCAAAGATTTCAGGCTTTAGAAACTCCCAAGAAGCATCCTCCGTCTTCGTTACAGTAACAAAATCTGATCCAAAAAAAACTCGTGTAACACCTGCAACAAAACAGAAGTATAATAGACTTTTAATTCACCATCTGTCCAAATATAAATACAAAAGAATAGGAAAGAGTTTTACTTCACCAGAAAAGGGAAAAATAATAACGATTTTCTTTCACTATAAGACGAGGTACATTATAAGAACATCCTTGCACCTTGTGTGAAGTTACAGACACTCAATTCAAAAAGCCTACAAAGATGCAATCAAGTACTTGAGACTGACAGCCTATTGGAAGTGTTGACAATTCAGTTGTGTGATTATCATGTGCCTATTTAATATCTACTTTTACACCTCAGAAAAGTTGTTAAAAGAGGGGAAAGAAAAAAAAAAAAGTAGAGGAATCACAACTTGAGAAAACAAAGAAACTAGAAAATCTAAAAACATAATAATTTTTTTAACAGCAGTAAAGTGTTAAAAATCATGCTCTTTTCTATATATTCATCAATTCATCTATAATTAGTAATATCTAAAAAATGAAAACCAAATTCTTTTAGTTACTGATTTGTCCACAAGAGAACTTCAAACATGTTTTCAAAGACTAAGTTAAAAAAATATTTACCCATTCCATTAATACATACATACATACTAGTTAGAACAAATTACTCACCATCAATTGCAAAAAGGGCTTTCCCCAGTGGTGAATTCATGGCTGTACGTGTATTTGGAAAGTCTGCACTACCGACCTCCATAACAGGCTTCCCAGGATAGAACATTAGAGATAACGGGTTGGGAGTAGATTGTGTTTGGATAAACATGGTTCTCTTTTGCCCTGTGGAAAATAAATAACGGACATCAATATAAAGGAACATGCCTTAACTAAACCCAAAAACAGCTTCATCTCACAGGAAGACCAACCCAACATCCTTTCAATCCTACCATCTTAGATAAAAACAGAAAAAAAAAAAAAAAACTGTCCTTTGTGCTTTCCATTATTTTGCGGGACTTTTCCTGAAGCCAAACAGAGAGCGAATGCTGAATGAATTAAAAAATTCTAACAAAGAAACAACCAACCTCCACAGCCCCATTTTCCAGAAGGAAGGGAAATCCCGGAAGTTCTTGACGAGATAAATCCAGAGGGAATGAAATGATCAGAGAAGCAGAACGACGTCGTTGCGGCGGAAGAAGCATATATAAAGCTTCGGCGAGAGATGAAAAACCTGATGGTATTATCTGTAGAAGGAGGTTCCCATCTTCGTTGTTGGGACAAAAAAGCTCGCCCTACCAATCTTCCCAAAACCCTCATACCCTCCCTTTTTTCTTTTTATCTCTCTTATGCAGCTCCCTCTGTCTTCTTTTCAGCGATGGGTTTCCTTGGTTCTGTTGTCAGGAATTTCTCTACCCACCCGACATGCAAGTGGCATTGGGATTGAAAGAAATTGAATAATCCAAACCAAAATACATGAAATTAAATTAGTAATATAATATAATGTTTTTTTTTGGTCAGAAATAATGTTTGAAGCCCTATGTTTTCCCCCCTTTATAATTATTTTATATTATAACTACCAATATTAAAATAATATTTTGTTAGGCTACAAATAATATTTTTTAAAAAAATTAATATCATTTATAAAATAACTACCAAGACCAAAATAATGTTTTTGTTATTTACAAATAACATTTTTTAAAAAAATAATATCATATTTCAATTCTTTGAACACTTGACAATTTTTAGACTTTACCATACGTGAAACTTAATAAATTTATTATTATTATTATTATTATTATTATTATTATTTTTAACTCTCTGCATTTTTTTTCCATTTTTTTAAAAGTTCTGTAACTGTTTTTTTTTTATTGCATAACTTATCAAATGCTCTCCTGTACATATACTATAAACGACAGCTGATGTAGCTTATCACATATCTCAGATGCATCATAGAATATCGAAATTTTTGTCCTTGCAGCCCCTTACTACTGGATTTTTTATTTTATTTTCTTTGATTTAATAATATTTGAATCTATGCAGGGTTAGCCGCAGAGAAGAAAAACAGGCATCTTTTACAGAGGAGGTCGTCGTTCAGCCAAAAAAAACAAAAGAGAAAACAAACTTTGTAGAGAATTGGAAAGAAAAAAAAATCATCAGAGAAGGGGCTACGAAAAAAAAAATTAGCGTTCTGGAAAAAATGGATAGAGCAGGTAAAAAAATAAAAAATTTGCCTCAGATAAGTCGATAAAAACCAAAAGTTGAAAAAAAATGCCACATCAGTATGGATCAAATAATTCATTGGGTTTCTATCAAAAATAAAATAAAATAAATAATTCATTGGGTGTACATTCAGAGATGGATAAAATAGCTTTTTACCCTTATTTTTTATGTAAAACGAAATTTCTATCAATCAGAAAAAAAAATGTTTTTAATACCCGAATTAACTAGTATATTATTAATATATTAAGGATATTGGCTTCATTATGCTATAAACTATATTGTATTTGACACTTTGCGACCTCTATTTTTATTTTTTCTAATCTTTTAGCATTATGAACCCTCGACTATATTAATTTGACACTTTGCACCTAATCTTTTTCTTTCGCATTTATTACATTTCAATTGCATGTGTTTGTTGCATCTTTGAGATTTTTATTTTTTTATGTTAAATTTATAATAGATCCAGGGGATGAGGCTATCCCGAACTATTCATTGTCCGTTTCAATGATGTTAGCCACGAGATGATATTATTAGATTTAGTAGAGTAAAGAGACTCATGTTATCCTTGTAAAATCGCCTACGTGTTTGATTGATCTTTTACAGATTTAACAAAAAATAATATTTAAAAAAAAAACTTAACAAAAAATACAAAAAAATTTAACAAAAAAAGAAAACCAACAGTGCATGAAAATATATAGTCGAGGATGCCTAATGTGAAAAATAAAATAAAAATGAATGGTGTAAACTGTAAAGTGCCAAATGTAGCATAATTAAAAAATAAATACAAATTGTGCAAAGCATTAAACATAATATTATGAATAAAAAAGATTTCGATACGAATCTCATCGGCATATAATTCTGTTAGTAGATAGAGTGTTATAGTCTGTAGAAATTTAAAACAGCTAATTTAATTTTTTAATAAATTTATCTCTAATGCTTCAAATAAAATTAAATATATTTAAAATAATAACTGAATTTGTTTCTTATAACTCAAATTATAATTTTTATAAATAAATATGATAAAAAATTTTTTTTCCACTGGACCACGCCGTGTGTTAAATAAAGTATCGTTTGGGTGTGTTGAAGCTGATATAGTAGAACGAATGATAATAACAACATCTTAAGCATCCGACATCATAGAGTAGAAGAAAGCTAAAATGCCATGCGCCACGTGTGAAAGCATATCGCACGCTCACCCACCCCCACTCCCCCGAAAGAACGTCATCGTCAAACCCTATCCCGCTCTCTCTCCCTCTCTCTCTTTGGCCTAAATTCCCAAACCCTAATCGTCCCCTCCTCCAAACTAACATGAATTTCATACCTCAAAATCCCCCTAGGGTGTCCGAGGACACGGATGTCATTTGATGATTTGCCCGCTACCCCTCCAACACTAGCAGCAGTATTTGCTCTTTTCCCTTCCGCTTTACGCACAAATAGCGACAGCCATGGAGGGCTCTGTGGTAGAGGATCTTGGAGCCCCAGAGTCATGGGAGGTTGCCGATTTGGATGAGTCTATGAGCCGCTTGATGTTCTCCTCCAGGAAGGACTCCAAGCCCCATGAGCTTGCTGATGTTTCGGCTTCAGCTTCATCGTTTTCATCTTCTGCCTCAGATTCTTCATTTTCTGCTGCAGTTGGTGGTGTCGGTGAGAAGGTTTCTGAAGACGCGATCAATCAGGTTGATCAGTTCCTTCGTGAAGCCATACAAAACCCTCGGGAGCGTCTTTCGAGTAAGCTTTGCGTATTGTTTGTAAATTTTTATATCATTTACATGGGGAGGCTCCACATTGTTTTTATTGATTGGAAATTCGGATAATATCCTAGGCTGTTTCTGTGCAGTGTTGAATCGTTGAATTAATTAAGCCGCCATAGCTATTGATTTACGATTTTTGGCTTATCCAAATAACTTGATGAGTTCATTCTGGTGTGTACAAATGTAATTCTCCGTCCATTGCTATGATTTTAGAGTTTGTGGTTTTATTTTAGGTTTCATTAGTCTGATTTATATTGCCAAATAAATTAATACGCTTTTTTTCCATCAGTACTTAGTTATTTTTTGATTTTTTTTCTACCTTTAGTTGTTTATATGTAGAATTGGTTGATTCATATTTGTTGTCTTTTTGGTGTTTGGATAAGATGGATTTTATATTTTGTTCCATTGATTTTTTTATTTTATTCAAGTGTTATGTGAAAACTTATAAGCAATTACAACTATAAGATAAGAGTAATTAGTATTATATGATCTTACATTGAAGTGAACTCAGTCTTGTTAATGTGTGTTGTATCTTAAGTGGAAGGTTTATAACTAGTATGGGCTGCTATTTAAATTCTTAGTTGGTAAATTATAAGGGCCTGTCTTTTATAAGGAAACTTGTGAAAGGTATTTGAGATTAAAGATTGCTAACCTGTTGGATTTTAAGGTATTTGATGGTGGATAGGATTGGATTTGAATAGTAATTTCGAATTCTTTAGCATTGGAGATGTAGGACAAATATGATTTAATTAGATTAAGTATTGGATGCTAGCATCAAACTTGAATAATTCTAGGAATCACATCTAGGAGCCTTAGGCATCACACCTAGGTTAACATTGGCACCACCTTGGTTAACCTTGGCATCACACAAAACCAAAAGACAAATTTATTTCTTTGCTGAAAACGTTCTATGTTTTCCTAATCGTTCATGTGTTATTTTTTATAGACTTAGTACATGAACTTGCAGCCAATAAATGCATAATCAATCTAGTACAGGACTCAAGAGATACATATTAATTACCAATTGAGTCTAAAAACCTTAATAAATGTGGCTAACTTCTATGTACATGAATTTTGATAAATTCACAAACATAATGGATAATCTAAGTTTAATAAATAAACTTAAACTTAAGACTCTTGGACCGTCACTATATGGGCTGCTGTAACAGAATGGTTAAGGCCAAACTAAGTCCAATATTTTTTGACTACTTGGATCATTGAAGATCCCAAGTAAGCTGAACACTACCCCTTTCATGTCAAATCAAAGTTTGGGATTTAGAATCTGGTTTCCTCTCCTTTGATAAACTCAAATGGGTTTGTTTCCATTGGTCTACGTCAATCAGACCTTGGATTAGGATTGCATCACACTATAATTAAAGAAAACTGGTGGCAAATGTTCTAATTTGTTCTCTATTGATTTGAAGGACAGACAGCCATATGTATAGGTTACTACTATTCTCAATTCTAATTGGCCTTGGACTCCTAAGTCAGAGATTGCTAAATAAAATCTAAAAATTTGAGGCAAATTACCTAAGAAAATTAAAGGTTTAAAGTCTGTAAAAGTGATGAAAAATATGAGATAGATATATATATAGATATATATATATATATATATAGAGAGAGAGAGAGAGAGAGAGAGAGAGAGAGAGAAGAATGAACGTGTTGAAAGAAGTAATGGGTGTAAAACATTAAATTTCTTAATAAAACATAAGGGTGGTGAGAGTTAAATATATTCAAATAAATTTCAATAATTTGTATTTGCTTAATACATTGAGGCTTCAAGAGCAAGAAAGATCTGTGTAAAGTGGTTTGCTTTTTCTGAGCTAAAATTTGGCTAGTAGGAATGATTTTTTTTTCTCCCCACATCTCTAGATACGATGAACTTTCTTTTCATTTTGTATGTTTGGCATAAATAATGTGGTACTTTCTGGTTTCATTACACAGTTTGTGCATAGTTATGGTAAAAAGTATTAAGAAATTTTATTTTTTGACATTATTCCAAGGGAAGTTTGAAGTGCCTCCTGGATTTGTTATATTCATATAGACATTCCTCACTAGCATTAATTGCACTGCCTTTTGACTAATGAGAATCAATAATGTGTATACTGACCATTTTACAAAATTGAACATCTACCATAATAAAATATTAAGCTAACCATACATGTGGCCTGTAGATATGTTGACCTCTAAAACATACCCTTGGCCCATTCAATGTACCTTATTTTCTTCCCATTCTATATGGTCTGAAATCCTTGTGAACTGCCAGTCTGCCACGTTTGTTGAAAACCTCTGTAGTCACATCAATATTGAAATGAACTTGAAGTTAAATTAAACAATTTTATTGTTTAAAAGTCGCATCTATTGGGAAACTGCAAGGAAGATGAAGTTGCATTGAAGAGTTTTATTGTCAGAGAAGGAAAAATGGAGCAAACTGAACCCTCAACTACCTCACAATTGCATCCTCTCTCTCTTTCAGCCTTTCCAGCAATTAGACAAATCTAACAGCCTGTCCAGTAATGTTTCTAAAATGATTTTTACAAAATCATTTTGTAAAATGGAAACATAAGCACTTTTATATTTTGAAAATTTAACAATGTGGTTGGTAACAATATTCAAGGACAATTTTTTTGAAAACAAAAGCAATAAAAACATATTTGGTTCAATTGTTGAAAGTGATAAAAGCAATACATATGTATATGATAGTAAATTTTCAAAAACCACTTTCAAAAAACTATTTTTGTATGACTTCACTAAAAAATTCATAACAGTATTCTATGATAGTTCATAAGATTTAAAAGTCAACTTAAATTCATATTATGTGTATAATGGTTGATTCTTTCTATTTTATTAAATAATGATGAGTTGTACAATGTTTTAAATATATTTCCTGTTGCTCAATTCACATTTAGATCTAAAGGCTAACTTGTCAAAAACCCCATACTTGGAGAAGAGTATGTGTTGAGCTGGAGAGGGTAGCTTTTTTATTTCAGTGTCTCCCTTGTTTCTTTAATTCTTCTAAAATGGCATTGTTTGTAAATGTAAAATGGCGTCTCCTTTGTTTTTCTAATTCTTGTAAAATGGCATTGTTCGTAAATGTAAAATCATTACGGTATTATATATTGAGTGAATATGAAAAATGATTCCCAAATCATCATGACTAGATTGAATATGTCAAGTAGCTGCAAAAATTGACTTATTTTATTTTTATGTTTTTTCTTTGGATGAGTTGAACAATTATTTTTTTGATTTAAGATCTGATAAACAATTATATGTCTTTCTCTCAAAGTTTCATTGATTGTTTATTTGAATGTTTAATTGAACATGGCGTAGTGAACTCTAAAATATGGGTGGAATTTAGAATGTGAATGATATCAAATTTTCTACTAGTTTGAATTTAGTTAATATTATCTAAGGGTGTGAACCAGATAAGAAAAGCTAAAGAGGAAAAGAAAATAAGAGAAGTTAGACAATAAGCATTTGGCAACGGTTTGTAAAAATCCCTAAATCTGGATGAGATGCTTCCCCAAAGAAGTAGCTTCACTGTCTTGACCAGTTCTTCATAAGCACACATTCTTTAAAGCCATGGAGATCATTTTCTTCAATTTTGGAGAATGCAAAAATAGGAGGGAAAAAACAAATGATTAAATAAAGTGTCTTTTTCCACCTGGAGGAGAAAAGACTTGACCACAACAACTAAGCCAAAAAATAAAAAAATATATATATATATAGAAGTGGGGTTGGGGGTGGTAGCATAGGCTTGAGTTTTTTTTATTGGATTGGGTGTTTGAAATTAGATTTCTTCTTTAAGTATGTAATTTTGATTTATTTTTTCTCCGGGTACATGGAAATGTAAAAATTGGGCTGAAATTGTCTACTCCTAAAGAATTGGGTATATTGGATATCAGTTCAATGTTTATACAGTCCACAAAGCAGTTATGTTAAAATAATTTTTAAAAGTGTATCGGATTGGATTTTTAGAGAATTGTTTTAAATGGCATTAGTGGAGCAGGTTTAGATTTAGTTACACGAATTTTTTTATCAAATCAACAGGAGAGGTGAATGAAATACTTTTGTAAGTTTACCAATCTTAACCCCTTTGATTGAATCCTTGTCAGTGTTACCTCCTTGCCTCTTTGCCGAGAAAATTTTTGAAGATATGAATCTGAATATATTTACTTGTTTTTAATGGTAATGATTTCATTTCTTCATTGGATTTGGAGGAAGAGTTTTTGTTGTTCTTTGCACGACCATCTGGGGATATATTTTCGATTTCTTTTTATTTGTATTAAGTTTTCAAGGTCATTGAACGGTTTTTGTAATAGTTATTTTCTATGTCGTATTTTGTAATCATGATTGTTGTGATTGTTCTAGTTGCAAGGTATTGTTCCTCCAAGTGTTGCAGTACTAAGTGCCTCTTGATGAGCTCTAATATGATAAGATTTATGAGTAAGCATATCTTCTGAAATATGAGTAGTGCCAAATCCTTGTAGAGGCCAAACTTCCAATTCTCCAACCCTTGCCCCTTGCTGGACTTTTCCTCTAAGGGTTTCGTGAACAATTGTTATTATTTTTATTATACTATTATAAATGTTATAATGAATAATGCTGAGTTGTTCACTTGAATCTCCAAAGTATTAGTAAATAATCAAATAATACTTGTGTTAAGAGTCGAGTTGGTACTTTGTCTTACATTCTTCTCCCCTCCCCTCCTCTAGAGCAATACCAAATCTATCTGGAGTTCAAACTTCCATTTCTCTTCTCGTTTCCTCCGTTGCTTGGATTTTCCATTTAAGGGGTTGTTGAACATTTGTTATTATGTTTACTATATGATTATAAGTGTTATAATGAACAATGCTAAGCTGTCCATTTGAATTTCCAAAATGATCCCATACCCTTCTCTGCCATAGTGGGAATTTTAGTAAACAACCATATACAATATTTGTGCTGGGAGTCGAAATGGTTATTTTTCTTACATCTCTTCCCCCCATAACCCCAAACCTCTTGGGAACAATATGACTACAATTTTGGAGGTTCATTTAATCTTTTTTTTCCGATTTTGATTTCCAAATATAAATTCTTTTAATTTCTAGATTTAACACAAGTAAGATATATATATTTTTTTAATATGATGAAAACGAATTCATAGAGAATATGGCTATTAAATGCATCTATAAACTATGGAGACTTAACAGTTTATGTATATTTTTTCTGCATTACTTTAAATTTTTTAAGATTAATATGGAAAAAAATTGGGATATGCTGCATTAGATATATATATATTTTTTTGAATTTATTTATTCCATAAGAACAATGAAAACAAAGTTAGAGAGAGTGTATGGGAGCTAGTAAAAGAAACACTTTTTTCTTTTTAGTTGTAATCCTTCTGAAGCTCTGCTCCCAAGTCCCAAGTCCAAACAAAAACTATTGGATCAAAAAATATTCTTGAATTGATGAATTGAAATAGAAATCTTTATTGGTTCTATATGCTACTTTTGTGTAGAAATAAATTTTTTTATTGAAGGATAATAAAAATGGGTCCCTGAGAAATCAATTTTTTGATAGAATTTACAAATTTATGATCATCACCATTCATAAGAATGAATTGTGATTACAAATGGGTGCTGATGATGTTCATTATTTCTGCAGTCTTAAGGATGGAGCAAGATGTTGAGAAGTTTATTCAGGACCCTACTCAACAGCAACTAGAGTTTCAACAGTTGCCTACTTCTTATTTGCGCTTGGCAGCGCACCGTGTGGCACAGCATTACTCACTTCAGTCGATGGTTTTATTAGATGGTTACTCACCTGATGTTTCTGGGTCCAGAATTATTGTTCGCAAAACTTCTGAGCACCAACTTCCTCCTATTCGCCTTGCAGATATCCCTGTAAATTTACCATCAGAAGACAGTAGTGTTGTAAAAGTTGCTATTAAACAGAGGCCACAAAAAAGATCACAGAATTCGAACAATGCAAATTCAAATTCATTAAAGGCGAGCAATTCCAAGAGTGTTGAGGAAAGGAAAGAAGAGTACAATAAAGCTCGTGCTCGAATATTTAACTCTAGTATTAATATAAGTGGTAGTTCAAGTGTGAAACAGGAAAGTGAACTTAGGCTGCCGGATAGTTCCCAGCACGGTTCCTTGGGGATCTCAAAGATGGAAGATAACAATGTTTCAGGCATTCCTGATATAAATTCCGGTAGGGGTTTCATTGATTCATCGTCAAGTAGTGTAAGAGCAGCTAGAAGTAGGACAGAAAAGGAGCCAGTTGTTAGATACAAACCAAATAATAGGGTAGCTATATTTCGCGACCGTGAGGTTGACCGCAAGGATCCTGATTATAACAGGAGCTATGACAGGTAGGTTATTCAGCTTTTGTCCTTTTTTCTTATATTAGTATGGGTTTGGGGAGTGGGGGGACTTCTTGGTGCTAAAAGGATGGTATTCAACTTTTGTACTAAAATTAGATTTAGAAAAAAATAATAATAATAAGAGATTGATATGTATTGACTGTTTCAGCGTCTCTTATTTTTCCATCTAACCCTTATTTGGAAAATTTGTTTGATTATGTTTATATTTGGCTTTGCAGATATTGTTGTTTTTATTCAAAATTACTCTAAAAGTTTACTAAAATGTTTTTAGGTATATGCAACGATTTGATCCTGGGTTTGGATTCAATGGAGGACCATATGCCATCCAGCCGATGTACACCCCTGCGTTAAACTATAACACTGAGTTTCCACAACTTGGTTCCACTCATAGGCCGCAGATTTCTGCTGAACCTCAACCTCGTCCGCTTCCTCAACATCTACCTGGCCCATGGGCAGCACCATCTGCCCCTGCAGGACTTGGGTATACTCATCCAGAGACCATCATGTCGCCATTTAATCCGAGTCATGTTGGTGCTCGTTCCACATCTGGCATGTATATGCATTCCTCTCAGTATCCTTGCCAGCGCCCTGGAATGCCTTTCATTCATCCTCATGAACATATTCACCAACAATTTTCACAGGTATGGCAATTTGGTTTTTTCCTTGACTCAGCAAGGAAGCCCCTGTAAATACTTCTATAGCTGTTTTATTCTTCTAGTATGGTAATCCTAATTTGAGGACATTGACCACCTCTGCTCTGTGCTTTCCCTCAATACTATGCATGCGAGCATGAGCTCGCATGCATCTGTTCATGTTGACAGCAAATGCAACAGAATGACATGGCTTGTCTTCCCCACATCTCTAGACTATACTGATATTCTGGCCTTTAGCATGCTTAAACTACCTTATATTGGTTTGCATTTTTTTTATAAATGTTCTTTTGAACTTCCAGCTTAACATGGTTTCTTTTTGTTCATTATAATGCTTGGTACATATGTGAATTTTCTTTTAATTAAAGAATTGTATCTATTTTGATATATTTACATTTTGAGGACTAATGGTTAATATGCCACTGTGTCATATGGTGAGATGTGTACTTATGGATATTATAATGTATCCTTGAACTTGGAAAATAGATGGTTCAAGTATAGCTGTGTAATAACAATTGAATTTAGTGTTCTGTTCTATTATTGATCCAGCAATGTGGTCCTGTTATTGATCCAGCAAAGTCTACAATTGTTCATTACCTTTTTGTTTTGGTAGGAAAGAAAAATAGTACATGGAAAAAGGTGGATGAGTAGTTGTTCATTAATGAGCCTACCTAACTTATGAGATTTTACCTCCTATCCTCTGTCATAATAATTTTTAGCCATATAGTTTTGTCTTGAAATGCCTCTTCTGAAGAGATGGTTATAAGAACGTTAAACCAATTCTGTGGTTTCTTCGTTTTAATACAGATGTTCGCTTCAGGAGGCTTTTAGAATGTTGGATTTCTATAATTTAGCCAAACAGTAAACAATATCAGGATTATACTTGGTTTTTATCTCACTTTCTTTCCCCAATCCTCCGTTTTCCCTGTATCCAGCTAAAACTGGGAAAAACCAATTGCACTGAATAGTGAAATTTCCCTAATATACATACATATGCAAACACAAATTCAATCTATAAATTTCATAGTTAATTTCTCACTTAGATATGTAGTAGACTTTTCTGGTTTCTTATTTGCAATTTTAACTGTCCTAAAAACTTTGATCTTTGTGCATGTGTTTGTACAGTCTCATCAACAACAACCTGATGCAAGTTTTGGATTAGCCCGGCCCCGGTGAGGGGCAGGGGCCATGCCTGCGCCCTCCCAGCTGGAAGTTCAACCTGAAGCATGATGGACTATCAGAGCCATTCAACTCTCAGCTGGCAGGAGCGCAGGCATGGGGAACCGAGGTGGATTAGGGTGGATGTTTCAATTTTATGGACGCCTGCATGAGTCCATTCCACCATCTCGGTTTCAATTGAAGCTTCTTACATCTTTTAAGGTATGATGAAGAAGCAGCTTCACTGAATGGCGAAATTTGTTTGGAAGAGCTGAGCTCGTTGTTTTGCCATCCATAATGAAGAATGAAATAGAAGAAATTTATACCCAAGGCTGGGAAGGTATGTGGTCAGCTCAGAAAGAGGTACGTACATTTATTTATTTGTATTGCACTTTCAGTTCTTAGTTTGAGCATTGTTCGATTTCATTGGGTGCTTACATATGTTGCTAATCTCTTCAAGAGCTTAAGTCTTTCCTTTTCATACCCGCAGCCCAGAAAGAGCCAATGGAGAGAGTATCATGGTTACAATATAATATCAAGCTATATACATCTGGCCATTAGTAACTTTGGTGTGTGGATCCCAGTTTGAGAAAAAATCTGACAGTTGTAATTCCAATACTTTAAAGTTTGAACACCTGTTTGGATAAACAAGAAAGCCAATCACGTTGTGTACCGTATGACATTGTTGTCTTCTGTAATTGTACCTTTGGTCATCATCATCAATTGTTTGCACAGATGAATACCTGTTCAAGTGAACCTAAAATGATTGGCGCCCCGGCAGGGGTGGCAATATGGGGTCATAACACGATTAAATGACTCGTTGGATACATTATTGGTCGACACGTTTAACGCTAATAAAGGGGTCAGTAACATGTCAACCCACTTAACTTGAAATTAGCACGATTAATTAATTATAGCCAACAAAGAACAGTAGTTTTTCTTTTATGTATAATATTTATACGTATAACCTCTACATACGAGATATACTTAATAAAAAATTAAAATAAATATTCTTATATTAATATATTTAGTAATATATTAATTAGGTAGATTAAACATGTTTACGAGCAGATATTAAACAGGTGCCACGATACCCTAACATGAATTACCATCCCTAATGATTTGTATGCTTTAAGTTCCTGAATGAGGAAAAGTGAATGGTCCCTTGTGGCTGCATACACTATAGTTTGGTACTAGATGTGGTAATATATTGATTGACTATTTAATAAAATCCAATAAAAATTAAATGGATCTTAAATAAAAGTAAATAATATATTGTCACGGTTCTCTCAAAGAAGTCTTACCAAATAAGGTAAATAGAGAACTTTAAAAACTCTCTCCAATGCAATTAAAAAAAAAAAAGAGGACGCGGTCCAACTGGGTCTGTTGTCAGAGGCTCTGTTAGACAGAGAGATTCAATAAATCACTTAAAAAAAATTATTAATAAAAAATATATCAAAAATATTTTTTTAAAAAGAATAAAATAAATATATAACTCATTAATAAAATGTGTTTTAAACTTAACCATTGAAGATAGATTTTTGTTTTGACTATCAATTAAATAGAACCAAAATAAAAAAACTACGTGATAAATAAATAGAACTAATGTTTCCCAATAATAATAATACAATGACTTACTAATCTCAAATTGAAAGCATATTCACGTGCAAAGCACGTGGGCTTTCCTAGTTCAAACTCATTATAATGTTACAGTACTTCCTCTCCTTGTCGTCTAAGCAACTATTTTTTTAAAAAAAAAACTATTGAATTTTCATATTTATTTATAAGAGTTTTAATTTAAGTTATGAGTAGATCAATTTGTACCTTAAGTATACTCAATTTTACAGAGAAAAACTATAAAATGTGTGAGCTTGCTACTTTTTATAAAATTAAAAAAATAAATTAATTTTATCTCCTAATAAATTATAAATTATTGAGCTGCTAATTTAGATATTGAAGCCTTTTTTTTTTATAAAAGAAAAAATTCTTTTGAGTTGCATTTACTACTAGCACATCACTCACTCTTACGTGCTATCACCACTTTTACGTGCGCTAGTATAACCACTTCATTAAAGCTATCCTTTTCATGAATTGCTAATGAGGACCCATCTCTCACTCTTTCTCTCCCTGCTTTGCTTCTGACCGTTAAAGTCATGTACCAACATGTTCTTATACAGGAAAAGGAAGACATGAGGGCTTTTGCCCTAAATCGTGTGGCTTTGGAACTCCTCTGCGTCCTATATATTCAACCATAATATTACTTCACAACGCATTGCTTCTTTTATTGCCCCTAACTGAATAATAAGGTTTGGTCTTGCATCAACCATTTGTTCATATTACATTTTTTTTATGTACTCTGAGCTTCATTGTTTGCTTCCTTTTGTGTAAATATATATATATATATATTATATGTGTAGTTTCTTTTTCATGTTTTCGGGTCTTTCCCACTATTGCATAAATTCAAATTCCAAACTAGATACGCCATAAATAGGTATAACAAAGAGAGTCGGTCACTTATCTCTTCCACCCTCCGAAATATTGCATATGGGTTATTCTTCAAATGAATGCTTTATTATTGCCTCAACAGTCGAAAGAATGTTCATCTGACAATATTATTTTGTTTCTAATTTTAGGGGCAACACGAGTTGTCTAGTATGGAGAAACTGAACTCGGAGCTATATTTGCAGAATTGTTACATAATCCAACAAAATGAAATGTTAAGGAAGAAAGCTCAACGGCTCAACAAGGAGAATCAAGCTTTGTTGTATGAACTGAAGCAAAAACTCTCCAAAGCAAACTCCAATCAGAACCCTGATGCATATGTTGATGTTAGCACCACTTCTTCCTCAAGTTCTATCAAATTGAACAAGCCTTGATCATATGCATGCAAATAGTCCAGCGACTTTCCCCTCGAGTATGGATCATTTAGATAACAAGTATTGATTGCATATTTGCTTCAGTAAAGTTGCAGTTACCTAGAAATAGTTTCCAATCAAGAGGGAAAAGAAAAAGAAAAAGAAAATGGAAAAGAAACAGAGTTTAATATGGAGGTAAAAACACAATACTTGTTAAAAAAAAAATTGGTTGCGAAGATGAATAAAGCTCCCGCTCTTCGTAATTCTTAGGAACTAAATTTCTTGTTATTCATCATACCTACATATATATGCAGTCCCAAAAGAACATTACCTTTGGAAGAAAAAAAAATAACGATGTAACATATAAATTATTTATTGAAGCATAAATAAAAGCGCTCTCTCTCTCTCTCTCTCTACACACACACACACAACAATTCTCCCACAAGGAATCACTTGTTAAGGTTGAATGAGGGTCCTGTCCATTGCATTGAACAATTGATCCCTTATAAGAGAAACCCTATATAGATACCACCATCCCTTCCCCAAAGTAATGAAAAGGACAAAAAAAAAAAAAAATCTCAGAAAGGGTAAATGCAACTTACAAATCCACATTCAGCTTCCTGTCTATTCTTGAGAATGTTTGGAAGAATGCCTTAAAATGCTTGTAAGCGAAGTCAATATCTTCCTTCCCACAAATCTCTCTCACACTGCAGTTAAAAATGAAAGAAACACAATCCCACAGTTTATCTCAACAAACCAGATCCAAGAGAAGACATCTTTCTGTCCAAGCAAAGGGAAAAAAACTGAAATAGTTTTTTATTTATTCCTCTGGATGAGTTTCTGTCAAAAAATTCCCGCATCTCAAAACCAGACTGAATTTCATTTCACCAAGAAATATTAGTGCACTTTTCCCTTTTTTCTGAGGACAAATTAAAGAACTACAAATAAACAGTAAATTGGGTTCCTTTTTTTAAATTTTTCTGAGGGGATTATTCATGCATCCGCAACTTCACAATATTAAGAGAAAACTTAATCAAATTCTAAAGATAACTGATACCTCTCATACAAGAGGTACTATACAGGATAGATAGTACTTTTTCCATTCCAACAGACAACAGTACAAAGCCAGTAAAGATGCCTCCCAAAAATTTGTGGCTATTCTAAATCTTCCTGTATATATATATGATCTATCCCTCTGTTAAGGTTTTGTTGAGACTTTACCCATCATTGAGACTGGCAAGCAATATCATTAATACAAGAAAAAGGAATCATTTTGATACCTGTGCATGGAAAGTTGAGCAATGCCACAATCAATAGTCCGGATCCCTACTCCTGAAGCAAGTATAGGACCTATGGTGGATCCACATCCCATATCATTTCTCACCACAAATTCCTAAGCAAAGGAACAGGGAAAAGTACATCCCATAATCTCGAGTAAAAGTTGTAAGCATAAAAACAAGAATTTATTATGTTCAAAGAAACAAAAATAAGAATCCCCAAACAGTATATATTATTAATTTAGAATAATTGTCAATCGTATGTATATGCTTCAAACTAATAAGTTTGTGTGTGATGATAATTGACAATTGCGTGCAAATTTGATCGGTTGAGTGTCCCAAGGGGCAGTAACTTGAACTAAAAGAACCCAATCCATAGCCAACACAACTCATTTTTCAATTGGGTAAAAAGCGTAAACACAAATAAATCTGAAGACTCGAGATCAAGGCTCTAGAAATAAGCCTCAAAGATAATGAGAAAACATCACAAGTTTGGATGAATTAAGGTTCCAATTTCTTGATCAATGAAAAAATAAAAATGAAATCTTTCATTTTGAATGATACCATCAGTGGTGAACTCAAAAATTCTTTCAAAAATTTGTAAAGATTTTCTAAATGATTTACAAAACATAATTACTTTCATGAGTGGTATATACTTTTCCACTTGATCAGTGGGAAAAGGTATTCATTGTCGAATTTGTATAGGAATAAAAGAAGAATAGCAGAATTATTTGCTCACATCCAAATGGTCAGTTTCCGGAGATCATGACGCCCATGCAATAGTTCTGTTTAAGTAGATGATAATTAAATGTTTCAAGAAATTGTGTAGGTGAATCTGATAGATATGACCTTACCTGAGTTGGCAGGTTATGCATTTTGCCAACTTCTTTAAACAGAAACGCTGTGACTCCACTAGTAGCATATCGCTGGTTTGCGTTGTGCTTGATAACAAGTCCCTTTTGCATCACCGGCCGGTGGTGTTCTTCGTGCTTATCCATAAAATTTGGGTGGACTCCATGGGCCATGTCTGCAGACACTATATAAAGAGCATTCCCAAGTTATAATTTAGAATTTCTTTACAGCATTAAATTCAGAGATAGAAACTTGATAAGTCATAGCAATATGCTCAACTATCAGTGTGGTTCTTCTGTCAAACTCAACCCCTCTTGGGCACTAGCATTAGTTATTTCATCAATTCTAATATATGTTAAGCATTGACATACCTTCAACTTAGGGTCAGTTCCATATTGACCTCACTTAGTTTAGTTATGACATTAGGACCATGTTTGTTTCAAGAAAAATCACAATAAGGAAAACACTTTCTTCACTTTCCTATTCCAGGATCTCAAAAGAATTTGGTAAAACAAAATACGAGTCAGGAAAACCACTCATCACAGCCAAGAAGCCAGTTTCGACCTCTCAATAATTCAGGTCCAAATTCAGGAAAACATCCTCACAAAATAGTCCTGACAATTCTATATCAAAGGCTACAGCTGTGTGAAGTTGAGCATGAGATTGTGGGAAATTTTCTATATTTCGTGAACCTAAGATGGTTCAGTATATATTCAGCAATATCCTAATTTACATTCTTATCTCTTAGGATCTGATTTACACTAAATTAGGAAAAATATTTACAGCTGTATATTTACATTAAACTGCCCTGATATGTGCCTCTATCACCTCCATTAAAATAGGAAACTATATCTCCTAATACACAGCTAGTTTGATTCCCTACACTCCCCCTCAAACTAAGCTGCATAGATATTCATGAGACCAAGTTTAGAACTTAGCTCAATGAAGTTGGGACGAAACAATGCCTTTGTAAGTATATCTGCAATCTGAGACCGTGATGGTACAAAGGTCATGGCTACAGTTTTGTCTTCTATCTTCTCATAGATAAAATGCCTATCAATTTCAATGTGCTTAGTCCGATCATGATGGACTGGATTCTTGGCAATAGCAATAGCTGACTGATTATCACACATCATCTTGATAGGACCCTCGTAGGTAACCTGCAGCTCTCCTAGTAGTCTTCTCAACCAAATACCTTCACAAATACCTTGAGCCAAGGCACTAAACTCTGCCTCAAGACTACCCGGCCACTACCGCTGCTTTTACTTGCCATGTCACTAAATTTCCCCATACATATGAACACAACCCCGAGGTAGATTTTCGATCAATGGGTGATCCACCCAATCAGATCTGTAGACTTCTAGGCCACGTTTGGAAGACTTAGTGAACATTAGCCCCTTTCCGGATCCTTTTTATGTATCTAAGAATTCGATGCACAGCTTCCATGTGAACTTCTGAAGGATTACTTAGGAACTGGCTTACAATGCTTACTGCAAAACTAATATCTGGCCGAGTGTGTGTCAAGTAGATTAGTTTGCCCACTAACCGTTGGTATTGACCTTTATCCACTGGTACTTCTTCAGTTCTGGGCATTAGCTTGGTATTAGGATCCATAGGTGTCTCAACTGGTCTACACCCAGTCATTCCAGTTTCACTAAGGAGATCCAAGGCATATTTCCGTTGTGACACTGAAATTCCTTATTTGGATCTAGCTACTTCCATCCCCAAGAAGTACCGTAGAGGACCTAAATCTTTGATTTCAAACTCTTTGGATAGCAAAAGCTTAATTCTTTTCATTTCCTCTTCATGGTTCCCCGTAAGAACAATGTCGTCCACATAAACTATCAACGCAGTGACTTTGTCGGGATCAAAACATTTGATGAAGAGTGTGTGATCAGCTTGAGATTGTGTATATCCATCAAGTTTTAGCACCTTAGTGAACCTGTCAAACCATGCCCGTGGGGATTGTTTCAGCCCATATAATGATTTCCGCAATTTGCACACCTTGCCTTTTGTATGCTCGGTTTCAAATCCTTGAGGAATGTCCATATACACCTCCTCCACCAAATCTCCATTTAGGAATGCATTTTTCACATCCAGTTGAAACAAAGGCCAGTCTAGATTAGAAGCAATGGACAATAATACACGTATAGTGTTGAGCTTTGCTACAAGCAAACGCCTCATGATAATCAATTCAGTATGATCGTATAGCCTTTGGCTACCAATCGTGCCTTCAATCGATCAATACTTCCATCTGCTTTTTGTTTAACTGAGAAAATCCATTTACAACCCACTGTACGTTTTCCTGGAGGAAGAGTGGTCGATTCCATGTGCCATTTTTTCAAGAGCAAGATATTACGCTAGAGTAGCATCCTTCCATTCCGTACCTCTAATGCTTCAAACACAGTTCTAGGAATTTGAATGCTATCAAGAGTAGTCATGTAAGCCTGAAAACTTGGAGATAGCTTTGAGTATGACACAAAATTCTGAATAGGATGTTGAGTGCACGAACGAGTACCTTTTCTCAAAGCAATTGGCAGTTCAAGGTCTGAAAGAGAATCTGGCATTACATCATCACTTGGTTCCAAATTAGTTGCTGTCTCATCCGATATGCTATCAGGATTAACTTGGATTGGAGTTGAATCGTGACTTTGCTGTTCTTGTGCAAGGCCTTGGACAGTGCGTTTCTTGGTGTATACTTTGATGGCATCATTGGGCAGACGGAGGTGTCGAGGGTACCACTCGGATTGAGGTGTTTTAGACAAGGAATTGGGGGATGTTGGACTTGGATTTGGATTTGGATTTGGATTCGGACCAGGTTGTAATGGAGAAGATGGGATGATGGAGGAAGAATAGGATGGTGGACGAGGAGAATTTGGAAGAGTGTTATAGAAACCGTTCTCAAGAAGAGAGTCCCAATCCCAATTCTGATTCTGTGATTCATGTGTAACAATCTCCCCCTGAATCACAGAATTAGAAAAATAAGGTTGGGTTTCGAAGAAGGTAACATCCATGGTATGATAGACTTTCTTAGTATGGGGAAAAACATTTGTAGCCCTTTTTATTTGGAGAATACCCGATGAGAATACATCTAATGGCTCGTTCATCTAATTTGCTACGGTGATGAGCATAAATATGCACAAAAGCAGTGCACCCAAACAGTTTAAGTGGGATGTTGCTAACTAGATGAGAGTTGGGATAGGTTTGAAGAAGGGTTTGCATCGGAGTATTATAGTGGAGAACTCGTGAGGGCATGCGATTAATAAGATAAGTTGCAATTAGGACAGCCTCACCCCAAAATCTTTTGGGAACACTGGATTGAAACAGTAAGGCTCTAGCAACTTCAAGGATGTGTCGATTTTTACGTTCGACCACACCGTTTTGTTGGGGGGTTTCTACACAGGAACTTTGATGGACAATGCCGTGTGTCTGAAGGTAAGGACCCAGTGTGGAGTTGAAAAAATCTCTGGCATTGTCAGTTTTGAGAATGCGAATATTGGCTTGAAATTGGTTTTGGATCATGGCATGGAAATTTTGGAATATCTTGGTGGTTTCGGATTTGTCTTGCATCAGGAAAATCCAACTCACTCGAGTGTGATCATCTACTAATAACAGAAACCATCGTGCACCAGATATGTTAGCAATCCTAGTTGGTCCCCATATGTCCCCATGGATGAGTGAAAAAGGAATGGTTGGTTTGTGTGGTTGAGGTGAATAGGTGGTGCGTGTGTGTTTTGCCAATTGGCATATCTCACATTGGAATAATTTAGCATTTTTATTGATAAAGAGTGAAGGAAATAACCTTTTTAAATACATAAAGTTGGGATGACCAAGACGATAGTGCCACAACATAATGGCACTATTTTTATTTGACTGACTGACAGACTCAATATGCTGAACAGAATGACAATTAAGAGTAGACACATGGGAAGGAACAGGATCCACAGTAGACGGACGAGGTACTTTGATGAGATAGAGGCCTGCACAAAAGTCAGCACTGCCAATCATCTTCCCCGATGCCAAGTCCTGAAAAATGCAAGATCCAGCAAAGAACTTAGTTTCACAATGGTGATCATGATTCAATTTGCTTACGGAAATTAAATTGCAATCAAGATCAGGGACATAGAGAACCGAGTGAAGTGTTAAGTTCTTGGAGAGACAAACGGTACCAATACCAGTCACACGAGACCGTGACCCATTTGCTATGCGCACAGTATGATTATCTTGGCAAGGAGTATAAGTGGAGAATAATGACTTGTCACCTGTCATATGGTTGTTTGCTCCAGAGTCCACTATCCATGAGGTCGTTGGTGTATGGGTGACATGAAGAGCTTGGTTAGATTGTTGACCAACAACTCCAGATGGAAAAGGATGAGATGACAAATTTGCCTTGGTAAGCAAATTTTGAAGAAGATCGATCTGATCCTTGGTGAAAGGGGAATGAGTGGATGTTGTGTTGGTCTCCGTTGTAACGCTGTTGGCACGGCTATCGCGATCTACGCGTGCTGGTTTCCAATCTGGTGGCTTGCCATGAAGTTTCCAACATGTTTCCTTGACATGACCTGGTTTCTTGCAGTGCTCACACCATGGGCGTCCTCGGCGTGGTCGAGAATCAGTGTTAGATCGAGCAGCCAAAGCAGATGATTCAGAATTAACTTGCTGGTCTTTTGATACACTGAAAGCAGAGTTGTCAGAAGAAGAGAATGATGCAGGTGTTCCCATCATAACACGTTTCCGGCTTTCTTCTCGACGAACTTCAGAGAACACCTCTCGAAGACTTGGTAACGGTTTGGTTCCAAGAATACGGCCTCGAACTTCATCTAGAGACTTGTCAAGTCCCATCAAAAATTTGAAGATGCGTTTTATCTCAATTATTTTCTTGAAATAGATATTATCATCTGGGCATTTCCACTCGTGTGACTCAAAGAGATCCAAACTGCCAATAGCGTTGAAGAGTCGGAAGTATATGGTAATGAATTATCACCTTGACGTATGTCATGGAGGAGACTCTCCACGTGAAATATTTGGCGTGTTGTCTTTGCTAGAAAAGTCTCACGGGCTGCATCCCATATATCTTTAGCCGTGGATAGAAGGAAATTTTCACGATTTATGGCGCCATTGAACTGATCAGCCAGGACATGACTTGATTGTTTTCAATCCTCCATGAACGGAAGGAAGGATCATTGAGTAAAGGAGCGGCTGCTCTTCCAAAGGAGGTAGTCATCTCGACCTCGCCACTAATAAACAACATCATAGATTGTGACCATTGAAGGTAATTTTGGCCATTGAGTTTATGATTGAAAACAGGAACAACATTGTCGAGATTGGTGAGGAGGAAGGACTTGAGACGTGATTGGGTTAGATGTTGATGAGGAATCTCTGGAGGTTTGCTCGGATTCAGCCATGTTTGAAACAAGTTTGAGACAACAATAAGGCAGAAGAGGTTGTTAGGAATTGACGAATAAAGAAGAAGGCACACCAAGATTAGGGCTGCCTGTTGACTGATGACAAGAGGATCAGATTCACGGCTCTGATACCATGAAGCTGAGCATGAGATTGTGGGAAATTTTCTATATTTCGTGAACCTAAGATGGTTCAGTATATATTCAGCAATATCCTAATTTACATTCTTATCTCTTAGGATCTGATTTACACTAAATTAGGAAAAATATTTACAGCTGTATATTTACATTAAACTGCCCTGATATGTGCCTCTATCACCTCCATTAAAATAGGAAACTATATCTCCTAATACACAGCTAGTTTAATTCCCTACACTGTGGTATCTCTATATCTGATGTTTGCACTCTGCAACTAGTTAAACTTAGATGTGCTTGTCAATCGAGTGAGCACTCCACACAAATCTCTAGCATTGTAGAGCCCTTTAGTCATTCAAATGGGATGGCAGCAGGGCTCCGACTTGCCAAATAATTTCAAGTGAGACAATAGAGTACAAATCCTTGAGGTTTCTAGAATTTGTCAAACAGTTTTTCCTTTAAGATGTCACATGCTCAAATATGTACCTATTGAAACTGAAACTATAATGGCTAGTTACAGCGTTCAACTGACTACAAGCTGAATGGTTTGCCTAGTGCATTTTGATCTACATTTTTCTTTTCAAATTCCAATAGAGGTTATTGATAGCTTGTATCCATATTAAACAGCAATACCAATGTCAAGATACTTTCTCTTCTCCACTAGATTGGGCCAGCACAATTGGTGTTGAAGAGGGTAATCTAGATCAATAGTTGTAAAGCATGCTCAATAATTAGGCATTAATGTCAACCACTTGCTACTTGAATAAGTTGGAAACAGTAAGAGTGATGGTAGTGTCTCATTTGAAGAGGCATACGAGCACTGCATTCAACTAGGCCATTTAATCTAATACTGAAGGTAAACTGCTGGGGTCATTCTCAATCAAATGAGGATGACAGTGATAAAGGTGATGATGGGGACAATGAATGACGAAGATGACGATGACGGAGGAGCTAATGAAAGTGATAGTGATGAAGAACATGGTGGAGGTAGTGGTGAAGGTGGATAATTTGAACCATCTAAAGATCAGTGAGCCCCCTTACCAGTGAAGTTCAATATACATCAAGTGTGAGCACTAGAGCTATTGGTAAACAATATTATACAAAAAAGGGAAAGAAAACTCTTATCATTTGGGAACATAAGGAATTAGCTTTAAGAAGATTCCTCTTCCACTACTTCTGAATCCATGATTTTAAGCACCGACAATAGTCCTTATAATGATAGGGATGAAAACTCACAATTTCTTCCAGTCATTATGGTATTTTTTATTATTTTCATACCTGCACCGACTTTTAATAATCCTACTTGGGTAAATCAGTATTACCCTATATATGGAGCATTGGTTCGAACTGATTGATATACATATTTTTGGCATATTCATTATCACATCAAAATATATAATGAGTTGACAAATATATTTATTGTTTCAATCAAGATGCGTCATCATCTAGCCACTTTGAACCACCTAGGAGTAGTCCTTAGTATCAGTGATGTTATATGCAATCCTATTTGAGAATTCAAAGTATTTCAGACTTTATTCATCATATTTCTTAAGTTTCAGTGTCATACAAGTTACTGACTGACCCTAGTTTAATTTCTAAACTATAAGTTTATTATTTATGCATTATTTGAACAATACTATGCATTTAACTTTATTTTACAATAATAAATGTCCCATATGAAAAAACATTCTCTGCTTTAATTAGGTAACTTTTGTTTCCTGGATTTTCTTGTGGAATTTCTCTAGATATCTCGAAAGAATCAAAGCTTGAACATTTCAATAGCAAACATTTTCTTCCTTAATATACTTAATTAGATTACGACCTACACGGATATAAACTTACATTGTGCATTTAATTTAGTTCATCTATTATTTAAACGTACACCCATGCTTTTATATGCAAATTTTTTTCATTATTAAGTTTTATTATGCAAAAGTTTGAAACAGTCAGAGGGCTATTCTTAACTTCGTATAATGCCAACAATGCTAGTTGAGGAGGTATGTAGTCATACCAAGAAATGATTGGCGAATTGCACGCTCAAAAGCACTTTCTCCAATATATCTTTCAGCTAAGCAACTAACTATGCGTCTCATAGCCTGAAACATTGTTGGTGCACCAGCCCCCTGAACTGAACCTGAACCCACCTAAACAATGAGAGAGAAAATCATTTCTTGTGAACTGCCTAAAATAACATTAGTATGCATAAAACAGAAAATCTAACAGCTCCAAACTCAAAATGGTGGCAAGCACACATGCATAGGAGAACTAATAACTGAAATACAAAAACATAATAAAATATGTAATGTGTTGATAAAGAGAACCATTTCCAAGAAATGGCATAGTGTTTATGAGAAAGATCCATTTTAGTAACCACATTCCTTATATACTTGAAAATAATAATAGTTGTAGGTTAACGGCCATTAAGAAAAGGGTGCGAGCTCCGTAGAGATGTCTACATGGCATTGGCCAAGAATCCTTTGACAGCCAAGTTAGTTCCTAGGTGAGAATTCAGGCAGAAGTGTTGACGATATAATTAGCATACATGCTCTATGACATAGAAATAAGAATAGATTGTCTTTCCCTTGAATCCTTGAGTTATTTATAAGACTTGATGTGTTCTACACCCATTAGTGGCAGGAACTTCCCAACTATTGTTTCCTTGAGCCATCATTTTGATAGAAGTTATCACAAGTCAGTTCTAATGGTTGGTGTTAATAGTGAATCTCCTGAACATGTTTACTTGTCAAGTTATATTCTTGTGTTCTAACATTTAACATAGGTTGGATGCTTCCTACATGCGCTATCATGCTACCACCTCCTCAGGTTGGTTTGGTGCTCCAATATCTAAACTTGCATCAAGGTTTGTACTCGTCCCACTTCTACCCTAATAGATAAGTACTAGTGTGTTGCACAAGCTTCTTAATGACCAATCAACTCATTATTAACCTCATAAACTACCATCGAACCAAGTATCACTTGTGTAGTTTCTATTCAGATAAATATTGGCAACTACAGTAGGTACCAGAGATTGAGAAAGAAAATTTTTGACAACTTAAGGTGCCGTCATGATTTTCTAGAGACAATTCTTAATTGATGTGTGTCCAAAGTGAAGAAAGACTTGGGAAAAATTCCTCTGATTTTTCTTGATAAACTTATGAACAGATTACAAATATATATAGGATAACATTTACAAGAAAGGAAAATATCATCCTAATTAATCTCCTAATTAATACTAAGATAGTCAACCTAATCAGCCTAATTAATACAGAATAAGTCAACTATAATAAAATTTACATTTAATACACAAATCCTATAATTATGCATTCTAAGTAAGGAAATCTTAACACAGTAATATTTAGTGCTCATTCTCAACATTCATCCTCTGCTCTGATCAGTGATAAGGAACTCTTTCCTTTAAAAGCCAAAATTCCTCAACATTCCTTATTCATTTTGGAACTTGAAAGGTCTTAATCATGTTAACTCGTCCCTCGAGATCAATCTTTTACTCTCTCTTTCTTTCCTCCTAGATTTGATCTTTCATTGAAAAGAATGGAAGCAGTTGGTGGCAGTGATGTTTCAATAGGGACAGCTCCAAATGTTGATTCACCAGGCTGAGAGTATAGCCTTGACACTGAGGCTGTAAAGAACCAGGTACTTGGTAGAGAAATGAAAAGGGCATTATTGATCAGAAGGATGGCCAATTCCATCATGACAACCAAACTCAAAAAAGGGCCCAAATCTATTTCCATGATCAAAGAAGATGTGAAGGCCCCTTTGTGAACGAGTCTATGCACCCCCTCATTATACCCAGAGTCATTTTCAAAAGTCTACTCTGTAGCTACATCTTGGGATCAACTACTCATGCAAATCATATGTCAGAATCTACGAAGATGACACACAAAATCAGGACAGCTCCTTAGCAAGAGAGGCAAAAAATATTGTTGGCTCCATAGTGATCAGACATATTATAGAAGACTTTGACCTTTGACCTCAAGGCAGAAATAGTCCTTGACCCGGAAAGGATAATCAGGGGAATTTTTCAGTTGTAACTAACCATGGCAGCTGCAGGAAATTTTCCAGCTAGTCTTGAGCATCAACAATAAACTAAAGTGAACATCAAATATTCGTTCACCATGACATCAAAGTATTTTAGAGCTCATTGAAAGAGAGGAAAAACTAATGGAAACTAGTGATTTATGATATATAAGGCAAAAGTTTCAAGACTGATGCTATGAATGAGATGTCCACATAAACAAACAAATTACCAAATAAGGACAAGAAAACTTCACTGTTCGCAAATTAAATGTAGTAGTTACCTCTTCGTTATCAAACAAAGCAACCATACGAATAGCATTTTCACTTGACAAGTCATCAGAAGATTTAGACGAATCAATAAGAGCCCTTAATGCACAATAACTTGAAGCAAGATTATCTAATCTTCCTGAAAAAATAAATTCATTGTTTCCACCTCCAAGGCAGCTGGGTTGGGTATCACAAATATTCAACTCAACATCCACTATGTCATTAATGTCGCAACTCAGCTCCTCTGACAATACCTAAGCAACAAAGTTATGGTACAATGTCAACAAAAATATTTTTGACACCCATAGATAGCCAAAAATAAACCCACGAATAATTACCTCTATAGTGGTCTTGAAATGGGAAAAATTTAAGTTCAAGATCAAGGATATAGATAATAAAGGTGAATCATGTTGCTCTAGAGGCAATCACAAGGTGAACATGAGTGATTACAGCTTCATTACAAAAGATACATGGATGGCAGATTTGATTATTAGTTCACACCAGAAGCACCATTAAGCATTTATCTATTGACATATACTATCTTCTTGAAAGATGTCAACCTTTTTTCCAAACTAATTGTATGAAAATGAACGAGAGAACCCTACAAACAGTTGATGAACAATTGCTACAGACAAGAACTCAGGTCTTTATTTATTCATAGTACAGACCTTAAATTTTGAGAAATGATATGCTCTTAGCAAATTATCTTGACACTGAAGCCTTTCCCCTCTTTTGTAGTTACAATGTTACCATTTTGAACTTATCTAAGATTCTTGCCAATAAATTTTGGAAAACCAAAGTGTATACCTGCATAAGCAGTGGATGATGAGCAGCTTTTGAAGATGATGTAGGACTCTTTTCTTTCAACTCAAGAGATGTTTCCTCTAGTTTTGATGCAAGCAATGGAATGAGATGAGTCTCCAGATTTGGTTTAAATCCATCTTTATTCACTGTTCTAAACAACCAAACCAAAATGAAAAAACAGTAGTAATAGAGTGAGAGAAGCAGCATTTAAGACAGGTGGAAAACTATTTATAGAA
Source organism: Rhamnella rubrinervis (assembly GCA_007844105.2). Classification (NCBI taxonomy): domain Eukaryota; kingdom Viridiplantae; phylum Streptophyta; class Magnoliopsida; order Rosales; family Rhamnaceae; genus Rhamnella; species Rhamnella rubrinervis. The sequence continues at coordinate 16,471,674 of CM017576.2, read as the reverse complement.
CACGAATTAGAAACCACCAAAACTACTAGCAAACTAAATTACTTTTCTCTCCCAATTAACTACATGAGTTCCATCAACAATTTTTAAGCAAAAGAAATACATTATGAAAATTCATGATCAATCAGTTCACCTGCTTGTTTATACAAATAATACCACGAAAAAAAGCCTCTTATTAGAAAATCTCCAAAAGTTTAAATCTACTATAATGAAACCATCTTAAAATACTCTAAAGCCAAACAATGAATTCTTACTCTAACAAATAACACTTCTAGCTCCCATGCGGCCAGACAATGTAATGAAAGTTGATCCACCACTCCACTTGCTTGTTTATCAAAAAAAATGTTTGCTTATTAAAATTCTCCAAAGTTAAAATCTACTCTGATGAAACCATCCAAATAAAAAATTACAAGAAGCCCAATGCCCCCTAGTGTATCTGTAGGCATCAAGTTCAGTGGGAAGACTCGAAGTCTTCCTCCTCGTGCTTTCTACTAGTTGGATAGGTTAACAGCTTCTGCCTATAGGCTTGACTTTGCCTTTAGGCTGAATACATTCCTTTCAAAGCCTCAAACTCATGATAAAATCATTGATTTAAAGGGCTTAAATAAAGAATTTACCTTGGTAACACTTATTTTTATTTTTATTTTTCACAACAGAGGTAAATTACTCTTGAGGACTTCCATACTCCTACTGGCCTTACATGAAATATATTGTTGAGCATAACCAGCTAGTAGGGTGAGCTTTAAGTTGGTCACTCTGATTGTTTTTCTTTACCAAATTTGTTTATCATAATTTCTAACTAGAAGAAAGTAAAGTTCAGTATTGTCATAGCACAGAAAATTCCTCCATCAAACAGCTTTGCTACCATGCCATCTATCTCATCCTGAGACATAGAACTGTAAATTTCATATGAAGATGCCCAACATCACATTTGGCACCAAATCATCAAGATTTCTCATAAAGAACCCATTTCAATTAATGTTCGAAGTGTACACTATGTTGGCTTGACATACATAGTTGGACTCAACCTTACAACTTCAAAGTTCAAGCTTTTCAGATTAAAAATAACAAAACAAGCTAATAAATCCTAGGCCATTTGTTTATTCTTGTGTTCAAATCCTGGTGACCACCTGTTTCAGAAAATTTATTTGGCTGTGCGTAAGGGCCACATTTGGTTCTTAGTTATGAGATGATTTCATCAACCTTCCCTCCAGCTTGGCATAATTATAGAAAGCCCACAGTATCAATTTTGCTCCCTTATTAGACTCAAAATTCAGCAATTATCTCCCTTATTGCTTACTATAATTGGTTTCAATTATTTAATTAAACATTTTATGTTAAGTTAATGGGAATTTACTGATGAATTTTGAAAACATTAGTGGTTTCTTGTGATTATGTCAAACATTGAGGTTAATGGTAATTTCCATTTACATTTTTAGCAGGCCTAGACTTAAGGAACAGGTGTTACATTATGTTGGCTCAAGATTCATCATAGGCTTATAGGCTATAGCTTAAACTTCATAAACTTAACAGATGTTTTCATATCCTCTGAAACTTAAATTAACAATTAAAATTTTAAAATTACAAAGTTGAAGCACATAAATAATTTATTTAGTAAGAAGATAATATCGCATTTACAGGACATATCATATCTTCCCTTTCAAACTTTAAATAGATTTTATAGATCTTGGATCAACTTGGGTTTTTACAGTTTAGGTTACAATTTCAGAATTCTAAATTAAACTTTGAGTGATAACATGGAACATACTTAGCTTGACATAAATATTTATAAATAAGAGCATCTTCATTGTTATATATCAAACTATAAAACCATATGGATGAACATATTAGGAAGACACGAGTTAAAGAGAACTTTACAATCTTTATGTCAAAAATAATTTGGCAAGACAGGTTATATAAGCTTTGCTCAAAGAGGCTCATGTAAAAATTAATCAGAATTTTTTTATACCCAAAACAAAAGTTCTAAGACCACAATAAACTTTGACGAGATCAAAACTGGACCTTTTTTCAGTTTTTCTTGCATGTAGGCGCAAAGGAATCTGCTCATCTTTTATTATAACGATCACCACTTTAAATATTGTCTTACGCTTATGCCTTGAGGTTATAGCCTCAGCAACCCAGTGCTAAGGCTTACGACTCAACATGGTGAAGCACACCTCCTCTAGGCTTACAACCTCAAGGCTTATGCCTAATGTTTTGCTTTAGGTTGAATTTCTTTCTCTCTCTCTGGTTATTAAATCTGGGACAAAGTGACCTAGATGAGAAAAATGAACAATCTGAAGGTTGGGTTATTGAGTTTTCGATTTTGAAAGATGCGGGGGGGAATGGGGGCGGTGAGGGGGGGGGCGGCCGGTGGTGGGGTGGGAGAGAGAGTGAGTGAATTCACTGCTATTTGATGATGGTCTGTCTTTTTCTTTTTGTGAATCTTTCTTCATGATGGATAGAAGGCTATTTTAGTGGAGCCACAAGAGAGTTAAATTACAAGACAGAGACAGAGAAACTAAATTAGAACCTATTAGAACTGAAAGCAATTATCATTATTGTTATAAATTTTATGGATTTCTTATAATTCTCTGTTTATGTGATTTTATTAGTAATTTTTATATTTTATAATAACGTCATTTTTAATTTGAGGCTGATGCCTCACCTGAATTTAGCAAAATGCCTTGAGTACGCCATAAGCTTTTTAAAACCTTGGTCATAATAAGTTATCATTATAATGTGAAGCACACAAATAAGGAAGATATGAAGTAATATATCAAGACATACTGAAAAGCAATGAATTTTAAGGAACCAATAACAAACCGGTCAAGATGAATAGCAAGTGTTGGTATCCGTAACAATGGTTTCTTCACTTTGACAAGTTTGTGCAAAAATAAACCATTGCTGCTCCTCAATATGGCCCTTCCCGCAACAGTTAAATCTCTGTCAAACCAAGTATGCCATAAACCACCTCCATAGGTTTGCACATTGACCATTAGATAACCAGACTTGGATGAAGCAGATTTTGGTTTTAATTTTAGGCATGGGCTGTCTGTGTGTGCAGCAATTACATGAAAACCATTTCCAACAGTGTACCTGCAAAATTAAAAGAATTAACTGACTAATCATCATCATTACTCATGTTGAAGACTAATATTATGAAGAAAAACAAATCACGACTTCAGTTGTGGACATAAACAAGCTAAAAACAATTAATCGTGTAATTAAAACAAATTATTAACAAGGTTATGAAACAAAAGAAACTTACAAAAAAAATTCAACTTTAAAGAGAAAATAATGAGGACTAATTGACAATCTTGCCAGATGAAAGCAAAGGTCATACTAAGATGCAGACTACTGGTACTGGTAAATATGATTACATACTTGCCATTCACCCACAATATACAATTGCTAAATTGAATGCAATATTCAATTGCCAATTGCTAATGATTCATAGCCCTGTTGAAATCTTTTTAAATATAAAAATAAAGTCTCCATTGGCTAGAGTTCTTCTACTCACTTCTCTCCAACAGCAAATGCAACCAAACAAGACATATTTCTTGTAAAGAAATAGCGGCCTCCAGGTTTTAGGTCCCATTCATCACTCTCATTCAGTAAATTGAAACCAGCAGCAATGAGCTGATGTTTTGCTTCAGCTGCGGAGACAACAGAAACATAAAATTAAAGCCGAGTAAGACAACAATATTTGTAACCAGGCATTACTCTATAGCTCGTAGAGAATTATTGTAAGATACAAGTACTCTCATATGTGAGAAGGTAAAGAAAACATGAATGCCAAATATTTTGTTCTTTTAATGCCTACTGGAAAACAACATTAGAACAAGGAAAAAAATCTAACATATACCATCTCTATCAAAGCAAAATATTGAAAATAAATGGAACGGAACTTCACACAATGAACCAAGGTACTCCACACTGAATTCACTCAATAACAGAAGTTTTTCCCAATAACCAATACAGATGCTGTTAGAAGAATGACATGGGACTGCAAATCCTAGTTTCATCTTAATGCCTTGATTTTTACTGAAACTTTTAGGTTATGTTTGGTAAGTAATTCCTAAACTGTCTTTTGTTCCCCTGCCTTTGAAAAACAAGTCAACCAAAGAACATTTCTATAGTACAAAACCACAAATTGTAGTGCAGTTGGTGTTTTTTTCCGAATCGCAAATGAAATATAACATTACTTGCTACAAGGCCATTCTACAAAATCATAAAAATGATTTAGGTGTATACCACCTGTTATACAAAATTACTGAATTAAATTTATTCTTTTTGGTTACAAACTAATGTAAATGCATATAAGTTAACTGGGAATATCAAGACTTGTAAACTAGCTCAGAGTTAGGACCATTGCAATTCACAAGAACATGAACCCAAGCATGTTCCAAACCACAAGGTTCTCACGCCATGATCCAAAAAAAGAGGAGCAATATGCAGTTGGAGACGGAGATCTTCCCAACAATCAACAATCTCAGAGAACTGTGATTTAGAAATTAGGCCTTAAGCTAATATAGACAGTAAGACCAAGAAATGTCTTTAGACTACTTTAGCGTTGGTTCTAAAGTAAAGGAACCTTCATGTGATTTTAGAAAAAACGAACCAGCCTTTAAAACCTAAACTGGACCAAACCACATAGTTTAGTCAAGCAGGACAGGTCTTGGACAACCAAGATAAAGGATTGGTCAAGGGATGCAAGCACTTCAAAAAGATAGTCATTAGCTCAGAGATGATCATTGCATATCCACATACCATATAAATATCCTTACGCTGATCTGAATGCTCCTTGATGATTTAGGGCATCTGAAACCTAGTTTAGCAAAGGTAAATTTTACATGATTAAATTGTTACTCTCAACCCCTACCATTGAAGATTAAAGGGGAAGCTTGTGAAATCATTGTAAGTCCCCCCTCTTGCTTTCCTCATTATTTTGGGATTCATTGATCATTTTTACGTATCAAGGCACTTTAATTTTACGCGTGGAAATCACAAAGATGTACATTAGTAGCTTGAGAAATCATTGTAAGTCCTTCCACTTACTTTCCTCGTTATCTTTGGGTCTCCTATTTTTTGCTTTTGAAATGTGAAAAGGGCGTACGTCTAGAGCAGTCCACACAGCAATTGTGAAAATGTGACCCGGCATTTTCATTCTGTCACTGATAATTTTATTGAACTTAAGGTACAAATAAGGGAATCAATTATGCTTTTCAACATGGTTTTTTCTTTGGTTACATCTTTTTCCTTTTCATTTTCTCATTTCTCTTTGAGTTTATTCATTCCCTCTATTGAAAAATTAGGTCATTGCAAGCTCAAATGCTCGCACGAAGGTGGGCCTAAAGAAATAGCGCTTCTCCCCAATGTTCAAGCTGACAATGAAAAACTCCAACAAAAAGTCTTCTGGTAGATAGGAAAACATCAAATTTTGTTTGGACAAAAGTTTACAGAAAATAAATATAACAAAAAGGAAAATAGCAATATCCGCGTACCCGTGGCATGAAACTGAGTCCAAGACTCGTTGAGGTAGTCCAGTAAATCCCCAACTATGGACGCACTCGACCCATCCGCCGAACTCTGAGTGGCGCACGTAAGTTTCAAACAAAAGAGGTTTATTAATCACATATGATATACAAAAAACATTCGTACATAGAGATGTTTTAAAAGAAAAAAAAAAAAGACAACCTCGTGGATGTGATGAGAAGTGGAGGAGATGGGAGGAGTTGCAGACAAATTCCGAGGCCATGGGGTAGAGAGAGAAGGATTATAATAAAGAGGTGAGGGAGGGAGCTTTGGTGATAGTACGGAGGCCCTGAAGGATGGATGAGGAAGGTGGAGCAGCTGCACTTGTAATTGCAGCCGACTTATCCCTGCCATTTTCGTATCTGTGTGTAGCCACTAATACACACCGCGCTCATAAACCATAATTGTTGCGCAAAATTGACAAATATAACCCTCAACCTTTACCTGGGACTTAGGCGCCAACTTTTTATTATTATTTTGCGCTTACACCCCATTTTTACATAGCTCTTTTAAAAAACTTTATATGTAAATTGAATATATGAATATAGACAGCTGATTACAGTTTAACTCATAAACTTTTATTTAGAACTGTGACAATTTATATCTTAAAATTTGTGCTCAAAAGAGGAATTCACGTTTATAAATGAGTTCGAAAAATGTGAGCTTGAGAGTGTTTTGCAATTTTCAAGGTACTGTTGAAAATGGTCGCCAGAGAAGAGTTTGGAGCTATTCTGTTACACAAAATCAACTATATTCCAATGGTATTCTTAAATTGGGAAAAAAACTCCGGTCCTTCTCAAGTACTGAATCACCATACATTCGGGGAATTTACATCTACTCTAAATTTTCGGAGGCACGTCAAAAATAATAATAGTGTATCATCAAGTGCTAGCTCCTATAATTCGAGTGCATATCAATTATTGGGTTACTCTGTTTTATTAATTTGTTGAAAATTAGGTGAATTGAAGCTACATCTAGATGTAATTGATACGTCATTGAATCGTGTATTAGAATATTTGAAATATAAGACAGTGTATGTATTATTTTTTGTGTTTTCGCAGATAAAATATAAAAAAAATAAATTTACCAGCAACGATAAAATAAGTAAACAGCTAAAGTATAAGATAAGTAACCTATCCGGATCATACAAGTGCACCGCGAGCTCGTGCTGGTTAAATATATGCGAGATTCCTCCAATTATGTATTCCAAATCGTCGACGCTAACAATCACCGTTCCCCTCAAAGGGGATTTTAGTAAAAAATCAAATACAATGGTTTTTTTTTTTTTGTGAATATCAAATACAATGCTTAATGCTTGGACCAAGGGTCAAGTTTAAGAATATGTCGCTTTAAAAAATTAGACGCTTTTAAACGAGTTTTCTTTAGTTTGTTTTTACCACTTTTACAAAAGGAAAAATGAATGAAAAAATGGAAAAAGAGAGCTGCTATTCCAGTTTTACAAAACCTTTGAGCACTAATCTCTCCCAAAAACAAAAATTGTTATTTTTATTTTTTTGGGTGAAATTTACCACAGAAAAGTGAATCTCAGGCTTAGACCGTATCGTTTTGTCCCACAAAGATATTCCTATACAAATTACAAGATATTTACTCCCCATTTCCAAAATAATGAGATTTTTATCTTTATTGGTAAAGAAAGTTTCTACAAGAATTCCCCTGAATCCATTTGCAAAAATGTGATTGATTTTCATTCTCAGCCTTCCGCTCATCGATCCGTAATCACTCTGCAATTCCAAACCCCCCACAAAATCTCTTTCCCTTCTCTGCCTCCCTGTCTCCAATGTCGAAACAATTCAATGTCCCACCCGTCAAATTCTCCTCCGGTGGCTCTCCGGGTCCTACTGCCACCACTCAGCACCATCCCGCTGTCCCCTTCCAGCCAAGACCGATGAACCCAATTCCCTTCATGGCGTTCGACGTGGGCTCAGCGCCTCCATCGACTTCCTTTTCCACTCCACAATTTCCCTCCAATACTGTCCCCGTCAACGCCAATTTCGATGACGAGCCACCCCTACTCGATGAACTGGGCATCAACACCAAGCAAATTTGGAGCAAAACAGTCTCAATTCTGAACCCATTTCGCATAAATCCCAATCTCCATGACGACGCCGATTTATCGGGGCCGTTCCTATTCCTATTGGCTTTTGGGCTGTTCCAATTGCTTGCTGGAAAGATCCATTTTGGGATAATCTTGGGTTGGGTTTCTGTTGCTGCAATTTTCCTCTACGTTGTGTTCAATATGTTGGCGGGTCGAAATGGGACTTTGGATTTGTACCGGTGTCTGAGCTTGATTGGATACTGTATGTTGCCTATGGTGATCCTATCGGCTCTCTCGTTGTTCATTCCGCAAGGGTGCTTGGTGGTTCCTGTTATGGCGACGGTTTTTGTGGTGTGGTCCACTCGGCTTTGCACGAGGCTTCTGGTCGAGGTTGCAAGGTGGGATGAGCACCGTGGGTTAGTTGCGTATGCATGTTTTTTAATTTACATGCTGTTTTCGCTGTTGGTAATATTTTGAATTGGATATAAATAAAGCATTCTTATAATATTCCTTTTTCTGGCTTTTGTTTATTGTTTCGGGACTTGATTGAAAGGCTTGTCTTTGTTTTTGTTCTTTCGTTTGGCCTTATATTGGGCAGTGCAGACATTGTTTAGGAAAAACAGTACTCGTTATGCACTTTAAGGATCGCTTTACCAATGAAAATGCTTTTGGTCCTTCGGTCGGTAGTCTTGTATTGCATCAAAGTGGTTATTACTTTTCTCTACTTTTTATTTCGCATGTATGAGTACCTTGATTTATGTTCATTGAACTGTGTAATGATGAGACGAATACTGATCTACGTTACTATTTTTGTGAATTGCATTACTTTGCATGCATAAGGCAGACATTCTTATACGCACATCCAAAAGTTTGTGATAGTTTAGAGTATGAATTGATACATTGTATCTTGTTGTTTTCTGAGTTAGTTTTTCATTTTACGTTTTGTGACTTCTGAAACAAATGGTTGAACGTAGTTTAACAGCGTCCATTACTGTTTTCCAGAGATTTATCCAGAGAGAATAAACTGTACTGAACTAGTATTGTCAATTTATGTTGAATTGGAAACATCATCTTATTTTCATTTCTTGGTTGCCTTGGGAATCATTATTAAGGATTTTAGGTTCTGTCCAGTTCTTATGGAAGATTCACTATAGTATTTGGCTGGTTAAAATAGTAGCTCTTTCTGGCCACGTATGGTGCACAGGACTGGACATGATTATTATTAGTACCCAGACTGAATTAGTATGTTCTGCTCTGTATTGGATAAATATTAGTCTGTTATATAATTGGTGCAATTCCGGACGAAACAGTTTACTAGTTATAATATATATGTATATATATTATAAATATATATCGTGTCTGCATGCAAGAGTGCGAGTGAGAGAATCACAGAGAGCAAGAAAGCATAACCTGATCGAGATTTGTGTGTTTGAGCGGGTCAGAATAGTACAATCAATCTCGTACCAAACAAAAAATTGGACAATTTTTACCCAGTCCGATGTGCTGCACCAAACGCCGGACCGAGACTAAATACAATACAGTAGTGGCTGGTCCCGCATGCCCATTTTCTTAGGACTAAGAGAGATGATCAATTCCAAAACTTATTTCCTTAGAGCTTGCACTTATTTCTTAGGCAGTCGACCCTGCCTTCTTTTGACCTTCAATTAGTTTGGATTTATTAATTCTTCAAGTGACTAAAGCTTAAGATGATATACAAAGAAAGCATACTTGATACTGACATGCAGAGATTGGTTTAATCCAATGATGAATTCTGTTTGCAAAATGGGGTAGGTTTTGGGGTGTTAATATGATTTTTTTTATTGTTTTTTTGTCAACCCACCTCCTCTAGGGACCTCATGTGCCAAAAACCCTAAAAAATAACCACGTTAAATGAGGTATAGTCATACTGGGTTTGTGTGTTTAATGTTAGATTAATTGTGTATTTTATTCATGAATCTGTTGACTATTGTTTCCATGTTCCAAATCCCTATATAAATAGTACATGAATGAAAAGGAGGATCAGAATTTTTTTCAGCGAAGGAGAAAGAAGCTTATCTTCAGATTTTGTGAATGGAAACCAAACCTTGGTGTGATACCTAAGTTCTCTTGAACTCATCTATGGTGATGCTATCATTAAATCTCCTTTATTACTCTTGGATTTTAAATCACATATGTATAGATTTGCTTGGTTTTTCTTATTGGTTAACTATATCATCCTATCATGCTACTTTATATGATATATTAAAACTCAGCTTCATGAAAAGTTATTACTTAGGATTAATTTGGTTTCTATCTGCTCTTTTTTGTTTTTCCTCTTGTTCTTGTTAAAAGAAATTTAATGTAGGTTCTGAAAGAATGTGTTCCCTGATGTTTTGCTCCAGCTCCTTGAAAGTTTGATACTGAGTGGATTGAGACAGATTTATTGTAGTGTCCCTTTATTTCTTTAGTTTAACTTTTCTAATCATATAGGATGCTAATGGTTGAGAGGCTGCTTTGTCATTACTTTTAAATTTTAATGCATCAACTGATTATAAGAATAGAATCTAACTCTTTTGGTATTATGTTGATCCATTTTTTACTTGTTGGGCTCATATGGATAATTGGCTTTCGAAATGACCCTGTAAAAATTCATGATTTTTCATGTAGTTGTTTACGTGCTCTTACCTTTTCTGGGTGTACTGTGAATAACTGTGTAATTGTATTACATTTTGTTCTATCTTCTTTTTATTATTATTTTCTTTCTTTTTTGTTTCTTTGGGCCAAAAAAAATGGATACATTTTGCTGGTGGGTTGAACCATATTTAATGATTGAGGGTTGGCTCCTTATAGCTTTCTCACTCCCCTCACTGTGGCATATTTTCTACATACTAAGCTTCATTGTGACTACCAATGTTCTTATATGCAACGCCTTGCTAGTTTCTTTTACATAATCTTTCCATTGAATGTCACTGTTCAGATTATTTCAATATTTATTCTTATTGGTTTGCTAACTAAATTTCATGTATCCCTGTCATTAATTGAATATGGTTTGCTAGGGATTCGTAAGTTCACTGATTTTGGAAAAGATGCATATTTTATATCTAGCAATTTTTATTTTTTTTTCATTTTCTATTTTTGGAAGAATGGCCAAACGTATCAGGAGAATGATTTGTATAAATTTTCATGAAGAAAATCCATGTAACTCTATCCTAATCTGCATTCTTCCTCTTTTGGAACTTAATTTAGTAAGCTTAAGATTTTTATAGTTGATCATTGTTTTCCACAAATCCTGTATGGCTTAGACTTGGAGTGTGCCACTCCAAATTGAAGAATTTGAAGAACAAAAAAATTACTCTAAATTAATTGAGCTACTGTATTTATAAACATAGAACAAATTCCTAGCAGTTTCTTTGTTCCTTATTATTATTAGTTGAAGAACTACATACTAATAAACTGAAGCATAATAGAGCTTGACTATGTGCTGAAGGTCTAATGTAAACTTGTAGAGTAGTTGGTGATGATAGAGTGCGTGTTCTTGAGGGTTTGTTTGGCGCACTGTATTAGGCCGCTCAGACCCCGTAAATAATAAAATTTTAGGGCACGTTTGGCATCTGCAAAAACTCGTACAACTTGTATAACTATTACATAGCAGGGGATTGGCATTACACCGCACAGTACAAAATTAATACCAGCCATTTTTTATTTTTATTTTTATTTTTAATTTTGTTCAGCCAATAAAAACATTGGCTTTCATCCTCTAGCTTTCTTTGAGGGTCTGTTTGGGCCATTGTTGAAGATAGATAGGTGGTATCTGCACAAAAATTATCATTTTTTAATAGGATTGAAATAGCGCTGTACAGCTTTTGGCAACTCAAAAAACCAGCACAGCTTCTTTTCTTTTCAAATTCAGCTAACTCATAAAACGCTTAATCAAGTCAAGTAACTTATTATGTTACTCTCTTGACTTTCCTCCGAAAACCGGAAACAAAAGCGAAGCTTATGATCTGGTTTTAATATGCATTGCTGATGTAAAGTGATCGCTCCACAAAGAAAGTAAAACTTGTCCTTCTGGAAACAAATATTATGTGGCCTACAATAGTCTCCCTCTTTTTGTTTTTCTTTTTTTTTCCACCTATATATATATATGATAATATATATATTTTTAATAAAAAATATATCGGTTAGAAGATAAAATTTATTTAATATTTTGTATAAGAAAGTCTTTAATAATTTCTATTGATATTTAATAAAGTTGAATGTATTTAAGGTATTATATAGAGCATATGAAGATTTGAATTTAACTTCCATAAATAAATTATATAGAGCATATGAAGATTTGAATTTAACTTCCATAAATAAATGTGAGGATTCTATCAGCTTCTTTAAGCTGCTGTGTTATATCCTTGGGTGTATGACAGCATATATATTACGAAAAGGTTGAAGCCTTTGTTCTATCCCAGTGCACCCAAATTTCTTAAATAATGAATAATGCCCGCTATCACTCCACCAATGAAAGTAGTGTAAGCTTGCGCGCGTCTATATATATATAAGGTTTTTTGATGTTCTTGTGAGGACGAGTCACATTTAAAAAAAAATTAAAAAAGTTGTGAAATTAAAAGTCGAAAAGATTTTTCTGAGTTCTTTTCAAAACTGCCTTGGCTATGAAAATTTGTAAAACACTTTTGAGTTTGGATTCTCCATTTTCTTCATTTGGTTTTCAAACTAATATATTAGTTTTATTATTGAAAAATCCATAAAAATATGTTAAAATCAAATAAAAACATTTGTGGTGAATCTAAAATTTTGGAATTTATGTATATTTTCCACTGAAGTTTCACCGAATTGCCACCGACGTTGCATTGAAGTTCCACCACGAAAGTTCCAATTACATAAAAATATATATATAATATGCCACCGCCGAATTTTAAGATTTATAGATTTCTCACCATTTTTTTGGGTGCATTTGTATGGATTTTTTCAATAAAAAACTAAATAATAGTTCAAAAATTGATATAAATCGAAAATCTATAATTTGTAGAGGATCCAAATAGGGATTACGAAGGAAAAAGAAATAACTAGGGTGTAGAAATTCAATATGGAGGAACCAAAGACAGTTTAAAAAAAATATAAAAAACCGATTAAAATTTTAATTTCTAAAAAAATGGCTACAAAACCTGAGCATGACGTAAAGAAACACTAAAAAAAAAACAGACTGATGTCCGGTAGTTGTCCAAAGATTAATCGATACAAAACCTGAGCATGACGTTAAAAAAAGACTGATGTCTGGTCCAAAAAGTCCAAAAATCTTTCTATTTTCACTTCAAAGGGGCTGGTCCACATGCTATTTTTTTTTGTTGAAAAAGATCTTTGGTCCAGAAAGTCCAAAACTCTTTCTCTTTCCACGTCAAAAGGGTTTGGCCCGCTTGCTAATTTTTTGTTGAAAAAGATCTTTATATTAATTTCAATAATAAAGTCATTTTGAAGTTATAACAGATAGAAAAGCATTGCCCACCTGCAGCTATTTTTTTTTTTTTTTGGTTGAAAAGGTTCTTTACATTAATTTCAATAATAAAGTCTTTTTGAAATTATAACATATACAAAAATATTACTCCAATTTTAAATTCGAATCACAGATCCCTCGTAAATGAATATGTGGCCGATTTTTTTTCTGCTGGGCCATATTCATGTGAACTTCAAATATTATTTAACTAGGTTAAATTGAGTCATTTTTATCCCAAATATTTTTCGTTTTTTGATGAATAATAATTCACACATCAACCAAAAACTGATGAGGACATTGTCTAATTTCAATTTGTGGGTTGTTATCATATCAACCATGATTACCTTTGCTGATGATGAGTGTATTTTCAGTTTAAACCGTAGGATTATTAATCTAATAGTCTATTAAAGAGGGAGATGAGGGAAAGGGGCAATCTCAGCCTCAGGATTAGCAAAAACGTGGTTTAAAGGTACATATCTCACCAACCACAATATGCAATTTTATAATTTATAAACAATGTTCGAGTACTGATGTCAGATTGCTTCAGCAGAGAGCTTCATCGGTATGTGGTTAATCTCTCTCTCTCTCTTGTTGGTTTTGTAAACATTTTAGATTCTGGTAATAATTGTTTTTTTCTTTCTCCTTAAAAAAACCCCTTCATGTCCGGCGAATGAGTTTTCATGTTTTATGGGATGCTGAGGAGGTTGATTGATGCTTTTTTTCTGAATGAATGCTGCGTGGATTGTTAAGATAGATTCTGATACTCAATCTGTATAGAATAGACTTGAGTACTACGTTGATAAGTTTGGATAAATTTTGGGTGGTAGAAATTGTCTTTGACATACTTTTGGGTTTTAGAATGAAGTTTTGAGCACATAATATTTGACAAAAGGCATGAGAAATAACATATTTATGCAGCTCATATTTGTTTATTTTAGCATTGCGTTTAATTCATCTCCTCTTTCATAATTCTTGTACCACTATTCTTAATTCAAGAAAAAATTTGCTAGAATTTTAATTTATCAATTATTATTATTTTTTAAATAAAACACGCTAACCTTTTTCTTGTTTCTGAATACTATTTTTATTTCTTATTTTGTATCACTTTTCTGATGATCTCTCATTTTACTAGTATGTTTAGTTTGCTAAACTACAGGACCCGCTCAAGTGCACTAAGGCCTTTGCCAAGATCCATAAAATTAGTTGCTCATTATTATTATTTTTTGAGAGCGACCAGAGACTTTTTAATGGAATAATTTCAATATGCTTTTAGAGTCAACCCTCCTCTATGTACGTCCAATGAGTGAAATGGACATTGCTCCAAAACTCAGACTAAATAAATGAATGCATTTCTTAGTTCATAAAATCTCTATTTGTTCTTCTTTCTCTTGTTTGTTCCTAGCAACTTCAACTCTCATTTTACAGTTGTTTGTTCATTTTGATAACCTCTTTATCGAATATTTAGCCACTTGGATTAAAATTTCCATCATTTTAAATTCTTGTGTACTTAAAATCCTTCATACAATAAGCCCTCATTAAGTTGCTGAAGAAAATTTTCAATTTTGATTGTTTAGGGTCAATGATGTTAAAGAGATTTGTCTTGGTCCTGTTCATTGGATTGCTGGCATGGGCTTATCAGATCATCCAACCTCCACCTCCTAAATTTTGTGGCTCCCCTGGAGGGCCCCCTATCACAGCTCCGAGAATAAAGCTAAGGGATGGAAGGTATTTGGCCTACAAGGAGCATGGTGTAACAAAAGAGGTTGCCAAACATAAGATTATCTTTGTTCATCCCTTCAGTGGTTGCAGACATAACGAACTGATTGTGACGAAACTCTCTCAGGTACTTAAATTCCAAGTTTTCTAACTCCATGGAATTCCAAATATATATGTTTCAACGATTAATTTCATGGTGGGTGTATTCTTCTCAGGAACTTGTCCAAGAACTAGGTGTTCATGTTGTATCTTTTGACAGACCAGGCTATGGAGAAAGTGATTCAGATCGTAGCCGAACATTGAAGAGTTTGGCTTTAGATATAGAAGAGCTTGCTGATCAATTGGGACTTGGATCCAAATTTTACGTAGTTGGATATTCTATGGGTGGCCAGGTTATCTGGAGTTGTCTTAAGTATATACCTAATAGGTAAGAAGTAGTCAAATTACCTCTAGTTGTACATTTTAAATATAGCAAAGTAACCACTGTTCCCACCACTTCTATACCGTTAAGATATGAAACTTAATATAAAAGCACACTTAACACTCTTTTCACGACAAAAGGAAACATAAACATACGCTATAACATATATATACCATTTTTTATGCACTATTTCATACATTATCTTCAATTGAAATTTGGTTTAAAACGGGTGTTATGGATACTGACTGCAGGCTAGCAGGAGCAGCACTAATTGCTCCTGTTGTGAACTACTGGTGGCCTGGCTTTCCTGCAAATTTGTCCACAGAGGCCTACTACAAACAACCACTAGCGGATCAATGGACACTCCGGGTTGCTCACCATCTTCCATGGCTAACCTACTGGTGGAACACTCAGAAGTTTTTCCCAGCATCCAGTGTAGTCGCATCAAAACCTGAAATTTTCTCTTCTCAAGATTTTGAAATTTTAAAGAAGTTTCCTGCTCTTGAGAGAGAGAAATGCCAGGTACTTATATTACAATCTGAAGAATCGATTTTGAGCTAGAACTCACAGAACACAGTAACCTCCTTAGGATGCCTGTGAGATATGATGATCTTCAGCAGATATGGAATGTTTGTTTTTAAAAAATATTACGTAATTCTAAGATACTAAATCAAAAACTAGGATTAGGTAGTCTTTTCTTTTGCTGTTCGGCAAAATTGTGAATCATATTTTATTTTTATGTTATTAAAGGTATATGGATATAGCCATTTTTTTTTTTGAATAAATATATGGATATAGCCATAATCATGAATAATATCTTCATTTTCAGTTTTAAACGAAAAAGGTAACAAAACTATGTTAAGTTGTTTTTCTTCTTCTAGTGCAAGCCCCATTTTGGTGAATTTGGAGAAAGTCTATGACATGATGGTTTTTCTTAGTTGTATGAATTATTATTTCCCAATGCCACAATGGAGTACTTGAGAGTTAGAGTTTTTAATTTGTTATTTCTTCCAGCAAGATTGTATTCACTTCTCTCTCTCTCTCTCTTCTTTTTTTTTCTTTTCATTGTTACAGGCTGCGGTCAAACTGCAAGGAGAATTTGAGTCCATTCATCGTGACATGATAATTGGATTTGGGAAATGGGAATTTGATCCCATGGATCTTGAGGACCCTTTTAGTAATGATGAAGGGTCTGTCCATATATGGCAGGGTGATGAAGATAGGCTTTCGCCAGTTACTCTGCAACGGTATATTGTTAATAAACTTCCATGGATTCACTACCATGAGATACCGGGTAGTGGACACTTCATTCCATATCTCAATGGCATGAGTGAAGCTATCTTAAAGGCTCTTCTAGTTAAAGAGAAGTAGCCAACTTTTGGAATGTGGAGATGTTCTTACTTCTTTTGTTTCTCATATTTTATTCCAGCAAATGAAAATGCTCATATGTTGCTGTAAAATACAAAACATACGAAGCTATATAAAAAAACAGTGAATATGAGCATTGTTTTGTACCTCTCAATTTCAACTTATAGAGTTGGTTTTCTTCAACCCAATTTCCAAGTTCTTATTAGCATTTGAGTTTGATAGACTAAAAAGGTCGTGATATGAATCCTGAGATGGGTGTTGACGGTTTTGTAGTCATATATATATATATTGGGAAAGGGTAGTCCACAAACATTCCCAAATTGCAAGTATTGTTAGCTTCTTGGACCCCAAATTTTTTAGAACGACGAATAAAAATGCTAACAGGATTACGATCCCTCATTTGAAATCTGTCTAAATCATTTTTTGGTGAATAAATCTGTCAATCGTTTTCTTTGGTGAATGAAAATGCATTAAGCACAAAAAGCAAGCCTCAAAGGATTACATAATAGAGCTTCGCTTCAGGATATTTTCCTGAATGCAATGCTCCAAATAGAGGGGAATAATATCTCTCTCAATAACAAAATTAACCAAACTGAGTTCTTAAGAGAAAATTTAGATAACAAATCAGCACTATTATTAAAAATCCTACTGATCCATTTAAGAGTTCACCGTGACTTAATAAATCTCCTCCTTAGTTCTAAAACTTAAAAAAGTAGGAATTCCAGGCATAATGCTCCTCCTTTCTATTGATAGCAGTAGCAACATTGATGGTTTTCACCAAAAAAAAAAACAAAGTAACAACATTGAGGGAGTCACACAGCCCAAAGCAAAGCCTTCAATTCCGTCAAAAAAGGGTCCATTAAATCTGTCTAAATCTTGAACACACACACAAATATATATATATATATATATATATATATATATATAGGGAAATGCAAAAAGGAGATTCAATATATATACATATATAGAAATGCGGAAAGGAGAATGAATAGCTTCTATGCCACGGAAAGAAATGCACCATCCCAAGATCAGACATCAAATTCTTCCGTCATAGATTTGGGAACTGGGTTAATAACTGCCCCCGGAGATTGGGAACTGGGAAATCAAGGACGGATGTCCTTACAGTGAAGTTTGCAGCAGTTCAAATTGAGCTCAGCAAAGGTCTAGGTGACTAAGAAGGTTTTGACTTAGTCTGTCCCCAACTAAATGCCATGCTCGCAAGCTCCCCCAACCACTCATTCACCACTTCCGTACTCCTCCCATTGATTATTCTTATTTGACATCCACATTTAGTTCATGGCTACATCATTCCCTTATCAACCATTCTCACTTCAAGCAAATTGATTTTTCTTCTCAAAACAATGATTCAGTTCTTAAGGACCATAAATATTATTTATTCTTGTGTCAAAGTAGATGTTACAAAATCCAAAATTGGATCAAAAGAGAAAAATAAGTTACAAACGCACATTGAAAGTAACACAAATTACAAATTTGATAGGAGCTCAGATGATCTTTTTGCAGTCACCCATTGAAAACCATAATAAGATCATCTGAATCACCTACTTCTGGTTCATAGACACATATGTATCAGCCTGAGATTAAATCAAGCACAGGAAAAATCGTTCTGAACTCACTTGGGCAGCCCAGTTTCCAGGTTGAGAAGAGCTTTACTCTCGTCCAATAGCAAAACTGGACCTCTTCCAAGTCTGGTACAAATAAAATAACTAACATCGCCTCTATATTTCTGAGACGGAATGTTATCCTTATTTTCGGCAGGCGGTGGCAAAGCTTCAATATCCTTCAACCCCTCAATCCCAGCATCTTGTAGGATGATTGATTTGTCTCCAACAACAAAACTGGATAAGATGAACAGAAAAACATAAAGGAGAGGATGTTTTGTAACCATCAAAAAATATAATCTGCCAAAAAATTTTACACTAAGAAGAATGTCATAAAATTCAGTGTTGTAGAGGAGCTCAAAAGAGCACGGTTTCAGAAGAAGGAAAAAATAGAGCAAAAAAGAGAAAATGGTCTCTGGGAAAAAATAACCTGTTCAGATCTGCATCCGAGTTCGGAGGAAAGTAGAAAAGCAGTCTCTGAAGTAAAAGACCAGCAGTTTTCCTGTTACGTGCAATCATAACCGCATTTGGCCCCGCATCAAAAGTATATGCCACCTATCAATGTAGTAAACGTCTGTCACTTTGCACAATAACAGAATAAGAATTTATGAAGTTAGTAACTCAAAAACAATAAGCTAGAGGAGTTACTATCATTTTGTTTCATAAGAGGAAGTACTTCCTACAATCAGAAGTACAATTTTCAGTAAAACAGAATGAAAGCCAAAAGGTAATGATTTAGATTACTGTGCTATGTCAGACAGATTAAATCAGAACACTGACTGCACAAAGTGAATGGTATTGCCAACCCAAGGTGGCTTGACTTTGGAAGTCACTAGACTTAGTGACATTACGATGTCATTGGTGATTGGTCAACATAAATCATAATTACTTCCACAATAGAGAGACAGCTCCGGGTTAGGAATTTCCAAAGCTTAGAAGAATTAATCCTTAACCAATTAAAAAAGTCAAAGCAAATAATTAGGAATTTAAGCACTAACAATGGGAATATATTTTCACTTGAGGGAAGGTATATCTAAGCTTACATTTAGTAGCATGCTTTGACAAATGAGAAGTCATGAGATTCAGTCTGTGAATCAAATTACTGCTCACAAAAACAAGAGATAGCATGGTTCTGTTTGTACTCAGTGAAATCAATTTTGGCAATTGGATATTATACTGCCAAGCTAAGAAACATTAGCTTCTTCCATAAGAAACTTGATTATTGACATTATCAAAATTTTAGAAAAATTGCAAAATAATTTTTTACTTTATCACATCTCTATGACTATAAGTAATGCTGCTCACTCATCTTTGTCTTCATCTATGCATGTCACCAACTATTCTCAAAATTTCTTGAGTTCAATCATTAAATTAGGTACAGCAGTCACACAGGTCTAAAGTTAGAATTAGGAAACAAATAAATTTTACATTCATGACTAAATTTTATTTTTTTCTTTGATAGACCAAATTGAAATAGTAACTTCACAAAAAAGTACATGGAGTCTAGAAAGCCTTAAACAAATTTTTTCCATTTGGAGAATGGAAATAAAAGATTTACATATGCTAAGGGAAAGCAAATCATACCTGTGGTGTTCCTTCAGAACGATTCCACTTCTCGACAAGGCTGATTATCCTGAAACATAGTTACTTCATCAATAATGATTTCAACTCTCATTTTGCAGCTCAAGAAATGACAATATAAACAGAAATACTATGCCTGTGGGACGTAGCATTCATGTAGAATATGGGAGGACTTGTGTCTAGGCAAACTGCATGGAACTGGTTACTATCTGCACAGGTCAACTGTGCGAAAGAAGCAAAATCACGATTTTTAATGGCTTCTTCCATTTGTAATATGCGCTTGGGCACTACTTCCTATAAACATCAAACAGAATACTGTTAATAATTAACAGAGTATATTAAGTTCCAAAAGAAATTAACTTTAATAAAATAGTTAATGAAATATATATAACAAAACAGAAAACAGTGGCTGTTCAATTGAAAGAATTCATTAACTCTCTGAGGACAGCGGTGAAAATGAACAAGGCACAACCCATCAATAAGTTACCAAAGTAACATACTTAAAAAAACACCAAACTAAGTAAAATTTACAAAATCCAGTCACTTTCGTAGTCTATTACTCAAAAACAAAGTTTAACTGGGCAGAAAGAGAAAAAATAATAATAGTAATAATAGAGAAAATGAATTTTGTGGGATACTGATTGTGGAAAGACCAATTGGTTTTGGTACAAATAATTTGGAATTGTGGAAAGCCCAATTGGTTTTGGTACAGATAATTTGGCCAAAGTGATGTGGAAGTGAAAAGTGTTAGCTGTGCTGAGGGTAAATTGGATTGAAAGGAATGGTAGAATATTTGAAACGAATGAGATGAGTAGTGAATATCTTTCTGAGAAAGTAAATTTTTTAAAAGATAATAATAGAAAAAGTACCTTTGCCCTATGCTGTAAAAGTAAACTAGTTTCAACAGTGTCACGCATTCCTGTGGTACTACTGGTTTCCTTCTGCTGTGAACTTACCTGGAATCAACATAATCAAAATTCGAATTAAAGAGACAATGGGTACAGGAGGAACCATCATACAATAACCTTACAGGAGGAACCATTATACAATAACCTTACTTTCAGACTATGTTTAGCTTCCAACAGATAAAATATCAATGGAAGAGTTAATTTTACATGTCAAACGAATCTTAAAAGACTGAACATGCATGCATGAAATAATTTTCAACATCACCACAAGTTTATGGCTATTCTTTTTTTCATTACCAGTCTTAAATTGTAGATTAAAGGCTTAAGAATAAGATCATATATTGATGGCTACAGCCTCCCATGGGAAATTGAGAATTATTTGCATCCTGCAGAGGCATTAGCTATGTGCTATCATCCAATGTCTGTTATTATATGGTGCTTGTTATCAGACAGGTATCCTATTAAGATTTCTGTTAACTACCAAGCAACCTGGTAACCTATCTATTATAAAAGGTAACTATAAACTCAGACGTATGTTTTAAAATTTCAGAAATTCATGTCATCTAATGTCTTTTAACCACCAAATTCCTTCCCATTTTACAAATCTACTAATAGACAATACAATAATGTCAAATGAACTTGTGAAAACTTTTTATTTGGAAGTTCATTAACTTGTTAAATACTTTTCCTTCATTTCTCCTTAAGTTATAAGTTTGTCAACTTTTTTAAATGTTTAAATTTGTGTGTAGCTAGATGATGATGGATAATTTTTCTAAAAAACAGAGACTTTAAATTTCAAGTCTGTCATATTTTTAACATCAATGAGTTATACACGAAAGAAAATAATATGCACAGGGAAAAAAAGAAAGAAAAAGCAACAAATCACAGGAAAACAGATGCACACAGATACACATAAATGACACTTCAAATAAAAACACAGTAAAAGGAAATGTAAGTAGCAATGGGAGAAGACAAACTCACATTTGAAATGTCTAATTGTCTTGTGCAGAAATAAGTTAGTTTTATGGGTCATAAAGAATCAACAGTTTCAATATGAAAAGATTTAATATATAGTTAACAAATGAAACTTTCAGTACACAATTGATAAGTATCAAAGTTATCCAATTGAATTTAAGACAATGAATTTTTACCACAAATCAGCATTATGTACATTCAAAATAATTGATACAAAGTAAATCATCATAATACAACTAAACAAAAACATAATAAGTAAATAAATAAATAAAATTCTCAATAGTGGATTTCACCACAAAAAGTAGGAGGCAATTAAACAAAAAACTCCAAGATAGATGTTGCTGCTGAGGATTGGGGACAAAAATATTAAATCACAGCATTGGTCAAATGAAACTAATGCCCTCCGACCAAGCACCCGTAACTTGTTCAAATAACAAAAACACAAACATGGAAGATACATACCACAGCAATAACGATGACAAGATCATCCCAATGTTTCTCATCTGCAAGTTGAACTGCAAGACTATCACTTCCTTTCTCGTCCTTAAGAGAAAACACATTCAAGACAAGACTCAGAAAAACTGCTCCAAAAATAAATAAATATATATGTATATATATATATATATATATTTTATCACAAGACATTAAAGGATAAGCAGAATATATTCACACACTTTTCCCATGATCCACTTGACAAATCCACCATATAAGCTACGACAAGCACTGCCTGAACCTTGCCTGTATAAATTAAAAATTAAATGAGTAAATTATTAATTGACATCATCAGTAACAGCCAGTATTCATGAGTTACTATTATCTAGAAATACTAAGCAATTAAGATACAACAACAACAATCCAAAGAATTTTTTAATTGAAATAAAAGGATATTCTGCAAAATTGATTCATAAACAAGAGCTAAATATTAGCAATAAGATTTACGCATCAGGTTAAGGAGACCAAGAATCTAGGCCATCCAAAAGATGATCATGTCAACATATACAGGCTTCAAGAACCTCCAGAAAAACAACCTTGCAATGGCAGAAAGCTTGCTCTGATCTTCATTCACATTCATCAACTTTGCAAGGGAAAAAACTGCAATTAAAAAGAGTCATAACTTCATCAATAATTCTGCATTTATTAAAACAAGCAATCAACAAAAAGAAAAAAAGAAAAAAAAAAAAAGCTTACATAGTTGAAATACCCCACAGGTATTATGCTGAGAAAATAACTTACATATGCGTATAATATAAATTGCAAACTTTGTTCCTATGTGCCATTAGAATATGCAGGGTTCAAAAGCATGCAGCCAAAGTAGGTCAAAGAATTCAACTACAGGCTCCTTGATATGTTTGTGGACCAATTTCTATAATTTCGATTTTAAATACATAGTAGCAGACTTTTTTCTGGAAATGTCTTGTTCTTATACTAAATCTTGGTATCCCAACATTTTTTCTTTCATGAAGTCATGTCAGAACTACAATTCTTAAATCTGATTGACTAAATCATTATTGTCAAGTGCATTTTATTACATTTTTCAAAGAGGAAAAAAAAAAAAAAAGGGAAGAAAAATCCCAACTGAGTTCCAGCAAAAGAATAAGCAAAATAAACCTAAGCATATACAGCTGTAATGTTTGACCACAATTTACTAGGGCTTGTCCATATATCAAGTCTTACAGGATAGCTTTACAGCCAAAAAAAATGTACATATAGATAACTAAACAATTAACATAACAAAAGAACACGAGCTGGAGACTGAGATGACAAATCATATTCATACAGCCAACCTCAAACAGGAAACAGTATAATAAAGATGGATTAAGGAATTAAACAATAAAAATATATAGCATATAATATCCAGGTTATGTTTTGTAAAGTAATCTCATTTATGAAAAATTAATCAAAACTATGTCATCAAGCATGACAAACCACATAATAAACAGAATACACACTGAAAACTCTTTTTTCATAATGATTTAGACCAAGTAAATTATAGCTTGTGCCACACAAATAGCTCATCAGAACTATGGTCCAATTAGACAAGAATAATAGCAATAACAAGAAGCACTATTATGAGGATAACAAGTGGGATAATTGATATGTTACCAAGACAAGCAAAACCAGCTGCTGAGGAAGCCAATCCAGCTGCAGTAGGGAAATTGTTGTATGAAGCAATGTGTAAATGCAATTTTTGCCAGTCCTCCTTCGCAATCTTAATGCCCTTCTTCTCATCCTCAACATTACCACCACGACTTCGAATTTCCTTTAAACAATTTTGGTACCTGCCTCCAGAAAGGGAAATCTCCTACACTAACCAGAAAAAGTTCCATTATTCACCACATGGCCAAAAGGATGGACCAGAGTATTTGGAAAGACAATCATTTTAACTCCCATTACCTTTTCCGAGAAAGAAGAGTGGTTTCACTTTTACATTTTGTCATATTATATTTGTTATATTATTCCTAATCTCTTTTTTCAAACTACAATACCATGGAAACTTACTGGAGCAGAAATAAAATACCCAGGATATTCATCATCCTCAGCAAGGAGTCATATCGGGTTTTCTTTTAAGCATATTAATTTAAAGTGAATTTTCAACTCCAAGAAAATTATGTCGAAACCAGAATTCACCAAATTCTTACGTGCTCTGCACTTTCATCATCCAAACACAGAAGGGATCAATAACAATGTCGAAAACAGAATGAACACACCAACCCACAGATAAAAAAATCCACAATACTTGGAAGGTACTAACTTGTGGTAGGGTTAATTGGCAAGAAAAACAATTTTCCCTCCAAAAAAAAAAAATCTAAATCCATTTCAACTCATTTTCAGAGAAAACAAAGAGAAAGGACAAAATAAACACCCCAGAAAAACGAAAATGCTGGTTTTACCTTGCCGTTAAGCCACATCCGATCTCGGTCAAAGCTAGGACTGACAGCCACAGTGGTGGTCGTGCAGAGGTGCTCCGGATCAAGGGTGACACTGATACTGTCATTAACCGGCAAGATGAGGGTTTCGTCCCTCTTGCCCCAGTACTTGATGACGGCGATGTTGGTGGGCGTCTGGGCAGTTACCATCAGAACCCATTTCTCCGACTCCCCCGCCATAAGAATGGAAAAAGTTCAAAATTTTCCGAGCCGGAAAGTGGAAGTGGATGAAAATTGGGGGTGACCTGAGAGAAAAATTGGGACTTGGTGGGGAAGTTTATATATAGCCGGAAGGGGAGCAGGAAGGTTAATCATTTTTTATGCATGTGGTTTTACTTACGAAATATTACTATTCACGTTACCAACTACTTTTGAAGTACCATATACCCAAACGCTAAATAATGTTGGCAGTTAATAATAGTTAGCATAATAATTATAAAATTATTATTTGTAAAAGTAATGGTGGTTTTTTTTTGGTAAATTAACGGTAACGGTAGTTAGTACTACTTATTTTGACGAAGATAAATATGAAATGTCATGGGTTATGCGACAAAGTTTGCAGCATGAATGAAAAAGAAGAAGAAGAAGAAGATGATTTGCAATAATAATAAATAAATAAAAAATAACAACACTAATCTGTTAAACCACTGAATTAGTTTTTCAATGCATGTATATATCAATCATATTCTTAATTGGCCCATTTTGTTTGATTGTATATTCAAAAGATCCCTTTCTTTGGCCACAAATGCCAACCTTATCAGCAAATAAAATAGACAAACAGACGAATAATTGTGTAGGTGAATGAATTTGATACTCTAATTTGTAGCTTACAGTTTATTCATAATTTTGTTATTTATTTTCAGCTTTCTCTCATTCACTCCGAAAGACCGTACTATTTGCCTCATTCACTTTGTCATAATGCAGAGTTGCCTAAGTAGGCATTTGCTGGGGTATATTCCTCATACACCTAGGAGTACGTACATATGTTTAGAATGCATATGCTCTGGATTTACTTCATAGGGTACGTTGGGTATGTATGCATATGTGAAGAAGAATTATTAAGGTCAAAAAAGTTCCACTCAATTAAATACATTGGGAGAGATTTGTGTCGGTTGGAGAAGGTGACTTAAATTGACCAAATCTTGCAATCATACAATAAAACAAATCCAATGTGTTACACCTAATTAATATTCTAATTCTATAAAACACAGTAGCAACATATACTACAAAGTTGTAGCCATCATATATTGAACATTAGACTCGCACTGGAGAGTCAACACGAGTATGCTCCATTGTTCAACAAATTTTGTTTCATTTTATACCTTTTGTTAGATGCTTACAGTTTTGTTCTTGTATAGAAATGTACTTCTATTATTATTATTAGTACTAATCTTTTTTAATTTTTCTTCTTTTTTTCTTCGCTTATGAGTATTGAAGGAAGGTACGCTCGGGGCAAGATACTGTGACACTGCGGACACATAGCTTTATAATTGGTAGAATAAACATAGAAAATAAAAAGGTAAAATAGAAGAAATATATTTAAAAAAAAATAAAAAAATGCAAAAAGGGCATTTACGTAACTTAACAAGACGCAGGGGCTCCCTTTGTGATTTACGACAAAATTCAAGGTTCATTTGCTAGGTGCTCACAAATAGAGCCGTTGCTTTTTTACAAACCGAACCAGACGAGACGATTCTCAAAATTTCTCAGCGATCACTGTAGCCAGAGCACGACAAAAGGCCGAGAGGGCCTTTTTAGGCAACAATTTTCGCCGAACTCGAAGCCAGCTCCGCGATTCTCGAAGAGGTTTCGATGCAGTGCCGGTACTCGGTTTAGTCTCGGCGAGACGATAATCCTCCGGGCGAGCTGACCATTTTGGTTGGTGCAGGTGCGCAAAATTACCGAGTCCAACTGGTTTTTTCTTTTTATTTGCTATTGTGAGCGAAAGTAGGATTTCGGATAAAGCCTAGGTCCCCTTTGTTTCTCTCATGCACGCAATTTAGAATGTTGGATTTTTTGTTGAAGGATATGTGAAAGTAGTTCTTATCATACAACTGATAGAGCGTCAATTGGGTTAGAAACTGCAAAGGTCCAAAGTGATAGAAGGTCGAAAGTGAAGCAAATTTACCTTCATCTCGTACAAGTATTCTCGTATGCCCTAGTTTTTTCTTGGTTGTGAATCTGAATAATACTGCAGTGAGAAAAATTGAGGTTCATTATGCTGAAGGTCATCTTGTTCTTCTATCAATCTTGCTCTTGATCCCTTTGGTTGGATTAAGTGGTGAGAAATTTTAGAAGTGAATTTTGCCTTAAACTTTCTAGGTGTGGAGTTTTAGATTTTGAGATCCTCTTAGTCAGAAAAGTGTGTGTTTCAAGACAATAAATGGCATTGGAATCTCGACCTTGTCACTATCTCTTTCTCATTATTATAGTTGATGCTCTATCTGTTAGCAGTTTTTGAACCTCAAAGTATATGCTTTACTCGCTTATTTGCTCTGTATTTCATCTTAGTAACAATTGTGCATTGATCAATGTATGCAGATATATGCCAAGCTCCTAGCAGGCCTTCATGGAGTTCATATTTTTTTGGTTCAAATTATTAATTAGGCTGTGATGGCAGTTATATTTGGCTGTTTTGGTTGCCCTATTTTTTATATTTCAAAAAAAAGGATAAGACTGGAAAAGCTAAATTAAGATAACCACCACCATAGACCAATCTAATTAATAAGGAGGTTTAACTCCATCCAATAATTTCTATGTAGTGTGGCGCCATCACCCTCAAAAGCCAACCTTGTTGATCTTGAGGTTTTTGACACATTCGCTAGTAGTGGTACTGATTGAAGGAATTAGAAGTCAATGTTTCTACTTGCTTCAACCCCTAATGACCCAAGTTCATGAAAATGTATCATTTCACACATACCTGCCACATGCAATGTCTATATAATCCCCACTTTGAGCAGCCACCAATTAGCATTATGGATCTTTTGTTGGTCATACATCAATCTTAGAGTGTGTTGGCCCATAAGCTTTTGAGTTCTGGCTTTTCGTTAGATTCCACACTCCTTGTAAGCTCAGGAATTGTGCAACTATGGCTCTGTGAAGGATTTGCTCAGAGTTTATTCTACTTGCTGTCTGACAGATGGGTTCAAAGTGTTCAAAGACAGGTCCACTCACCAGTTTCAGCATCTCCAATGACTATTTGCGTATGCCAGAGGTATGTTTGCTGTGTTCCTTACCTATTTAAGTTGATTTTTATGCACTCTATCGAATAGGTTCACTTTTGAATTTGGCATTCCAATGGATACTGTTAAATGCATTAAAGCCCTTTTGGTATTTCGTTCCCTCATAGAAAATACTAAAAAATTAATAGTAAAACCTTATCTGCATTTTCAAAGAAGTAAAATAAGAAGGTTTAAATTATGTCTTCCAAAATGAATACTAAGACTTCCTTTTTCGTTAACTTGATTCTTTGTTTAATTCTTTTGGTTTTCATATTAGTAGCTAAAATATTAAGACTTTCTATTTTGATAACTTGATTTTTGTTTAATTCTTTTGGTTTTCATATTAGTAGCTATAACTTTGTAGAGTTTATTTATATTTTTAATCATATGATATAATACAATTTTAAATATATTAAAATCTAATTTTATCGTATTATTCATTTCAGTTAAAGTATGTAGATATATAAATTTTTCGCTAATAGTTTTGTAAAATTGGTACTATGGTTGTTGGTTAAATATATTTATACAGTGTATTTTTAGCAATTTGATATTGCTTTTGTTTTTTAAGGTTTATTTATCTCTACAAAAATGACTTGTAATGACTAGCACAAATTTCAAAAAGAACTGCTGTTTCTTAATATAAATCAAGGATCAAATATTCTGAAGGATTATTCTTTTTCTTGTTTACTTTATTTCTGTTTGTTTTATTTCCTTTTTTTTTCTTTTTATTTTTTTTTCAAGGGAACGAAATGAAAGGGGGTTTTGATGCATTGACTTTAAAAACTATGACAACTGAACAATAATATATTAAAGTAAAATGACCTTGGTAACTGTTTTTTGTATTAGTAGCTGCATTTACTTTATTAATTAATATTTATGATTAATTTTATCTTATAAAAGAGTAAAGACATTTTCTTTTTTACTACCGTACATATAAAGATGTAGTTCTATAATTTTTTAACTATATAGTAAATATTTTTATATAGAGACGTTTTTTGTACTACCGTATATATAAAGAATTAGTTTTACAATTTTTTAATCATATACTAAATTATTTTTTTTTCTCAAAATTCTTGGATTATAAAGTATATTACATATATTTTTGTATAACTTATTACGTTTTCAATCACATTTTAAAAAATCAATCATATTTTATCACCTCAAAATTAGCAAAAATTAAAATCTTACAGTGTTTATATTGGGCGTATAGTAAAACAGAAAAGATGGATATTTTTTTTCAGGTAAATATATTGTTTTGTAAAATTTTCAAAATTGAAAACATATATATATATATATATATATATATATTATCAAATGGACAAAGCTTTTTCTTTAAAAATAAAATTAAGGCTCAATGGTTTTCTATATTTCCTAAAGAAAAGCTACTAAGTTTTGATTAAAGAAATAAAAAAATCTATAAAGGAGTTGAAATTTATGATATTGGCTTAACTAGGAAAAAAAAAAATTCTCCAAAGTAATCGTATAAGACACATATGAACAAGTATCTTCGTAATGCCAAATTCAAATAATAAATTTGTAAAAGTGCATAAAAATGGGCTGAAGTAGGTTGTCAACATGGTAAACATATACTCTCGTTCATATAAATGTTTTTGGGAGATTGAAATAGCGTGATGTGAGACTATCTAGAATAGAATCTAACTAAGACGCTGGAGAATTTGATAGCAAATCCTTCACAGAATCAACACTTGTACAAAGTCTGAGACGGACCAAGGAAAGTGGTATAAGCGGAAAGCAAAAGAAGCAAAGCACACCCAAGAGAGAGAGAAACCAATGAAAGGTCCTTAACACTGAGAAATGGTAGCAATGAGTGGGGTTGAGACTTGATTGGAATGTTGTGTGAAGTGTGGCGAAATGGGTGCCTAAGTGGTTGAGTAGGCTAGGCCATGATTGACTTCTAACTCCTAAATTTGTACGTACTGGTCATGTTGTCGAAGCTCACAGTCAATGACGGTCGCAAAATGGGCAATTTTGAGGTGTGTTGGTCCATCTAAAAGGTTAATTTTTAAGCCGAGATGCACCAGTTTTTACATTTGGTTGCTATATAACCTACTCTTTGAGGTGGTGATTCAAGCGGGCACGGAGGTCTTAGAGATTGTGATAATTTCATCTTATATACGTATATTGTTTAGTATAATTATTAATGAATAAAGATTGACCTCCATTACCTATGTTGTGCACTTTCGCAGCTGCTTGTTAACCCCCTCATCGTGGTTCAACATGCAAACCAACATCCTCAACATCATCAAGAGGTCTCTGTAGTCTTTTTGAAATTCATCATCATCTTCTTCAAGAAAAGAAAAACAAGAAGAATATTTGTGTTATTGAATTGGACTCCTTATTTGAGCTGTAAGCATGTATCATGCGTGCACATTTATATACAAATAGGACACATTTAATGCTGTGAAGAGAGTTGCAGATACTATGCATTAAATGTTCTATACCTTGTAAAAGGAAAAAAGGTAAGTAATATACTTTTAGGATTAAAAGTCAGGGCATGGAATATTAAAGTCACTGGTGCTTGAAGTAATTAATCACTATATATATAGGATCAAACAGTAGATGTGCATTTTCTAAATACAATTACAACGACAAAAAAATCTACCAAAACAGGTCAATTGTACAAATTCAAGAAATACAGTAATCATAAAAAAAGTGGACATCAGTGTGACAAAACCTACGAATTTCCTAGTGCTTAAATGCAATGTCTATATAATCCCCACAACGTTGTTTTCGTTTATTTATGCATCATGCATGTTTCATGTTCAATTATATATAGTCTTATAACCAAGTTTCACCATCCCTCAAGTCTTCTAGGTGCGATGAATTTGACTTGGAAGTTACATTCTAAATTAGATTATAGACTAGAGGATCTTACTAATTTGATAAGGATTCATAAATAGTTAAATTAATTAACGTGTCCGTTACTGTTTGACTGAACAATCATCATTTTCAAAGCCATTACCAACGCTATCTTCTGAAAGATATGGACAATGGAAGTAATCACAGACTCAGTACTTAATCAGAAAGCCAAATAGAAAGTCAGACAGGTGAGCAACTCGTCTTCATTCAATCTTTCTACATAATCATATCCAATGCCTAATACCGGCATCCTTCCGGCATATATATTTAAAGACCTGAAAGCTACGGAACTTTACTGACATGTAACTTTCAGAGATAATCATAAACAAGATTTGATGATTTTAGAATATGCCCATGACTCACTAGTCTTCCCGAGTTTTCAGCTGGGAAACACTTACAAGGCATTTTTATTTTTTTAATTAGTTGATTAGAATATGGATTTTCATCTGATCTCTAAATATATTCGGCACCGTGAAAGAGTAGCAGTTCTTGGCATGAAAATTTTGTGCTTTTCCCTAATAGCCATTTCAATTTTGCCATTAAAATTTTGTATTAACTGAGCAATATTACCTGCCAAACTAGTTGACAATTCTTCACTTTCTTCTGTTTGAAGTTTACATCAACATCGTTGCCATGAATATCGGTATAGATAATTAGAAATGTCACTCCTGTGTTTCTAAAAATATTAATTAAGCTACCATGTGATGCATTTAAATGGACCCGCAAATTATGACGTTGGAAACTTCTGAGATAGAAACGCAGGACAGTTGAGGATCAGGACAGAGAGACAAGTCAAAGTTCCCGTTGATCAACACTATCAAACACAACCTCTAGAAATCTGCACCTTCCAAAAGGCCATTTAAATTTTCTCTCTCTCTCTGTTTCACTATAAATATCCAAATCCCGTGTAAACTCTTTCACTCATCAGCCATTCCCTACTAAAAAAGATGGCTTCCCTTAATCTAAGAAAAAGTCTAATGACCATCGTTGTTCTAGGAATTCTAGCCAATTGTGTGAGAGCTCAAGACTGTGGGTGTGCCTCAAACCAGTGTTTTAGCCAATATGGCTACTGTTGCCTTGGCAATGATTATTGTGGTCCTGGTTGCAGATCAGGACCCTGCAGCCAGATGCCTTCCACAGGTGGTGGTGGTTCAGTGGCTAACATAGTCACACTAATGCCCTGGAAAGAGCTTCTTCACTCGACAGGCTTTTCTCGACGCTGTGAATTCATATCCTGAATTCGGGAGTGGTTCTGCTGATGACTCTAAACGTGAGATTGCAGCTTTCTTTGCTCATGTAACTCATGAGACTGGACGTAAGTACCTCGTTTGCATGCACTGCTTTACGTACCTATATATACTACTATTTGCAATGTTACAAATAAAGGTACATTAAGCAGTCAAAATGTTCTTATACTATTTGTGCAGATCTTTGCCACATAAGACCAATAAGGATGTCTACTGTGATACCAACTTTCCACAGTATCCATGCAACCCCAGTAAGAGATACTATGGTCGTGGACCCAATAATTTTTTTTCCCTTTTTGCCTATATAGTCTAATGGTTAATTCTTACTTAGTTGTGTCTGCATTTGCTACAGAGCAAGATTGGTTGAACTTTTGTGAAATGATGGTGTCCCTGTCTTCTTTTTGACGTTTGAAAAACAATCCCCCATGGCTATCATGTGAATGGCCTACACTACACAGTACACACCTTAAAGTCACGCTTCACAAAGTCTCTTCTTTTACCCTCTATTTCTTTTTTTTTTCTTTTTTTCCAATTTTCAACTTTCAACTACCAAACTCTCTCTCTCTTCTCACTTCTTTCACACACATTCACATACCAAAGAAGCTGAACCAACATTATAGTGAACAAAAAAAAAAGAAAAAAAAAGAGAAAGAAAGCAAAAGCTAGATAATCAATTACTAGAACAATAGCAATGAGTAAAAAAGAACATTGCATGTGGTCCACTTCACCGCAAGTCATGCCTTAATGCAATCAGGGCCTTTTTCTACCTTTACAAATTCATGCTTCACTCTTCACTACTCCAAGGCTTCCACTGTCTTAATTTCAATGGGTACTCCAAAGCTTCAACTCTTCTTCTTAGTCTGCATTTTCAGTCTCCTGCTATGCTTCTTTCGTGGCGACTCGTCAAAGTTTGAGCTTAATGATGACGAGGACTCATGGCTTAATGAGGAAGATGATGAAGTTGTTGCTGTTCAAAGTGGACATCAATCACCACAACGGAGATGCGACTTCTCGTCGGGGAAATGGGTTTATGATCAATCTTATCCTCTCTATGACTCCAATTGTCCATATCTGAGTAGTGCAGTGACTTGTCAGAGAAATGGGAGGCCAGATTCTGATTATGAGAAGTGGAAATGGAAGCCACAGAGTTGCTCTATTCCAAGGTAAGTACGAGAATTGGGCTCCCTTGTTAATTCTGCGCATCAAATTTATGTCATCTATACCGTTATCATTAAAGTATACATCAAAATGTAAGAGAAAGGAGCTTCGATTATCTAAAATATGAGAGAATAAGATTGAAGTAATTAATGCTGTCTTTAATTTCTAAGATGAGGGTTTTGGTAGACATTATGTGATATCTAAAATATGCTGTAAAAAATTATATGTTAATAGCTGATTTCTTGAAAACTGCAGTACAACATCAACATCATTTTTGATAGTGTACTTAATTGAAATTACAAGAACAAACATCTTCTATGTTAATTTTCTCTTTGCAAATTAATCCTCTGAAACTTTTTCTGGTTTTCAATTGTTCTTTTTGGCATATTTTCCGTACAGGTTTGATGCACTTAAATTCCTAGCAAAAATGAGAAAGAGAAGGATAATGCTGGTGGGTGATTCAATTATGAGAAACCAATGGGAATCTCTTGTCTGTCTAGTGCAAGGAGTTGTTCCAACTGCCAGGAAGACAGTCACCTATAATGGTCCTTCTATGGCATTTCGTGCTCTGGTAACGCATTATCTTATCAATTAGTCATTTTAATTTGCAGGAAGATCATTTTACATCATTTGAATTATTATATTTGAAGTAATCAAATCACTGAATTCTAAAGCACAGCCTAACATATATAATATCCATTAACGTTTTGACAAACAGGATTTTGAGACATCAATTGAGTTCTCATGGGCTCCACTCCTTGTGGAGTTGAAAAAAGGACCTGAAAATAAGAGAGTTTTACATTTGGATTTGATTGAAGAGAATGCTAGGTATTGGAGAGGAGTTGATGTTCTTGTATTTGACTCAGCTCATTGGTGGACTCACTCTGACAAATATAGTTCGTAAGATAAATTTCACTCTATGATCATTGCATTTTTCATAATTTCTTTGGGATAGGTAGCTTAACCAGGAACAAAGATTAAAAAAAACTGAGATTTCTGATGAATTTGTAACTAAACTCAGATGGGACTATTTCATGGAAGGACACTCATTCTACAAAAGTATGAATCCAATGCTTGCTTACCAGAAAGGACTCACAACATGGGCTAAATGGATAGATTTAAATCTAGACCCTCGAAAAACTCGAGTCATTTTCCGGAGCATGTCACCAAGGCATAACAGGTATCATGGAGTCTCTTACATGACTATACAATTGATCATGCTTTCACACTTTGATTCACCAATCATGTTATAACTTTTTATTTTCTGACAGAGAAAATGGTTGGAAGTGCTACAATCAGAAGCAGCCTCTTGCTGCTTTTAGTCACCAACATGTTCCGGAACAAGTGCTGGTTCTACAAGGAGTGCTAAGAAAGATGAGATTTCCAGTATATCTACAAGATGTAACTAGAATGTCTGCTTTCAGAAGAGATGGTCATCCTTCCGTCTACAGAAGGGCTATGGGACAGGAAGAGAGGCAGCACCCAAAAGACTTTTCCTCTGACTGCAGCCATTGGTGCTTGCCTGGGGTTCCTGATATTTGGAATGAGATGTTGAGTGCCTTGCTCTAAATCTGAACCATGCGAGACTTTTGCTAGTAAACTGGTTAGAATTAGTAACTGTTCTTCCTTATTACGGTTTGTTTGTTCAATTCTTAGGGTCTGTAAAACTAAGTCTGGTGCTGTTTGATCTCGTTGTTACATTGTAGCAGTTGTAAGATGGTGATGATATGTTAGGGAAGTGACTCTGATTATCAGTACAAAACTATATATATATATATGTGCCAAGGTGCTGTTTCCCATCTTCATATTTCATTGAGAAAGAAAAAGAGAGAAGAATGGAGGCTGAAGGAGAAATTTAAAAAAAGAAAAAAGAAAAAAGAAAAAGAAAAAAGAAAAAGAAAAGAAAAGAAGAGGTTAAAAACAATTCTAAGTGGAATTCTCTACTTGTAGTCTATAGTGATCAAGATCGAAAATGTATTCGTCATAAGATACCAAGTATCAAGTTTACAAAGAAATGTATATTGAAAAAAAATTATAGTCTTTCCCTTAGCTCAATGAATGGGGAGCGAGCCTTTTCCTCAACTTGGAAATCTCCTTGGAACTCAAACCAAAAGCCTTCTCCAGAAGCTGATCTTTAATTCCGGATCCAAAAACTGCAGTTGGAATTCTCTGCAATCCAGGATTTTGGCTATTGAAACTCCCAAGTATAGTAGCAGGAGTATCACCAACATTCATTTGGAAGTGCACCAGACCCCTTGGAAACACCATGACCTCGCCTTTTTCAATCACTTTAGCGAAAACCTGGTTATTTGTATCAACAAAACCCGAATAAACCTTGCCTTTAAGCACGAATGCTAACTCAGTTGCTCTTGGATGGAAATGTGGTACATTGATGCCGCCAACTTCAAAATCAGCTCTCACAAATGACATACCAAGTGTGTTGAGTCCTGGAAAGACATTGGAGTTTACAGAAATGGCAGATAGCCCAGTCTCACCAAACTCTCCATAGTCTTTGATGCCAGAATATACAAAATCTTCCACAGTTACAGTGGATGACTTCTTGCACTTGTTGAAACTTGTTGTAGATTCAGTGTTGGGAATGCAGAAGTCTTGGACAGGATCTGGATCAGAAGCCAAACCGACATACTGGTTGAGAATGATCATAAACAAAACTACAGTCTTAGAGAACATTATTTACAACATAAAGAGTAATACTCTTTTGCCAATTATGTAGCAAAATAGGGGGTAGGGGTAGTACTTTCATAGAAGTGGGTGTCTATAAGATGTTACTTTACTGAATAAAAAACTAGTAATTTGCATATTTATAAACAAAGTATTATTTTTAATTATATTAATATAGTTTGCGTAAGGACTAAGAGAGAAGAGAGGATTGGTTAGAACCTAATGACAGCATCCACCAGCATGTAATGCTTATTTTTTTTTGCATTATTATTATTAATTATTATTTTTGCAGCTTCTAATGGAGAAGTGGTTACAGAAGGGTGGACTATGTTTGTGGGTGCAATTATTGAGATCCAGAGGAGTATTCTTAAAGACAGAATGAAATCCACTCCCTCAACCAATTAAAACACATGAAAAATTTACCAAAAAAAAAAATTTAAAACACATGAAAAACTCACTACTAATTGGCAAAAAATAAAAACACAAACATCAAAAAATAAACACAAATTGTGTTTATGTTTTTTTTTTTTTTTGTGTTTTTCTCAAATTGTATAATTTACTAAATTAATAAGTTAGTTTGTCAAAAAATAAAAACACAAACATCAAATCAAAAACACTTTCAAATTAAAGTGTTTTTCATTTGAACATCAAATCCAAGTGTTTTTAGTTTATTTATATTTTTTATTTTTCCTTCCCATTCGTCACTTCAAACTTCCAAATTAACTGGACTATTTAATATGCTCTACTTGTAAAATTGGGAGCAGACGACATTAAAAAGACCAACTGTGCAAGTTGAGTGTCCAACATTTTTCTTCTATAATATGTAAAAGTAACGGATGCAGGGTGTTAGGCTCCACATAAATCAAACAACATCATCCAACATGTACAGAAAAATTCATTCTACTTTATTTATAGTTGAATATATATATATATATATATTTGTTATCTGGATAATCATGGGTCACTGGTTGCCATACGAGAATCATCCCATGAACAAGTAACAGGAACTCAGAATCTCGAAATATTACAACTTTAACAGGTCGCTTCGCTCTCTTGTAAGATTCGGTACAACAATAATCATAATTTTGTTTACAGCCAGAGTAGGTTCCTTCAGGTATCAGTAACTATCTATATCTGTTTCGGGCCTTCGAATATAGTAACGCAGACAGTTAACCAGTACCTGCACATCAAATAGAAAATGCTGAGGGGGTGGGGGTGACTGATAAAGGTTTGACACAAAACCAAACTATATAGAGCATGAGATAAAAAAAGTTTCCATAGCTACTCCAGTTTTCGCTATGAAAAAAAAGGGGAAATTGAGACTTCTTATAGTCGACTATTAGTTGAGTGTCAAGTAATTGACTTTTTACCCAAAAAACAGACAACATTAACACCTAGATAGGCTATTAACCAAATACCTGAGACATGGAACTCTTTTAATTTTATAAGAAACAAACTTCTATTAATGGGAAATAAATACAAAGGATAAAGTAGAAAACAAGGACTCCTAATGAACAGACTTACAATAAAAATGTAAAAATTCAGAAAATAACAACTATGAAACACATCGGTAACCCATGGCATTTTTCCAATTCAGAACAATCAAAGAAAAAGGAAAAGCTTTGAAAGCTTTGTCAGTAGAAGCCCACAAAGATGCCAAGTATTTAGCTTTCCCAAAAAGATCTTCACTGCCCATTACTTTGTCTTCAAATATTCTATTATTCCTTTCAAGCCAAATTACCCACATCAAAGATACCACTATGCACTTCCACATTACTATGGCCAAGTTATTTTCCACCATCAAAGACCCACAATATTTAAGAAACACCCACCAGCACTCAGCTTCTTATAAATTCTAACCCACAAACTTCTTGCAACTTTGCAATGAAGAAGTAAATGATCTCAAGTTTCTCCTTCCTCTTTACACATAACACACCAGGATGGAGAAATAGTCCAATATGGATTTTCCTTTGAAGCACTTCACAAGTATTTAACTTTCTATGAAAAACCAGCCAAGAAGACTGTCACTCTGTTAGGAACACATGATTTCTAAGTAAAATCAAAAGGCTCAAAGTTCAAATTCTCACTACTATCAATGATAGCATGAAAATAATATTTACATGAAAACCCCGAAAAATTTAGTGACTACTTTCTTTTGCCAATTGATGAAGGGTCAGTACAAAAAATCTCCTAAAATTTCAAGCAAAGAACTCAAAACATCAATTTCTCATCATTCAAGTATCTTCTAAAAGAAATTCCTCACATTGCTCAAAGATAAAAAAAACAAAAATGTTACTCACCTGAGACAAGGAACTGTTTAGTGCTGCCCCTCTGTAGCTGACATGGAATTTGTCTTTTGCAACAAGTCCCTGTAAGATGAGAGAAGAGAAGTTAATGTAACAGAAGGCATGAGAGATAAAGAGAGAAAGAGAGAGAGAGGAGCAATACTTCGGTATCAATCTCTGCTGACTCCACATCAATGTTGATGTCAGCAATAATTTTGATGATTTCAACCAGCAACCCTGGTCTGTCTGCTGTCTCTATATAAAGCAAGCTGGAAATGAAGAACATAATGCAGCATTAAAAGATATAGCAAGTACCAATTTTAACAAATCAATGTAAAATAACGATTCAAATTCAGAAACCATCCCTGAGTGGAAAGGTTAAAATTAAACAAAAAGAAGAAAGGAGAGATAGAGTAATTAATTATAATGCTCAAAAACTTATCTATCAAAAAGACAAGTTCTAAAACTCATTTCAACAATAAATTGTTACAAAATAAAGGACCCAAAAAAAACTCATACTAAAACTTATTTATCAGAAAGAAAATGCTAAAATCAACTATGAAAAAGAAAAGTGCAACTCATTTCAATAAAAAAATTCAAAACCTTCTCTTAGGACCATCTTCCTTTACATGTACATGAGTTGCAATATCAACATCAAGCTGCAATGACAATAGACAAAACAAAAATACAATGTTAGCTGCTTCTTACAGCACATCAAATATTTTAACTGTTTAAGAATCCAAAATTTTTCACTGATACAAAATTTACATGACGCCTAAACAAGTGAAACAAGCTCCTTATAAGACCACACTTACTACAGGCATGTTTACTGTATATGCTCACCAAATAACACAAAAGGTGAAAATACCATTTCATATAAAAACTGGGTATCTTTAACTGCCCTATTTATCCTTAATGTCAGTTTCTCTTGATGTGTATGTTTCTTAATTATTATTATTATTATTATTTGAAAAAAAATAAAAGCTTATGCTTGTCACATTTAATTGCTACAAATCCTTTGAGTAAAGGGAAACAAATCTTTTAATGTAAAAGGAAGAAGATGACAGATTGATAATAGCACATTTGTAATGTGTCTCCCTTAGTTTGTATATAACATACATCCAAAAGGAATTTTGTACAGCTTTTGTGTTTTCAAGAATTACTGGATACACGGGTAAAAGGCCATGCATTCTTTTATGGTAAGCAGAATAATGTAAAGTATGGGCAGCAACTATTCATTCCAATTCTTTGACAAACCATAAATGATCTACATGGACAGGTCAACATCAACTCAAAAGAGAAATGTCTGCAATAGAGAAGAGGTGTGGTTAAAATTGAAGGATAAAAAGAGTAACAATGCACCTTCTTTTCTGGAGCTTTTATTCCAAATGCCTCACCCATAGCAAGTTGCTGACTAGATTCCTAGCAACAAATCAAGTGGAAACCCGAATCTAAAAGAATATTTTCTCAGATAAAGTTGAAAGGAAAAAGAGTAATCAGAAAGCTTACAGGATGATACTTCAACAGATTGTTGATGATGGTCAGTCGAATTCTTTCCAACATATCAGGATCTTCAACTTTGCGCCCAGTATCTCTAACATTACCACAACACCTATGAATACTAAATCTTGCAATACAACACCTAACAGTACTTTCTTTTCTAGGTAGTACAACATATAACAGTATATCCATAAGCTGATGAGCTCATGTAAAAAATTCAGATGTTTTTATGTTTATATTTTGGTAGGATTACATATTCAGAAGTACAGCACAAAATCTACCTTTTCTTCTAAAATAACTCCAAGCACATTAAAACTCACTTGCAACTTACTCACAAAGATGGAAACACAAGAAACCACATTTTTCCAAGTAAAAAAGAGAAGCATGGAGAAGAAGAGGATGGTGTGAAAAGGTCATTGTATTCTAAAGCTTTAAAAAATGGGTCATCTCCAACTATTAAATTAACAAACATGTGGATGTGTTGCACCATTATAAATGTACTTAAAGTAAGAAGTGTTTAGCATTAATCATGCAGCCATGAAATCAGCCTTCATCAGTGTTCAACATTTAATAAATCATGAGGCTTTCACAGTATGGTAGAAATTAATGGTATGGAATGGAGCATGATCCCTCTATTTAATAGCTTTAGCCAAAAATGTAAAATTAGATAGCAGAACTTCATTCTGCTCAATTTTGCGAACAAACATGCAAGGAAAACATAAATAAACA
Source organism: Rhamnella rubrinervis (assembly GCA_007844105.2). Taxonomy (NCBI): domain Eukaryota; kingdom Viridiplantae; phylum Streptophyta; class Magnoliopsida; order Rosales; family Rhamnaceae; genus Rhamnella; species Rhamnella rubrinervis. Next base: position 16,431,387 of record CM017576.2, on the reverse strand, counting down.
TAAACCAACAACATTGCTAATGCTGCCATCTGGATTAAGCCACACCTCAACCACTCCACTAACCAAGCAAAAACTTTCTAGTACTATATTAAAGGAATACTTATCCGAGAATATAACCATCATAAAATGTATTTACAACATCTCAACCACTCCAGTAACCAAGCACAAACTTTCTAGTATGTAGTACCATTAAAGGATATTTATCCAAGAATGCAAACATCACAAAAAGTACTTACAACCGCGTTATAAAGAATTTAGTCTGCTTGACGGATCCCTCAGTGGTCACAGTTCCCTTTGCCACATCCAAGCCCAAATCCTTCAATGCTCTCATCTGTCCTAATAAAAAATGTATGGAGCCAATGAATAATAACCACATTCAAGAAGATTTAAAAAAAACAAAAATACAGAAATACAAAACTAAAAATTAGAGTAAGTTTTTAGCTCTGTTCTTTCAGAGAAACAGTTCCATTCAAAACCAATACCATAATCTGAGCACATAAGGCACCACTCAGATTAAGATTAATATACATTACGCCAAAATAAAGAACAATTATGCAGAAATCTGCTGATATTCTATGTTCATGAACTTGAACAGCTTAAATCAAATTATGTAATTCCTACATAAGCAATCAATGACAAGAAGTATAAATGAGTTTTTAAATATTAAGTTAAAGAAGCTTTGCTTCATATATATATATATATATATATATATATATATATATATATATATATATATTTATAAAAAAGAAACACTTAAATTTTTAAGTTGCAATTGCCACTTCACCGTATCAATAAGAGCTCCAAGGCGATCTCCAAAGCTAAGTTGTACAGTAGTCGCATCAGAATCTGAATCTTGATCTATCAGAACAATTGGCATCGGAACATAATTGGCATCTAGATCAGATTTCTGCAGTTTAAAGAATTATAGACAATGTTATGTAATTCACATTGTCCATGTAAACCATAGCCATTCTTTTCAGCTAACTATACTTCCATTTAAATAAATATATACACAAATAAAAACTAAAAAGAGAAAAAAGAATCTGAACCATCGTAGAACACCCAGAGTTCAAATGACAAAAGGAATGAATATCAAAACTTTAACTCATTTCCTCTAAATACTTAATGAGTGATTGTACATTGATTGTTTCATGAGTATGCAAACATAACTAAATTATATTCACTAGACTTACAAATGAAAAGGATAAATACTTTGACCTCCTCTATACTGTTCCAATATAAAATGGACCTCCCATGCACAGAAAATAGTAACACCAATCACCCTTACATTTGAAAAATATTTACACCTACATTTCATCAAACACCAAGTTGACTGAAAATATTCTTCTTCTTTTTCTTTTCAACATAAAAAAATGTCTTGAATTAATTGAAATAGCACTAAAATTATTATTAGTTTACATATAACCTAAATATTAAATGTCCAAAATTATTAAGAAAAATATACATTATTTAAAATATTTCTATTAGATCCATACTTTATGTAAAATTTTCTATAACTTAAAATTTTCAAATCAAATATTTTATTTCAGAGGGGAGGTCAGTTCAATTATTTTCTGTCAAGGGGAGGCTTTTGTTATATTAGCAAAACCCCCAGTAAGTCAGTGTGCTTTTCCCAAATTGAAATAGCGTTAGTTGCACAATATCAAGGGTTTTGGCCAGAATCAATTAGGGCCCTCTAGTTTCCCATTTGATTCAATTAGGGCCCTCTCCCAAAATTTGAACCAATTGGATTGAACTATCTAATTCCAGCAATCTTTTTTGTGACCACTTGGTCTTAATTTTCCTTTTCCAAGTGTTGTTGGAGTTAAAAGATAAATGCGTCAAGTTGCATTGACAATGGTACGTCAAGCTAAACAAGGAATCCAAAGCATCATATGAACTAAGGATTTTCTTAAGCAACCCTGAGTGCCTCTATTTTCTACCTTCATTTCTCTTTACATATATGTGAATTTTCAAGAATATTTAACCAAATCAAGCTTCAAGAAATCCTATATACTAATTCAAAACCCAATCCAGTCCACCACCTAATTAGGCATAAGGCCTATATCTTCTACTAGCATACTGGTTTGAAAACTCCAAATTCAATTCTTTTTATTCACACAAAATGGACCCCCAAAACTAAACCATTTCCTTTTCATAAAACCTCAGTAAATAATAACACTAGATTTTAGAAGCCTTTTAGCCACAAAATCCTATATAAATCCCGCAACACCTAAAATTCAATCCTGCACCAAAAACCTGCTGCAACCCACCAATCAACCCAGACTCAATAGAAGATGCAAATACAAGACTGAGCAGCCGAGAGCTGCATGCTCTTTCTGTTTTTAGCAAACCTTTGGGTTTTTCATTCTCCCACTGAGAAAGGCTTTGAGTTTACACTTTAATCTAGAACAACTTGATGATTAAAATGCATATATAATATCAAGTATGAAGGGATGAACACTGAATTTCTTAGATGCAACATGCAAGCGAGTCTAGATAATTAGTCAAGAAGGAAGCTGGTTTCCAAAATAGTGTTTAAATGACCAAATTACATAATTAAGGGCCCGTTTGGTAATGTTTTTGTTTCGTTTATATTTTTAGCTTTTTTTCTTAAAAGTTTGTGTAAATTGCGTACTTCAAATGTTAGTTATTATTAGTTAGAGTTAGTTATTATTAGCTAGACTTCTTAATTAACTATATATGTGAAGGAAAAACAAAAACAACAAATTGAAAACCATTTCAATATGTTTTTAATTTGGTGTGTCTGTTTCTTTCTTTTTGCTTTGCATTTATAGTAATATGAGAAGACTAACCAACTCTAATTAACATTAACTAACCTTCAATGTAAGAAAATTATACCACAAATTTTAAGAAAAAAACTAAAAACAGAAAACCAAAACAAATACGTTACCAAATGGCATCTCAACTAATTCAGTGATAAACTTTTCTCAAAACATGTTGTATATCAAGGTAAACTATCTATAAAGTACTCCATGGTTGCAGAAAATTTTAGGCCGTAAACTAAACAACATTAGACCAAATGTAATCATCAGCTTAATTTTAAATGGAAAAAAATATAACCACCTCCATAACCACGACTTTATATACGTATCAATCAAGCATGTTACGTACCAATGAGGTTGACCCAACAGCGTTCAGACCATTAGACGAAGCATGCACAACTGTCCTGCATTCCAGTTTGGGAAATTTCAAACAATATATAACACAGATCCACAAATGCAATTCCAAGCAAAGAAAGAAAAGACAAACTCAACAGGAAGTCTAAACCATAATTTTATTTCAATTGTGTATAAGACCGAGATAAACCGTTCAAACAAAATCGGAAATCTAGCTTGATACAAACACAGAATTCTGACCGGCTTAAATTCTCCATTTCCGGAAAAACTAATCTCAGTGTCAAGTTTTGTTAATTCACAAAACGGAAGGTGGATTATTTATTTCCCATAGCATCCCAAATTTTCTGAGCAACCAAACAGTGGGGGAAAAAAATAAATAAGGGGACGGGGACCGGAGAGCGGAGGTTTTGTTCAGATTACCTGAACGGGGAAAAAGAATATATAACACAGTTCCACAAATGCAATTTCATGCAAATAAAAGAAAAACAAAAACTCAACAGGAAATATATAAATCGAAATTCTGAATATTAGATTCTTCCAATTGTTTAAGACCAGATAATAATAGTCAAAAGAAATTCGGTAACATGTTAGCAAATTAAATATTCTGATTAACTTGAGTCCGCCATTTTCTGGAAAAACGAAGGAAAAAGTTATACCCATTATCAAATTTCCTTAATAATCAATTCCAATTTCACCAAACCGAAGATCAAAAAGTTGTCATAAGTTGCAAAGTTTTCTGGGCAACCGAACGGAAAGCGAAAGGAAAAGGTATTGTTTTGGAGTACCTGAAGGTGGAGAAAGCGGGTTGATGATGTTGGTAGCATTTGTGGAGAATGATGGGGACCTTGAGGGGCTCAAGAGAAGAGATTCTGGATTGATGGGCGGCAGAGAAAGAGGAAGCATATATGGCGCTGTTTGCGAAGGCCATGGCCAGGAGGACTTGGGGATTGTTTGGCTGCAAAGGCCGGAGGCCGGAGGAAGAAACTGGCTTTAGGGGGACTGAAAAGGGGCTGTTGCGGGAGCGCTGGCGCCGTTGCGTATTTTGCAGGACCAGCTCAACATCATCAATCATCCAGTGGGAAGCCACGTATGATTGCACGTGCACAGGTTTTACTAGATTTTTGTTTTTTGTGGTTTTTTTTATTTTATTTTATTTTATTTTATTTTATTTGGGGATGGACTTACAGCCAGTCATTTTGGGTTGTTTCTGAAATTTTGTTTTGGTTACATCTTTTGTATTTTTTTCTTTTTTAATTACCCCAAAAAAAAAGTTTTCTTTTTTTTGGTTTTATTTTAGAATCTGTGGAACAGAAAATAGGTTTTTGAGAATAATAAACTATGATAAAAAAAAAAAAAATTAATTGAAAGGGAAATAAACATACCTGCTAAGTTTTCATACTAATTTCAATTTACGACCTTTTCATTTTTATTTCCAGACATACCGGTTTGGGGAGTTGCCAAAGTTTTGAGGAAATCTAATCACTATTTTGTTAGTTATTATGACAATCTGAATGGAGGGATAAATTTGCACTAAGTGACATGAAAACAATGTTTATGGACAACGTGGTCATTATTGTCACTTGGGGGGCCATGTGCAAATAGTAAAGGGACTGAAGTGATATTAATAAAAGGAATTAAGCAAAAAAGACAAAAAAACCATCTATAAGCTATTTTCGACTTCATTCCTTTTGCCCAAAAAAATAAATGAATAATTAAAAAGAAGCTATTTACGACAGTCAACACGTCCGAGGAGCAATTTGGCAAGTTCGACTCATCCGGAACCTGCACCTAAGTTGTCGTATCAACAACAGTGGTACTCCAATCTTCATTGTCGAGTTCACCTAACGTAGCCCCAAATACCTGAATGAACTGCCAATGAAACTGGAGAAGAAGAGCAACCTGTGCAGGAGTTGAACCATGTAGATGATGATAGACTCTATCATGGGACCCATCACCATATCTGTCTTCTTCATGCAACACAATAAGTACGATAAAAGGAGATGTAACATCTATGAGACTATGTTAATTGACTTATGAAAGATACCAAATTAATACCAAAATTTAGGAACTCGTAACAAAGACAGATATCAAAAGTAGAAGCAGCTTGAGCTTAGACTCGAGAACTAGAACCATCAGTCAAAGGTAATGGAAGAGAGAAGAAATGAATGATCAAAACAAGTAATGTAAACAAGGACATACCAGACGTATGAGACCAAGTACTCAAAACAAAAGATTCATGATACAATAAGAGGCACAAGTGCGTTAAAATTACCTGCGGGAGATAATGTTGCAGGAGTTAGACAGTTGAATTGCTGGCTAAAACCTTTGCTTAAGAATATGATACTCTTCTTCAGGAACCTTGATTGTCTCACAAGTAATACCAGTGAGTGGAATGGTAGGACCAGTAAATTAATATAATACCAAAATCATCACTAGTGTGAAACCAGTTAGAAGAATAACAGAAAACTTGAAAGGGTAAAGAAACTAAGGCTCTCACCAAAACAATCAAGACCAACCCCATGCAGTAAGAGCCAATAGAAAAAAAACTTTCCATACCCGTGACATAATACTAGAATATCACAAATCTTACTGCTCAGGGAAGATGTTACAGAAATAGCATCTCAACCAAAACTTGCAGCAAGCCAGCTACTCAAAATATATATTACCAGGTAAGAGCACCAAATCTGTGTTGCTCGGACTCAGGTATGGGTGTCAGATACGGGTACATATCCAGGAGTCTAATCCTTTTATTTCCAAAATTTAGGATATGAGGATAGGGCTCATAAGGATCCAAAATTTGCACACTGGTTCGGGGATATGTCAAATTTAAAAAAAAAAAAAAATGATAGTAAACTAACCTTAAAATTTATATGTATTAAATTTAATATATACAAAATTAATTTTTAATCATATCTAGCATTAAAAAACAGGTAACATTATCTTCTATTGCTTTTACTCTTCCCTGCTTTAAGAAAAGTAAAATTTAGTACTCTTCACCACCCGCTAAAAAGGAACTCTTTTTCTCCAATAGGATTCTCTCTTTGTTTACGTTTACATTCTTAAGAGACACTAACAAAATGGAGTCTTTTAACTCTTTAAGTGTTGCTTTGCCTTGCCGTACCCCTTTTTAAACTGAAGGATTAGAGGCGTACCCCATACCCATACCAGTGTCGCTATTTTGATGAGTCAGAGCATCACAGCACCGAATACAAAGTAGGATTGTAGATTTCATTATATGTAGAAGACTACATGATTTGCATAATACAAGAGAACCCTGCGATAAACTTGCAGGAGATGCAATATTACCCAAGGAAACTTACAGCACCAATGAAGATGAAATATGTCAAGTTACCACTAACTCCAAGAGTTTAAATTTAAATTGTTAGAAAGTAGGCCATAATACTTATATCAAACTAACCAAAATAGTTTTCACACTGCCTCCTAAGTGTAGGCCCACTCATTAACAGAGGAAAAGACAACTGGGCCTTGCATTTTAACTAAGAGAAACAAGGGTAACAGAATTCCAACGCAAAATCTTACAAGACCAGTTTGGCAATGATTTTGAGGGCATAGATAGCGATTCAAAAATGAAATTTTACAAAAATATTTTTGCCCAAACTCTCAATTGATTATTGGCAGTAGACTTTTCATTATCACAGCCACCAACAATTTTTGAAAAGTTAAAGCAGTACCAAACCCAGGCTCTGTTACCATATTGAATTACCAATGTTCCTAAAACCTTAAGCTATTAGAAAGTGAACCCAAGTATATATATCAAACCAATAGTAGTAGTTTCAACAAAAAATAAAAAAAACATAAGCATTATCGAACAAGCTATTTAGTAAGGGAGGAATGATCCTGGCTAATAGATGACGACCCCAATAGTAAAATAAAAATATTTCATAATATCTGAAACATACAAAATAAAGAAGCCCATACCTATTGAAATAAGAGAATTTTGCTGGAACCAGAAAATACACTCTATAGTTTACTAGCTTCTCATGTACTTGTTTCATCTCATAACTATGAATTGAACATAGATATGAAAGCTAAGGAGAAAAGAATATTACTCACAAGTTCCATCCATATAATTCAACAAATCAGTGTAGATACATGAAAACAAAAAACATTACATACATACCTCAACATGGCAAAGACAATGCCAACACCTGCTTCGCATCCTAAAATAAAACGAAGGAGCAACTACACAGAAATACAGCCGGATAAATTCACAAGCACCTCCCAACTCCTAAGAGTCAAACCTGTGATGGCACGTAAACAGATAAAACAATAAATCAAGAATCTGAAAAAGCCAAGTGATAAATAACAACTCCTGAAACTTCATTAGCAAGTTACAATGCAAATGGACCACGTGTAACTAGATATTCCTGAGTTTCAGGATAAATAAAATTATCAAATTAGTTTTCAAAATAAAAAATATAACATGCCTTGATGATAACCCTTTCCAAGCCATGCTCTTCTGTTTCAAAATGGGCATTGAAAAATAATAACAGAAGTAGGGTAAACACTAATTAGTAAAAAGTGAATTCTACAAGCTTGATCTGGTCAAGGCAAGACAAACAGCTTTGTCATCCATGGATAGGTCAATCTACCTGCGAAAAGAAGTGTTAGACAAAAGAACCAACATCCTGCAACTGCAAAACCAATTACACTGACCTTCAAAGTATTCAGAACGATGAGGTGAACTGACTACCCAAGAAAAAAATATCTAACAAAAAGTAACACTTTACTGATCACCCTAGAGCATTTTATTGACACTAATCATTTATAAAAAAAGTAAAACTCATATTGATGAAAGAATGTATTAAGAAAACTCATATTGATGAAAGAATGTATTAAGTCCTGAAGCTTCATTGCAGTCTAATAACTCTTGACAGAGAGCTCAACCAACAAACGAACTCAGTGCTTTCATACTTTTGAGATGGCATCCATAAAACAATCGTCACACCAAGATCTCAAAATTACTAGAAGATTGAAGATGAACTAGTTCACACACGGCCACAGGCTGTATTTTCAGATTTGTAAGTGATGTAAACAACAAGAAACAATGATACGAAAATGAAAACAAAAGCGATAAAAAGATAGGCTAAAAAAAGAACTATAAGTGATTATTAGAGCAAAATTGATCCTATCACATTAACAATTGATTTCTGGTTTAACTTTTTAGACAAGTATACAAAAAGAATGGCCATAATTACAATGTGCCTGTATGCCAGAGCCATAACTTTACCAGCAGGTTGTCCTCTGACAATTGCACTGTCATTTTTATCTCCATAGTCAAATAATAAAGGAAAATATACAGTATAATCTCTTCATAGATGCATATTCAACTCTGACAGGTCGTCCATAGGTATATCAAGGCCCATTAAATCATGCTCTTGTAAGCCATCCTCATCAATATTCAACCAAGTACCCAGATCTGAATTCCCACCAAATTCATTGACTACACCAAGTTCAATGGAGTCTAATTCATGCAACTGCAGGTTTGTAAAATCCATTTGCACCTTGTTCTCCGTAGATGGATCTTCAACATCATAACCATGGGCCAGTAAGCCAACTTCTCTTTTCCTGTTGCCACCATTCCTACCAACTTCGTTAAAACCAGTAGCTGAAGGATAATCATGTGTAATAGATCCATTTCCTGAAGTTGATAGCTGAGCTGTCTTCTGCTTTGGCTTTGTTTTCGTTTTACGCTCACCCTTTTGTTTACCCAATGATAGACGACTGACTTTAGCAACAGACTTTCTGGCTGATGTATCTTTTTCTTGTTCCCTCTCACTTCTCTTGCCCTTTGCACCACCCAGTGGACCATTACCCTGATTTGATGAAGCTTTCAAAGTTGAACTGCCACCAACATCATCAAGCAGCACTTCCTTCTTCTTCCCTCTGTTAAATATTGGTCCAGTTTTAGCAAAATCCTGCTCAGAGGAATTTGTAAAATTTCCAAATACATGAGAAGTATTCCTGCCAGTTTTTTCACTATTATGATCATGCTGCCCAACCTGTCCAGACAAGGATTCTGATAGAACAGAAAACACAGTTACAATAAATGAAGCAGACAATAGTTGTAAAAGAAAGAAATACCATATAATGTATTGTAACTTGTAAGTCACCATCATGTCGAAATGAAAACACTGTTGACTGATTTTTCCCCAAGTTGAAAGAGCCAAGGCACAACAAACTTATTACTTTAAATGATACAAACCAAGAAATTTTTTTTTCCAGTGATTTATAAAAGGAGAAAATTAAGTTGCTCAAATTATGGAGCTAGCATCACATGTCTGCAACTGTTTTTAAGGAAAATTCCTACAACATACACCCACTCTCTATTCTGCACAATGCTGAGTGCCACAAAATTGTTTCTCATTTTACCATTGTTAACATATGTTGTGTTAGCTAGATATACATAATTACTCTACTTCATAATAATTCAATCTTTTTAGCATTAATGGCAACTTAAATATGCCATCAGAACCCTAAGTGCCTATTTGGCATTGCCAAAATCTGGTTTACTTCTTGTCTTTGGTTATTTAATTTGGTTGTGCATGACTACATGTGAACACTACCATTTGTGTTTAGTTATTGGATAAACCTACGCGTGAGGAGAGCGTTAGATAATGTTGAGTTACCTTGATTAGAACTCTTTCCTAAAAGGATCATTAGCGACTGCAAATTTAGCATGATTCAAAACAAATATTTTATTTCAGGATTAGATTCTGAATATTAAGGGTAACAATGCAGCATGTTTGGGGGTATGTGAATCAAATGACAAAGACAAAATACTGCTAGGCTGGTTTCAAGACGTTATAGCTTAAGTTTAAGTGAAAGGAAGGTACAGGAACAATGAAATGGTGACTATAGGTCGAATGTGGAGGTAGACCAACACCAATATTATTAGTAATGATAGGCTTATCATCAACCATAGACTAAGAGAAGGGCTAAGAGTCTACAAGTAATAGGCTGAGGGTTGGAACAGTGAATTGGCTATTCTTCGAATCATGGTCATCAGACTGTGGAGGGTACAGTGTAGGAATAATTTCTGAGGGATTGTGTTGATTCGGTTGACTTCTTGAGGTCTTGGAAGGGCATTTGAAATTAGGCAACTCATCAATATGAATTTTAGGATCATGCCTTGGTTTTCCTCAAAATGCTTGGTAAGGATACTCAGGTTCATGTCCATCCTTTTTATGTTTTTTGAGGTTTTGTGAATCCCATGCTCCAAAACTTCCCCAATTGTCATATAACTTCCACAAAGAAAAAATATAATCTAGGCATTGGATTGTTTGCTATACCACTTATGTTGAGCTCTAATGCCTATATACAAGAATTGTCCACCAATACAACTGTGTACTCAATTAACAGGGTTAGATATGTTACCAAGGGATATCAAGCTAGTGTGATATAAACAATATGGAAGCAGCCTCTAAAAGTGTGATATAAACAATATGGAAGCAGCCTCTAAAAGTCTATCAAACGAGAGTGAAACCAGATTCTAAGGCCCAAATTTGATTTGGCATGATCAAGGTGATGTTGGGCCTATTAGGGATTTGGTATGATCCAAGTAGTTCAATTAATATTAGTTATTTTGGACCAACACGTTCTGCTACAGAAGCCATATAAGTGTCAGCCTAAGATTCTTAAGTTCATGTATTAAACTTGGTTAATCCATTATGTTCATTAATTTATCTAAATTCATGAACATAGGAGTTCACTACATTTAACAACGTATCTAGACACATTGAGTAATTAGCATGTAGGTTCACTATGTACATTTTAGTTCATACACCTTAGGGTTCATGTATATCTTGGGTCCATGTACTAAACTTATTATGTCTCTTTTAAGTTTCTAAGCTCATGTACTAGAAGTCTGTTGATAAATATAGTATGAATGTAAAGGAGAAGATACAACATATTTTCACAAATCAAATCAAATTATCTTTTGGTCTTGTGTGATGCCAAGGTCCTAGGAGAGGTTCCTAGAAACTTTACTAGTGTGATGTTAGTAACCCCTTTCATATCCTTTATGTGCTAGATCACTACATTTGTAAGTGTGTTGCAGAAATACTTGCTTTTTTGTAGGCTTCTTGTCAAGCTTCAATGAATGAGATAGAAGGTGTTTTTAAGGATCGGATGGTTGATTTATCATGAAGAGTTTAGCTATACCACAAGTTCTTAACTAGCATGAACTTAGATGATCCAACTCGGGGTAAAAAAAGGTGGAGCAAGTTTAGGATTTTTCTATTAGTTTAAGAAGCTATATGTTTCAACTAAGAGCATGATGGCGGAACAAGTTTAGGATTTTTATTTAATAATATTTATGTTGTTGAATCAAAATTTCATTAGTTTAAGAAGCTAGATGTTTCAACTCAAGGAGAATGGTGGTGGAGCAAGTTTAGGATTTTTATTCAATAATATTTGCATTGCTGAATGGAAGTTTCATTAATTTACAAAGCTTTGTTAGAGTTATTTTTCTTAATAGAATGATTAGGGATTTTATTTGATCTAGTTTCGTAACCCTAGACAAACAACATTTGATCTAGCCATCAAATGAATTCAATTGGTTAGAAGCAAATATGCTAAAACTAAGATCTATGTTTCAAAAGCATAAAAGACTTTCTTCAAACGATGTTGTACCTGACAAAACAGGCTCTGGTTGAGAATTATGAGTTACAGTTGGTGAATTTGCTGAAGATATGCAATTTGTCAACTCAGCATCACTGCCATGAGGTATAGCAAAAATGACATCACGAAGTGCAGGCTCACTAAAGCAACTTTTGCCAGTATCTTCAAATTTTCGACATCTAGCAAGTGTCCTCTTCATAAAAGCCATTGCAACTTGTTTAGGAACCTTAGCAACACCATATTTTGAAGCAATACTTCCTCGAGTGGCCTGCAAAAATTTACCAAGGATGCATTATATACTCTACATCTACAACAATGGATCTAGTTATCTCATTCATATAAATCAAATATAGGGAAAATTACGTAATACCCTCTGCACTTTTACAGATTTTCGTAAATAACTTCATATTTTGGGAAATTACACATACCTTCCCCTATTTCAATTTTGTTATTGCCAACCCTCTGTTAGTCTACTATCATTTCATTATTTTTGCCCATCCAACACAATTATTTTTTAATGACGACTTTACCCTTGTTTATATAACAAAATATATGCATTTGATTTAATTTTATTAGGAAAAAAACCAGTTTTTGTATTTAAAATTTAATCTTACCCCTTTATTTTACTGTTTTCATTCTACTTTTCTTTAAGAGTTTTTTTGTTGTTTAATTTCACTTTTTGAAGAAATATGCATTAAAACTTAAACTATCCCTCAAACTTTCGTTATCTGTTTATATTTCTTTTTTATTTTTAATTGAACAAATACATATTTAGATGGTTGCCTAAGTTATATGTATTTGAGAATTTTCTTTTGGGTCAATCATATACATATTTGAAAATTGAGAGTATATTTTAAAAGATAATCTATAATCATCTTTTGAGACATTAAGTTTAACATCATGCACTACGGCTACCTGCGAAGGGTAGGCAGTGCAACAAAATTGAAAATAAAGGGGGGGCATGTGTAATTTCTCAAAATACAAAAGTCTTTTAGAAAAGCCGGAAAAAATACAAGGGGTGTTACTGAAATTTTTCCTAAAATGTAACTAAAATTATAATAACAATCCACCTCCATACTCTCTGATACTTTAAAATGGAGAACAAAACTCTTGTGATAGTTGAATTACGTTCAATCAATAACAAAAACATAAGGTCTTGGAAGAGGAAATAAAATTCCAACACCCGAAAAACAAGTGAATATATTTTGTATAAAAAAATAACAATTAAACAAATTTATCTTCTGACATTACTTTGAGACTAAGCTATTTCATACGCTTTTCATATTCATATTCAATTAACTTTTTTTTACCAATTATGATATAAACAAAAATATATAAAAGAGCACTAATTTTAGTTCCATATTTTACCCAGTCAGTCAAAAACACACTTTCACTCAAATCCTTTGGGAAATGGGAAGAAATGAATTCATAGATCAAAGAGAAAAAAGTAAGTAAACAGTCTAATGATCCCCAAGAAAATTTGGGATGTTTAGATGCAACTATTTGTAGGAAGAAGCATATATAATATCAATGTGCTCCCACACTACCCAATTTCATACTCCTTATCAAATTAAGAGTTTCCACTCTTAATAGCATAAGCATAACTAGAGATAGAATGAGCTTATATGTTTATTTCTCTCTGAAGTACAAATACATCCATGTGGGCCAAGAGTACTAAATTATTATCTCTTCCGTAAAACCAGATTTTTCAAAAACAAGGATCCACAAAAATTTCCTTTGAGGCCTACTGTGTCACTTCTCAAGAACAACATTTTATGGAATTTGGAACCTATATGATGCTGCTTACAACTATGATAGACATACCAGTAATTTGAAGATGATCCCACCTTGTAGAATAACTACCCCAAAGATTCTCTTGACTTCAACCAAATCTTCCAACTCATATTTGAAATGATGCAATATGGAGACTTCCATATTATACATTCATTAATCTATTATTATACTAGACCCACTAAAACCACCTCAAAAGAACATACTAAGAGCATATCCAGCTGATTCATTAAAAAAAAAAACAAAAAAAAAAACAGCAAAAACAAAAAAGAGCATCTCCAGCAGAGTGTGCTATAGTAGCATTGCCATTCTCAAAATTTTGGCATTGGCATGAGCTCTCCAATACAAAATTTAAAATGTCAATCTCAAAATATAGCATACCACTACATTAGGCAATGCTTATGCCAAATTTTATTACTTTTGCTTTAAAAATAAGTATAAAATCCACATCACTTTTGCACAAATTTTTTAGAAAAGGCACTGCCAGTTCTGGTGCCAAATTTGACACCAAAAATGGAATTGTCATTTATTGGCATTAAAATGACATTCCTGTTGGAGTGCTAAAAACACCAGCCAATGCCAAGTTTTGGCATTGGCAGGTGGATTTAGCACACTGCTGGAGATACACTAACAGAGGGCAATCGTCCTCCCAACAATCACATACTGACACAGTATATTTAAGGTCTATGGTAAATATTGTATTGGAGAAAGGAGTATGTGCGTGTGAGAGCGCCTGTCCATGTATATATTCTTGTTTCCAATGTCATCAACACTGGCCCACATAATATCAATCAGAAATTTTATATGCACAAGAAACCATAGTTATATTGAGTATCATAGAAGAGAAAAATAATCAATCATAAAAAATGAGTTCACACAAACTTATTCAATCACACCAAAAAGCTCCAATATGAAACAAACAAGAATAAAGAGAAAATTACCAGCAATTTTTTGTAAGCTAATTCAACAAGCCTATCCATGGCAACCTGCTCAAGGTCCCTGAAAATTAATTCAACAACTATTTAGGAAACTTATTTTGATGCTAAGCTCTAGAAAACTAATTTCAACAAGTCAATTAAATGTTGTTTCTTATAAAAAATAAAAAATTATGCTAAGATTTCACTAGGTTAAAATCTTAATAACAAGCCACACATGGATCACAGAATAACCTTTTTTCCACTTCATTGCCCTCTTCAATTGCTTTAGTAATTTTCTTCAACTGCATCTTTGTTTTACCAGCCTAAACACATCAAAAGCAAACATATTTAGTAAAAAATGGCATAAGTATAAAAAAATGACGTAGAATTGGTCAAACAAAATTGGAATTATATGGCTTCGAAACTTCAGTTCGGTGGAGAAAACCTGTTGGTGAAGTCTCTTTTGAAGTCCAAGAATATCAAAATTAATTGCTTCAACCTCTCCATCTGCTAGATCAGGCTGTGCCAAGACAACCATTAGATTTTTTGCAATAACAAGGAAAATTCCTTGAAAAAAGGACAAAAAGGAAAGAAAAAGCACACCCAAAGAGAGATCATTACATGAAGTTCCACAAACCACACTACTGAAATGGAAGTCACATGGAAATGTTTATTGATATACTTAGTGAATCACACAAACTGAGACAGATTTTGCATTCAAACTTGCAAAAAAAGAAAAGTTAAATGCTTTCTTCCTTTCCAAGTTTGTGAGTAATATGCAAGAAAAGTGGAGTCTATTGACCATACATTTCCACATGTGACATGGCTAGGCATAGATTGGTGCAGTAAACCGAATTATCCTGTGTTGCGTGTTCCTGCAATCTTACTAAAACAGTAATAATTCTAATTTTGGGGTTTAAAGGGAGAAGAAGAAGAAAAGTCTTTCAGAGGTGTTGAATGATGACTCAGTTTTTGGATCATTTCAAGATATATTAACACTACGTGACAGAATTTAGTTTTTGGCTTCCTAGGCTTCAATGTTAATGGAGTTTTAGATACCTGATTTTTATTTTGCACCTGAAAAGGAAACAGAGTTTCATAATCTAGTTTCAATTTGTGTGCATTTGATAGAGGATTTTATGTGCAGAGACACACATTCATTTCCTTTCACAATCATTTATTATGGATGAACTTACCACTGTCTCCGGATATAGGCCAAGGCTTTCAAGCTCCAGTACAAGTTTGTCCTCCAGACACATTTTCTCATATGGGCAATCAAAGGAAGAAATTCTAGAAGCATTTGTACAAATGGGCAATGGCCCGTCAACACCAATATTGGAGAACTCAGTGAAAACCCCATTATCCAACTGCATAACTCCCTGATCTCCTTTCACCAAATTATTATCATACAGTTGGTTATGGATGTTTGGACCCTTACTAAAGGTGTTATTTCCATTGCAAGAAACATTGTAAACAGCATGTTGCTTCGTAGTCTGAGGACATGAAATGGACTCATATTCAAGCTCAAACCTGACCATGTTCCTTGGCTCAACATCAATAGAAACATATGTAGCATCAGAAGGATAATCTCCACCATATTGGAAAGACGTAATTCTTCCTCCATTGTTTTCTTCAAATTCTTCAGTTTCATTCTCCACAATCAATGCCGACAATACTCTTTGGTACAGTGGAAGCACTTTTTTACTTCTTGCTGAGTATCTCCTACATAAAGTATCCGAGTCCAAAACTTGGTCGTGCCAGCTTTTCTCTTTTCCACCATGAGCTTGAGACACAAAGTTCTGTTCATGCAAATCACCCTGAGGAAATAAGAAATAAAACCCATAAATGAATTTCCACAAACTTTAAGAAATTAGGCCAACATAGCACAAGATGTCCACAATATCACAAAATCAGAAATAACAACAATAAGATGTAAATGAGAACAATATTAAAGCCCAAATAGGAAACTGACTTAAACACAGCTGATTGCGTGGTGAACAAAAAAAAAAAGAAGAAAAAGGAAGCCAGCAGCTCAGCAGACATACAAGTGAAATAAAGGAAGTCAATCACCAAAAAAACTATATAAGCAGGGGAAAAAAAAGGACAGTTAACAAACATTGAAAGATCAAATGCTGTGGCAAATAAGAGTAAGAATTCTCAACAACAGTTGGCTGTAGAATGTGAGAACTAAGAACAAGAACAGATTAAAGTAAATTTAATTCTATGCATATAACTGTCCACCCTTTATGCACTGCATATAAATTAGTTACTGGAATAACAAGTTATATTAATTAACATCACAGCACATAAAGTATAATTTCCTTATTTGCATTCTTCCAAAAATCATTATTCTAGAGGACTGATGCTGCCTTCTAAGTGAAATATCAATATACATACACTTACTCTTAGAGCTGACCATCCTTATCGATTACATAAGGCTTAATTGTAAAAATATGTCCAAATAGCTTCCATGACAACAAATGACATGCAAAGCAGGATCAAACACTAAGTTGAATTATAACCTTTAAAAGAAAATAAAACAATAACAAATCAGACATCAAATGGTAGTTAAAACAAGAAAAGCTACAGCTTGACATTACCAAAACACCATTGCTATTGCCATTGCCATTGCCAAACATCTTAGAGATGTTTTCATGATTCTCCTCCACAGATTTTAGCTGATCCAAATACAAAAAAATAATCAAATCTTAAGAGACACAACTTCACAAAATTCTTAATCCATAGCTACATATAAAATGTAATTACAGATTTCAGTAATTACCTGCTCTTTCAAGTAAGCTGCATCCTCTAAGCTGACAGGTGCAAAAATTGGTTGCATTTTCTTCCAGAAGCAACTGGTACAGGAAAGATCTGCAAAAGGTAAACAATATCTTACTACAAATATCTACACAAAAAGTATCTATATTTCTTGAAGGCAAAAACCAGTGATATCAGGAGCATACAGCTGGCATTACAAGCAAAACTTGCTGCTGCTAATAATTCTTCACGGTCATAATCTGATTCACCTGAAAATATCATATGAAAATAGTATGTCATCTTAAGACAATCTTCCATAATAGCAAATAGTCTATAAGTCTATGCATGTGTATATCTAGCAAATTATAGATTTTTTGCAGAAATTACCTTAACAAATAACTAATAATAAGAATGATGACAATCTGTTTCATTTCCCAGAACATAAAGAAAAGGCACAATATTTGCATTATTAATTAACTCCATCTTCATACTCAGTAAAAAGAACCAAATTTCACCAATGGCACCCAAAGAAGCTTTGTAATGCCTGGTAACTCTAAGCTATTATGTTTTGGAAGCCCAAATATTTGATGAGAAAAATTCATACTGAAAGTTCTAATTTCTTTTATTTTTCAATTTTTCTTCAATAAAAAATTTTCCAATGTTAAGTGTTGATTCATAAACATTGTTGAGTTCAGTTCCTAACAGTTTAGACAACTATTGGGTTTTCTTGGTAAAGTTAACATGGCATTGTAGCCTAGTTGTCTATCAGAAATGTGCTCAAATCTGGCTAACCCTCATTTCTATAATTATTGGGTTGCATATGTAAGGTCACATTTCCAAAAGGAAAAAAATGTTTAATCTCACTTTTTGTTAATAGCAAGTTTTCAGGATTGCTAATCTAACATTAGCGACAGCAGTAGAACCGACATGGCTACTCAACGAAGGTAAGAAAACTTTTATCCCTAATTTATTGAAGTTACAAACTCGTTATGTTGAATATCCTGGAAACATCAATAGCAGAAACGTAATTTAACTTTGCTTCATTTTCTCAACTTCATTGCCAAATAATCAAGTGATACGGAATTTGAAAGTCTGAATACAAAATATAAATACAGAAGCTATGCGAGCAGTCACTTCTTTTGAAAAAAATTTAGCAGCATAAATTCCTACCTGAAATGCACCAATCAATCGACTATTTTAGGACTATACCTGCAAAATCAGGGGAACCAATAACTGATATATTTCCTAGACGAGCAATGGCTTTCTGATCTGATAACTTTTTTAGAGGAGGCCGCCCTGACTTGCTGAAATAAATACATACTACATATATTAATATGTCAACAATCAAGTTTAGTATAGAAGTATAAGAAAAAGATAAAATGTAGATCTCTTTAAAGCTGTAAGTGAAAACCAAATAATAAAATATAAAATAAAATCACCACCTGCTGCTCCTTTCAAAACCAGGCTTTGTATTTTTTGGTGGCTTTGCTGAGGCCACACTCTCCAACTTCTCCCTCATTGGTGAATTGCTAGCCCTAGAAAATGATGAACCCCTCCCACTCCTTCCCTGCCTCCGCACACCATCACCAGTTTCTTCTTTAATAATTATTTTACTCTTCTTTGTTACCAATATGGAAGGACCAGCATTCTGAACGGCATTAGCAGCTCTGTCATCTACTTCACCACTTCCAGGTCCCTTCTCCTTCAATCTACTTTCACAATTTTCAAAAGCACCAGATTCCTCACTTTCAGATAATCTTGCCGGAGACAAAACATTTTCAGATTTCACTCTAACTTGTTGGGATCCATTTGCCATACCCCTAGCAAGAACAGACCCATTGGTACCAAATGAGGTTATTCTAGCACCCAAATCAGAAGGAGAACGACCATCTGAAGATATCTGCACTTCATCATTGTTTGATACAGGAGGCACTAAATTTGCTCTTCTGTTTCGAGAGATTTTTTGTGGTCTCTGACCAACCCATTGAGCCATTGGGGGAGAGGATGATCCTGTGGGCATAGGCCGTTTGCGATTATTGGCCCCACTTACTGAATGAATTTTGTTTACACTTGCAGCTTGTTCCCAGCCTTCAAGTGTTCCGGATGTGCGAGGAAAATTGGGAGATGAGTTTCCTGCCGTTGCAGGGCCACTTCGTGGTGCCCTTGCAGCCTTACCTTTTACCAATGGATTTGGACTAAGTATTTGATTATCCTCACGAATAGTTGACCTAAACAAATTAACAAATAATTCATATATTTGAAAAGGCAGTATAAACATCTCTAGTCATAACAAACCATTAAAAGAACCTTCAATGATGTTAAGTCCCCATTGATCCCAAAAGCTTAAGCTACTTAACAATGTATATCAAGCTAACAGTAGCAGTTTCAACAATCCCCCTCACATATAGGAACACCATTAATAGAGGGCAGAAACTGGGCCTTACACATGCAGAACAATTAACTAACAGAAAAGGGGTTAACAGGATTCAAACACAGACTCATAGAGAACCAGGCTATACTATGTTCAGTTACCAAATCAAAAGTTTAAGCTAATAGGAAGTGGGTTTAACAATGTACATCAAGCTAAGAGCAGTAGTCTCAACAAATGCAGCTATAACAAACCTTGTATTACCAGGGTACAAACTAAAAGCAAGATCAAGAAGTGAATGCATACCTATTGTTTCCCTTCAGTCTCTCTTTACTTGATCCAGACAGTATATCCCTTGAAAGAGAGACCTTTTCTGCTTCGTTCTTAGTAATTGTACGACTATTTGAACTAGCAGGCAGGGAATTACCATCCAACTTGTTAATACCAGTAGTACCATTTGATAATCCTGATCTGCAAGGAATATGGAATTTCAAATAATTTATTTTCGTTATTATATCACGAAAAAACAAAAAACTACAAATGGTCAATACTAGCTGAAAAATAACAGCATGAAAGCACAAAAATTAATAAATAATAACATATGAAACAAAAATAAAAATAAAAGATGTGGGATGCATGGAAGTACAAGGATGATTATTACCATGTCTAGAAAATGTTGAGAGCATACACAGTCACCCACCACTCCCATGAATTTAAAATATGCTTCAGAACAAAGTCATGCAAACTTCTCATTCATATTTCCAATACAAGAGAGAAAATAGATTAGATGATAGTTATAGACAAATGCTGTCTGAACCCCAAACCACCTCTATATTTAGGAAAACAGACAAAAAGTTACCATCCAGTCCACACACGCACTTTTAAATATGAAGAGAAACTAAAACTTCCTATATCATCTTCTCAAACACACCATCAAATAAGTGATTACATATTATTAATACAAACACATATATCAACTCAAACAAAGTCTTCAGGTACAGATGGAACCAGACTGAACTATATTGCCAACTAGCATCTACATCAAGAAAAAAAAATATCTTGATCTGGAATCATAATACAAAAAATAAATGAACTAATGCCCAATAAGTAATTCATGTCAATCTAAGAATTAAGCGAAGGAAAAAAGATCATAAACAAACCAGTAAAAGGGTATATGGTACTTTAAACTTTTCCACGTTTTATGATTTCAACCACAAAAGGATAAACAAAAAAAAGCCAGTGCATTTTACAGAAAAGTGGTGTTAAAAAATCTTTAGCTAAAGATGAAAAGGAAACCCCTATAACCACATTTCAGAAAATGTGAATTTACAAACATTATTTTCCTACAGTTGCTCTAAACAATCAAGAAGATGTGCATAAGACCTGTAAAATAGTTTCATCAGACTAAGAGTACATATTATTAAAGCTACACTTCCCCTCAGACTAGCCGGATTAGAGGTTCTTTATCTCTCCCCATTATGAACTTGTCAAAAGATTATTGTCTTGCATCTTTTATTGTAAAAGTTTGTTCCCTCAATTTTACAAACAAAGTTGAAATTTGTTCCCTCAATTTTACAAACAAAGTTGAAATTTCACATCATGCATCATTTATGTCGGTACGCCATAGGTTGAAAAATATGTCAATCAAGCATATTGTCAAGTTAAAGACTGCATTTAAAAAAATTCAAGGAATTTGCCACAATTTATTGTTTAATTACATAAATAAAGATTACCCTTCCAAAAAGTGAGGAAAAAAAGGCAACAAAAGTGTACTTATTGAACAATATTACATAAATTCCTAACCTAAGAGCTATCAGATGAATTACTGCATGTATTAAAAAGCTTTGATTCCCTCTTATAATACACCAGGAGATACTTTCAAGAAATATTATAACATTGGTATTACCCTCATACTAGAATTATCTAACTTGAAGTTTTCCTTTAGAACAGTTCAAAGTATAAGATTAGTGGCTCTTTAAAACTGTATCAGCAGACAACAAACATCAACATATTTCTAAGAATACTCACTAACACAGAAGCAGCTCTGTCCATCATTTACAAGCAACCTATATTACAATCATGTTGTTCAAGGTCACTTGACGAGACCCACCCTATAGCAAATTGGATAAAAAGGAGTATTTCTAGAAGCCCATTATTTCGACACAAGAACTGTCTATGGTAGACATGTGGATGTAAAATGAACACAAACAAAGAAAACAAAATATAACCTTATCATTAACAAGAAGGAAAAAGTCAAGTATACTGGGCAAAAGTTGATATTGCTCATTGGACATCAATCTAATCCCTTTCATCCCAATTGTTTATATGTCTAGTAGCAGCACCTTACCCACAAACTCTGTCTTAGATACCATTCTTACTAAATTTGGTACATATGTCTAGGATTCCATCCAAAACTGTAGACCACCATAATAAAAGTAAATCCAAGATCAAGGGCATTTACATCACAAACAAAAATAAACTAAAATAAGAATCAGGTAAAAAAAAAAAAAAAAAAGACAAGTTAACCAAAATAAGTTCACCTAAAAGTTTGGCCATCACAAGTTTGTGAGCCAGGATCATTGTTATGCTTATGATACATAACACGTTTTGGCTCTCCATCATCTACAGGTCTACTCAGAACTGCACCAACAGAGCGTTTCCTTTTCATTTTTCTGTCCCAAGTTTCACCTCCAGCAGGCAATTTCCGAATCTTTTCTTCAACAAGATCAGAACCTTCACCAAAGTCTCTAAGCAAATCTCTATCTTTACCCATAACCATAGGCTGCCTTGCAAGGGCGTTAGTTCTGCCTTCAGCCTAAAGAAATAATAGAGAAATGAGGAACCAAAAAAGTAATTGACTAATGACAAATAGAACGAATGATAGACAGTTAAGGAACACAACTTGAAGCAGCAATAAAGCTATAGCATGCCTCATGAAACTAACACCATATTATTTCTAAAACAGCCAATTTAAAGTGATAAATAAATAATGTTAGTTTGTGTTTGTGCTGGCTTAAAATACATAGTTGGACCCAAGTCCTACCAGTTTAAGCTTTTGAAATTTGTGTAACTTAACATAGTATCAAATCCTAGTTCTCTATCTAGTCTTGTGTTCTAGTACTAGTAGCCCCAATATTTCTCACATACAAGGACCACTTTCTATACATAACTGGAGAGGCCTATACATGAGGGGGTGCGTCAAGTGTCTGGTCTTGATATATTGGGTCCACGCTTTTAGGAACAATGGTAACTCAAACAGGATATTCAAGAAATTACAATTCCTAAGGTAGAAGGATAGAGGACAAAGAACATCATTGTAATTTGTAACTACGAAAATTTACAAATCGTTGCTCTTATTGGGAACTTGGAAAACTTTAAGCCAATAAGGGATTTTCAGTGAGGAAAAGTCCATGGATGTTTCATGCCATTTAGTTTCTATACTGTTGCTTGACAGCCTCTTCTTCCTATGTGGAGTCCATTGTTGCAATGTGTTCACCTTTTGCCTTTGACATGATTTCTTCTTTTGAGTTTGACATGATTTCCTCTTCTGCATTCTATCTTCTGTTCTTAAGAGCACTGTTTTTCCCATATCTTACATTCCTTTTTCTTCCATAGAGTAACCTTTCTTTAGTGCAAAAGAAAAGTTCCCAATAAAGACTCATTTCCTGTGATTCAATGGGGGAAAAATGAAGGTAGAACTTGAAAGGTTTACCCATATTTATTACAGAAACTGTAAAAGAAACAACAATTTTAAAGAAAATTCAATAAGGAAAAAGGACAAAAAAAAAATTTTGGGGGGAAATTATACATTACCCTACTTGGAGGGGAGTGTCAATAACAATCTAAACTTTAAAATGCTTCTGTTAAGTAATTCAGTTGGTTTTTTTTTTCTTTTTAATTTATATAAACTAAATATTTAAATATGTTGAACCACTTAATTGCCACAAATAATCTATACTTCTCACCAGCAGACCGCAGAGGAAGATTTCAGAAAGCTTGAATATTGTTATTATTTATTAAGACATTATAAACACCTTAAATATTTCATTTATAGCATTAAATATACAATAATATTTATATTTTTGTTTCATTATACACAACTTAGTAGCAAGATATATCACATGAATATTGCATTACTGTTATACAGAAAAGTTTAAAGAGTTTAGACTGTGCTTGGTTGGGTTTATTTCAAAACCACAAAAAGGTAGAGGAACCCACCACCTGTTCCTAATCTCATCTTCTTTCCATCAAGTTGTCTCTTTCTCTCATTTCTTTATATATCTATATACAAGGATAAAACTATTTCAAAATTATATATCAAACACATCCTTCAAATTTACATATCACTCCAATACACACTTGTTTCTGAATTCAATGAATTAAATGAAAACTGTTCTCAAATCACAAACCAAATGCACCCTTCTTGTTTCAATTATAGGTTTAAAAACTAAATTAACCCTAACCCATAAAAAGGACTAATACACAATAACTAAACAAAAAAGGTACTTGAGGAGATACAAGTAAACCTGTATGGTGCCTATGCTTCTCAGTATGCATGCAAGTATAACCAAATGAACTAATTTTAACATTAGAACAATAACAGCAAGGAATGCAAGATTAGAGACATTTTTCTACAGACAGAAATATGAATACAATTTCAGAACTGATATGTACAAACCCTTTCTGCAACCGATGACCGAACTCGCTTACTCAGGACATTCTTAGTCCTATCCTCCACTCTCTGATTTAAAAGGTCCACAGGGTTTCGAGGAATCTGAGTTCCTATCTTCAACAAGTTCGACCCACTTGGTCTATCATTTGTAATCATCTCATTCCACTGTTGCTTCTTTGAGTTCAAAGTTTCACAATACTTATTCAATTTGTGTAAGGATTCATCCAACCTTTTTACTCTACCCCTGACCAAAAATGATTGCATTATTAGTAAAGAGAGATTTTCTTCCATAACAATAATCCTATTGCACATTAAAAGAAATGATGCATTAAAAGAAAGAATCAAGAGACAAAAACAAGGCAATTCAAAAGACCAAATAACATTTGGGAATATCTTATGTTACCTGGCCTTGATACAGGCATCTTGCACATTTGCTTTAAAGCGCCTTAGCTCCTCCGTAGCCACTAGAGGAGCAGGCTTTGAATGAGCAGCTCCAAATGAATTGTCTTCTGCTGTGCTCCCAAAAGATATGATTCCCAAAGCCCTCCTTAACTCTCCTAACCGAGTGTATTTTTGATTTTCTATTGTAATGGAATCTAACATCAAACAATGAGATAACAGAGGCATTTCTGCCATTAAAGTAGCATTTCTGCGAGGTGTACTAGCACCAGAACTAAACATTCGACCCTCACCGCCCTCACGAAAGCTTCCAGACCTATCCAAACTAGCATTGCCATAATTTCCTCTCTGCCCATTTGGATAGCTCCCTGCCAAGGCCAACTCTTCAGGGCTAGCCAAACCTGCCTCGAATCTCAAATTTTCCGCCATTACTCAATGTAAGGTGACGCCATTCATGCCTACCAAGTATCTACTCCAACAACTTGCTTTCTGTGCTTCAACAAATTCTATTAAAAGCAAAGACGTACTACAACAATAAATAAAAATGAGTCAGCTATTTGCAATAGTAACAAACTTAAATGTATTATCCTCTTGACATAAACAAAACGTAGTGCAGCACCATTAACATCCTAAAAATAAATAAATGGCACTGAAACTTGCACGGTTTGATAGCCCGGAAAATAAAAACATCAAATTTACACTGAATGTTAGTAGCTAGCTATTGTTTCCACCGAAAAATTAAAAAATAATAATAATAACAAGATAAGAACTTTGTCATATACAAGCCAACACACAGTTGACCAACTCATTCCAAGCATGCCCAAAAAAAGGAAGACATTCGAAATCAATTTGTTTTTTTCTTCCTACAGTACCCAGCAAGTCAAGAGAGCTCAACCATAAAAGCAATTTGACAACTAAAACACCCAAAATCAATCAAGCACCCACCAGAAATCAACCATTTAGCATTAAACCTTACAAAACCCAGAATTCAAGTCACTCAAAATAACAGAACCACAAGAGTAACAAATTGAGCTAAAAATACGAAGACATGTGGTAAGAACACAAAACCCCTAATTCAACCCAATGAAAACAGCACTAGGGTTTTCCAAAATCCCAAGGGAAATTGAACCGAATATATAATGAGAAACACAAAATTCGAACAGCAAAAAGCCAATTGCAATCGAAACGCAAGCAAAAACGTACCGGCATTGACCGATCGAGGGAGAGATCGTAAATGGTAATGTAGTGAGAGAAAGAAAGAAAGAAAAGGGGTTTTAGAGAGAGAAAAGAACCGAGTAAGAATGCATCTGTGGCAGGAGGTGTCGTCGTGGAGATTCTGTACCCTTGAGGGTCCCGCAAAAATTTAGGGCGAGGGATGAGGTGGGGGTTTGAGTCCTCCCAGGACAGTGGCCCTAAAATCAGGGCCCCGTATCAGGTTTTCCGATATGGACAATTCTAGTGGGTCCCTTAAATTTAGATTTAGATTGACCTAAATAGACCTATTCATCAGAAAGAAAAAGTCTAAATAGACCTTCAAATTTCATATAAATCGAAGGCATCCTTGCCGTTATTTTTCAGTCTGCTTTAACAGTGCAGGGGTATATATGTAATCGGACATGAACTAATTTATTTGTTTAAATGTATAAATAATAAAATAAAATTCTATATTCTTATTTCAGCCTCAGATTTTTTAAAATTTATATAATATGGTATTTCTTCCTAATGTTGTAGTAGTAGCTAGAATTGATCATTAATCATTTTTATTATTTACTTCTATTTATATGTATTTGGGAACTAACTACTATAGTCAATAAATATTATATCCAGCATAAATATTTATTAAAAATATTTAAGACTCAAATATAAATAATTAGAAGGATGTTTATTTATTCATTTATTAATATCTAATTTTAAACCGTTAAAACTAATGGAAAATCCAATGATTTATATTCTTCAATTTGGGATTGAAGTGGTCGTGAAGAAATTGAAATTCGGGTCCCCATCCGCAAGCCATAACTCGCGAGATTTGTGTTTGTGAGTTCAATCTCTCTGAACCTTCAATCCCTCAACAATTGCCGACCAGATCATGTGGATGCAGTGATGCCAGCATACTTTTCGTTCGTCCTGTTTCTTCTCTGGGTATTCCATTGTTGAGAATTTTTTGTCATTTTATTATTATTTTACGCCATGGTAACTTTTGTGCCAAACCAATGCGACAAATTTCATGAACCCAAGTGAGTATTTTTCTGAAACTAAACTATTTCTACAATCTACTTTAATTTGGTGATTTGCCAGTTGTTGGTTTTAGTCCCAGTATTGCAGTTTTGAGAAGGGCTACAAATGGGTTCGGGTATATCATTGTTGATAGGACTGAAGGCTGCTTTTCTGTTCATATTCTTTGTTTTCCTTAGAAGCTTTGGTTTCACAATGTTATCAATGCCGTTCTTGTATGCCTGCTTGGTATCTGTGTTAGTTTCTATAGCATCTCATCCATCCGTCAATCTTCCAATGCTTCTGGCCAAAAAGCCAGATGGGAGTTTCCCCATTTGGTCAATAATTCTGTTCAGTCCATATTTGTATTTTGTCCGGGGTTTCTCAACATTGCGAAGATTATTTAGTGAGGAAGCTCCTTATTCTGAAATTTGTGATGGTTTGTATGTTGGTGGATGGCCTTCTTCACCTGATAAATTGCCCCCTGCTAACCCTGCCATTATTGATTGTACTTGTGAATTGCCAAGAATCTCAGAGTTATCGGCGCATGCATATTTCTGTGTCCCAACATGGGATACAAGAGCTCCTCAGCCAGCTGAGATTGAATCAGCAGTGAAGTGGGCATGTAGAAAGAGGGATCAGAAAAGGCCAATATTTGTCCACTGTGCATATGGTACGCTTTTGAATTTGAAGCATTGAAAAGCATTTGAGCTTTTTAGTTTTATTTCCACACTTATGTGGACAGAATTCTTCTATTTTCAAAGCTAATGGTTAATTTTAAAAATCATTATTTTGCGGACTGGTATATTTCGGAAGTGGCAAGAAAAAGATTTCAAACCTGGAGTCGTGTTTTTAAATAAAGTAAGGAAGTTGTATTTGCATCCGCCTTTAGAGCTTGTTATAATAAATTCAAAGGGTAAAATCCTGTATCACAAACTGGCATCCAACACCCCATGATAATCAAACATTTGATTACTGGGTGCTGATTTATATGGATTTCATGCCTACTAAGAATGCGTTTGCGAATTATGTGGAACTGGAAATTAATAACATCCAAAAGCAGAGTTAGAAGGAACCACATAATTCCCCAATGGAATGAGCGAGGAAAGAAAAAGGAACAAAATTTCTGATTGGTCATAAGTATGGCTCAGAGTTCTACAGTGAGATAATGATTTTGCAGGTTGACTGGTTATTCATTCATGTATTGTTTTTAGAGTGTTGCTTATGAGCCATATTGGTTTGTTGTCATTGGCCACAAATCATTTGGGAATAGGTACTTGGCAGGAAAAAAAAACATTGGAAATTTAACAATGTGCAAATAGATTCTTGCAGGTCATAGTTTCTTAAAGGAGAGTTTATTGCAGGTCAACAAGTGTGGCATAGGTGCTTAGTAGTTTGAATGATTTAGCGGTGATTGACTGGTTATTCATGTGTCTATAATTATACTTTAGCAGGTTGCTTTTGAACCATAATAGTCTGTTGTCATCCGTTACAAATCAGTGAGAATAGGTATCTCACAGGAAAATTTAACAAGGTGCAAATATGTCTTTATGATATGGGTGTAGAGGAAGAATTCTCTTAACAGACATGCCCTCAATAGGTGTAGCACAACACAAGCTCTGCTGATGTGTTAGGATTGGACTTTTATGCAATTAAGACCTACAGTTCTGAGCTGATTACCATCATTTTAAAATATTGATTATAACAATTTTTTTTGTATATGTCTTGTAAGTTCAAACCTGGAAGTTTCCACGTCTATTGGGATTTGAACTTACAGTAGAAGGATCAAGTTCAGAATCTAATTAGAATCTCACTAAATGTATTAATGGATTTGAATTTTGCCTGATTTGGACCAAGTTATACTTTGTTATGTGTTTGTGGGAGAGAAATAAAAAATACTTGAATATAGATATTGTCCATGTCAGAACTTGAAGTATAAAATTATGTTGGACTTGCAGTATAATATCTGCTTTCTTTTCTTTTCTTGGTCCTTCATTACATGTGCACTTTAAGGCTACAGAGATATACACTGGCTTTGACAAGTTTGCCAACGAACAGTCAGGCGTTAGGTTGACAACAAATTAGGAACAGGATTGACAGTTACTGCAAGCTAGGTTTTAAGCTGGCTGGTAATGTCTTACCAAGCAACCCTCAAGCCAACCTAAGGGCAAAGGGTCATAGCATCTGCTCAATTCAGAAATAAATCAATATCTGTGGATTGAAGATCATTCTCATAGGGCATAACAGGTGGTAGAGGTGCAGTGGATGTTTGGTTCTTAAATGAGAATTTAACTTTTAGATTACTTGGCTGCCACTATTGAAAATAGGCCAAGAAATTCAATAGTAGAAAGATGGTCCAAGAAATTTTCCCATTAGTGCACTATGATGATGATTTGTTTTCTAGGATCATTTATATTTTCTTCACGAGTTAGTTTAATGCTTTTATTAAATGGGCAACTTCTTTGCATTCCTTCAAGCACGAGATATTCTAAATTTCTCATTGACTGTTTTTAGGTCATGGAAGAAGTGTCGCTGTCATGTGTGCACTACTGGTGGCCCTTGGTGTGGTGGAAGATTGGAAAAATGCTGAGAAATTAATCCGAGAAAGACGACCTTATATACGCATGAATGCCCTCCACCGTAAGGCTCTAGAAGAGTGGTCTAAACACCGGTTATCTCCTCCTAAGAAGAGTCCAGAGATGAACATAACTTCTGCTATTTCTTCTGTTGCTTCTTAGCTTGCTGCATCATCTGATTGGTCAGGAAACAAAATATGAGGTGAATTAGTGTAAATGACAACCATCTCTCATTGTTGACGTTGAAATTGTTTCTTGTTCCACACTCGTATTCCGATTGAATGAAACATTTCTTATTTTCAAGCTGTTATTATCCTAATTTTTCTTGTTCTTTAGTTTGTTTCCGTTGTCGCTGTCTGTATTTAACAGTGTAATGGAATCTTGCTTATTGTTTAGAGGATAATTTTACATGTTCCTTCTATGAATATCCATTAAATTCTTTCATATTAAAATTTTTGGTTTGAGATAGTGGTTCCAAAATAATACTCTTTGGAACTGCATCTTATTTAAAAAAACGATTCAAGAACAATAGAGTGGGAAGTCTTTTTTTGGTGGCGGCTGAAAAAACTGCATCGCTGTCCCAATGGAAATTATTTGCAGAACGCTTGAAACTTGTTTTTCTTTCTCCACTAATACGTCCATCGTATAACTTATAGAAACAGTTAAAATGGTAAAAACCTAATGAGAAAACCAATAATAACACAGAAATATATAACATTAAAGAAACAGTTGTTAAGAAAATATTGATTAGTTTTTCTCTTTTTTTATTAATTTTAAGTTATTTGTAATGAAATATATGCATATGATGATAACGTAACATTTTTATTACGTAGGATAAGTATTTTTATGTATTTATATATTATTTAATTATTTTAATACTAAAAATAATAGTTTTGGCCAGTTAAATTTGGAAACACACAGGAATAGAAATATTAAGAGTTTATTTGATAACATTTTCTATTTTAATTTTTAATTTTTTTTATTTTGAATTATGTTTAATTTAATTTATTTTTTATTTTTATTTTTACATTTTTATTTAATTAAATAGTCTAATTATCATTTAATAAACTCCAACTAATCTCTAAACTAATCAAATTAGACATAATTCAAAAAGAAAGAACTAAAAACTAAAAATAATTATATTATTAAACACAACCTAAATAAAAGACTCTGCATCTCAATGCTTTAACACTTGGCCTCACATATTAAACAATTGACATTTTAAAACATTGAAGGTAACCCAGAGAACATGATATACGATGGATTATCGGCGGGGTGAAATTGAAAAGAAATGGAACTTTACATTGCAGATGCTTGTAAGAAAAAAGTGGACAGAACAGTGATCTCCAATTCAAATTCCCCAACCTTAAATATAATATTAAAACATGCATTTGATTATAGCAAACAACATCCCCTTTAACTTTACATACAACCGTTTGAGATGCTCTAATACCAAATGGTGGTGTTAAATTAAATTACATTGGAAAAGGACGGTCCACGAGACAAATACTATTTCTCAGACTAGTAATTCGAAGAAAGAAAGACAACGAAAATATAGTAACAACAACTTCCAACTCAACTGTGACATCATTATAACCTTGCGCGATTAAGATATCACACCTATTTGTCAGCGAAAAAGTTTCCAGTAATTGCAATGTCATCCTTCATTTTCCCAGGCATACAAGATTACCAGGAGAAAGAATTCATCAACAGAGAATTTGTCTTGATTTTTAACTACCACGTTGCTTGTTAGCTTCTGCACTGCTTGTTGTCATGAAGGACTCTCCACAACCACACTGGCCCTTTGAATTTGGATTGACAAAAATAAACTCAGACCTGCATAAAAAGTAATCCAAGTCATCAGAGGTAATGCGAAAGAGAATTGGCGCTGCGAAATCAGTGATAAATTTGTGTGAATCAGTAAATGTTGGTGACAAAAATCCTCCTCATTGACATTGTTTCACACATCAGACTCTAACAACGAAAGGGTGTAAAAATCAGTAAGATAAAGAATCATGATTCTATACAATCAAGGTATCATTGGACAAAACGATGGGTGACAAAATTTACTAATCATTAAATAAACAACCATGTAAAGATGTCGTTAACTTACATTGGTTAATACTACACAATTACACATATTAGTATTACCATGTGTATGTATCTAGATCAAAGACAACTAAAACACAGACATGTAGGTTCAACCTGAGTTTGTCGTCAACAAAATCCATCTCTGTTCCAATAACATGTATTAGGGCCTTCGGATCAATCAGTATCTTCACACCCTTATCTTCAACTAACTCATCGAACTTTCCTTTCTCATCTGAAAATTTAAAATCTTAAGCAATGAGAACTTTAAGCATGAGAAGGTGGTCTTTTCTATGAGAAATACACAGGGATAAAATATAACTGAACGAGAAGCCCAAAAGCTGGTGATAATTTACAAGTGGTTGAAATAAAATTTAGTAAGAAGAAATGATACAAAATCAACAAAAATAAAATTTAAAACAGAAATCGAAAAGGTTACAGTGGTTTAGCCTTTAGGCCAATGTCAACCGTCAAAAATCAGAAGAATATCCCAAATAGATCCTGAGCATAGCTGAAAAATACCATACGATCTGTTTTGTCCTCCCCCAGAGAGACTATACATAGGACCTACGATCATGGTTCTAAGTTCAGCTGATATACATTTTCTCCAATTACAATTGTTATCCTCAACTGTGATAGTTCAGCTGATGGACATCTTCTTCAATCACAGATATTATCCTCAATTGGACCAAATACCCAATTCAAAGCACTAGATCACCAGAAATTGAGTAAGCATGTGGGTTCTTAAGACTGACTTCTTTTGATCTTAAGACTGCTTCCGATTCTTTACCTAAATTCTGACATCATGTATCAGGCTTGTTAAACCAAATTCAAGACACAACTTGACAAGTAATACTGCACTAACCTTCTTCTTAGATTTGATGGCTTGACTCATTAACAGTGATTACAAGAGTAAGCTCCCATAAGACCACGCAAAATCATACAAAGCCAAGTGCAGGTTGAAATATGGGATTTCAACACAAACATCTAAAAACATGATTGAACTACAACATATCACAGAGTACTCGTAGTCAAGTGTCACTCTCTTTCTCTCTCTCCCCATCATAAATATAAACATATTTACCTTAAAAAAAATCATAAATATAAACATACTAAGAAATGGATCCAACTCTAACAAGTATGTAGTTCATTGAAACATCTTAAACTGTGTTTGGGTTTTCCTTCTATAGCCCACCAATTAGACTAACAAAAAATTGAACTTTGGCTTAGATGATTTCTTTTACTGCTACATATTTTTCAAACAAGCTTTCTACCAGCACATAATCATCCAAATTTCTTAAATTTGTAATGCTTACTGGTTTCATTGATAACATATGAAGAACCACATTTATATACTCCTAAATTTAGGGTGATAGTTTTAATTTTCAAAAAATTTATCAGTGACTTCACAGTCTTATATTTCTAAACAAAATTTAAAATCAGATTTCACGTCTAAGATGAAAAATTAATTTTTGACGAGTAGATAAGGAAAAAACACAATAGGAAAATTAGCAAACAAAAGTAAATAATACAAAAAGAAAATTTAAGGCCTTGATAAACAAAACAAAATAATTAACAGAGCAAAATTGAAAGAATAAATAGAAGAAAATGTGATCACATGCGACCTTTTGGTGAGAGGACTATGACTAACCAGCATAATTAAGGGTATAGGATAAGCCATTGCAGCCGCGAGCCTTGACACCAAGACGAAGAAAAGAGCGTTGGCGCTGCTGGAGCAGGTGTTGTATTCTAGCAGCCGCGGCATCTGTTATACTCACGACTTGCCGTCGCACGGCAGGTCCCACCTTCGACATTAGTGAAGATGAAGGAGTTGCCATTAGGCCTTCGTTGCTTTTCTGTTCCGGTAGTTGTAATGGGGAACTGTAAGCACCTGAAGGGCAAGGCTAAATCATGCAAAAGGAACAAAGCAAGAGGCAAAGAAAACAAAACCAATAATCACACAAGTCTATGTAACAATAACCATCGTACTGTGTTTAAAAATTCCTAATCCCTAATTTTGTATATATCCACAAACAAATAATAAAAAAGGCTCACAAAAAGTATAATCAATAAGGCAGTGCTGTATCATATAAAGGAATAACACAGAAGATTAGCAAGAATACAAAAACAACATCCTGTGACAATAACCATCATCTTGTGTTTAAAATTCCTAATTCCAAATCAATATGGGCAATATTTCTAAAAATAAATAGTAAAGAAAGACAATAATCAATATGAGTATGCAGACTCGACCAGACAGAAAACAAAAATATGGGTAACAGAGAACAGAAGCGCAAACCTCACACGTTACTATTAGTCTAATAACCCAATTCACCCACATCATTATGAAATACTTAGCTGGAAATGAGACTTCTTTATCTACAATAACTTTGTTTATCCTACGCAGTCAAACTTAGTAACTGAAAACCCTCAAAGAAAAAGGAAATAAAGAACAAACCAAGGCTCAAGTACCATTTTTGCAGTGGCGTTATTAAGGAAGGATTTTTTAAAAAAATAATAAAATAAAAATAAACCCTTGCCCAAGAGAAAGTCGATAATGGAGTTCTTATTCCTAGAAACAGGAAAACGAGCTTATTTGGCAAGAGAGGTTGATCCAGAGCTAGAAAGGGATAGAAAGTACATACCGGCGGCGAGGCAGGCTAAGTAAAATCGACGGCACCGTAGGCCACCGGCGGAGAGACAATGGGAGAAGAGCGACAGACACCCAAAAGAAAAGAAAGCAGAAAATTTTGGGACAGAATTCTGAGCCGTCCAAAAGATGGTGAATATTTATAATCTCTTTTGACGCCACGTGTACAATTTTCAATGTCATCATTTTCATGCCTTATTTAACACGCCATCATTGTCACGTACCGACTACCGAGCACAGCCATGATTATAGCGTACTTAGGGCATGCGGGGGCATATGTGATGTACCCAATACTCTGGTTCTGGTACCTTTTCTCGGACTTTCCGCTCTCAAATTTCTTCAGTAAGATCTCTCGTTTACCTCTTCATAATCCACGTTTTCTTTTTCTTTTCTTTTTTTTTTTTTTCCCGATCCTAATCATGTATCTGTCTATTTTGTGTCTTTTTTTGTTTTTTGGTTTTTGAAGCTTTTCTGACTCTGAAGGAATTGATTTTTTTTTTTTTGTCACACAAATTTCTGATACATTTCTATTATATGTTCTTCTCAGTTCTGATGACTGAACTATGAATTTCTTTTGTTTGTGTTAAGTTAGTGATTTATTTCATGTTATTTTATATGGGTATTTTCTAATTAAGCAAATGGAAACTGGGTTTTTAGTGATTCGTTTGAGTTTCATGCGGTGGATGATATGCCTTTCTGATGTACGGTTGTGATGGGGTTCAAGTAGTATCATGCTGAGGCATATATGATTTTCATGTAAATTCCTTTGTCTTACTGGAATTAATAGATGAAGATTGGACATTAAGTTGAGTACCAGTATATTAAGATTGAGCAGCTGTCAATTTTACTCATTTGAATTGTACTTTCGCTTGTTACATATTGGTAATTTCATTGGTATATATCATTTCATAAATTGATATTAATGCTGTTCAGTGTATTTTGCTTGAGTCTTTTGTGGAAGGTGATCAAAATTGTTGGTTCTGATGGCGAAGGTTGTTTTGTTTATGAGTCAGTGATTATGAATGAGAACTGAATTGTCTGCAGTGGTCATTCTGTTGGTATGTAGTGCTTACAGAAATCAATTTTCACTCATTTTGACTACTTTTTCTGGTAGGATCTCAAACTGTTGCTTTTCAAGATTATACAAATTGCTTGTTCTTGTATGTTACTTACAGAAAGGTTTTGAGTATTACTGTAGATAAAAGTTTCTGTGTGGTAAAGAGTTGCTTCACTCCCGAACCTTCCACTAGTCTTTTAAATTTTATCACGGAAAGAAGTGGAGTGTTTGATCGCAAGGGACTTATTTCTAGTTTGATTGCAGGTGTGTAATATGACGACTGTGAGTTTGTCAACGGTGACACTTCCAAACTGTTCGTTCAAATTACAGCTGAGACAATCCTCTGCCTTGGCTAAGACTACATGTTTCTTGGGCTCTGTAAAGAGAACAACTAAAGCATTTGGATTGAAATCTTCCTCCTTTAGAGTATCTGCAATGGCGGTTTATAAAGTGAAACTGATTGATCAAGATGGCAAAGAGACCGAGTTTGATGCCTCCGACGATACTTACATTCTTGACTCAGCTGAAACTGCTGGGTTGGAGCTGCCATACTCATGCCGGGCTGGTGCTTGTTCTACTTGCGCTGGTAAGATGGTTTCCGGATTGGTTGACCAGTCAGATGGATCATACCTTGATGAGAAGCAAATTGAGGAGGGGTTTGTGCTGACCTGTGTCTCATACCCTACATCGGATTGCGTGATTCACACCCACAAGGAAGGTGATCTCTATTGAGTATTGTAATCAACTAGGCTGCTACTTTGTTAAATGAATAAACTTGAGTGTGTGCCATAGAATCGACCTAGCCAAATGGTGCTGAAGTCTTTGTTATGGAAACTGTATTGATCTGCATATTTCTAATTTGGGTTTCAAACAATTTGTAGTCTTGAAGGTAGATCCTGTTCATTGATCAAAATTGAACATGGAATTTTCAATGACCTTTAAAATTAGCAAAATGAATGCGAGATAGTTGTGTGTGTTGCCCCATTTTGTATAAGAGGCCATATGTTGCAAAGTAGTAGGTGTTGGAACAAAAGATCCTTCCATGAAGATTGGAATCTAGTAGGTGAGCATCAAGATCGAGGGGTAAAAAGAAATGGAAGGGTTCAAACTTGAGGAAGCTGTATTAAGTTGGTCTAAATTCATAGTTATTAAGCACCTGCTCTTTAATTCAGCTAGTTTTTCAAATGAGATGTAGTTAACCATCTAATATTTGGCATGGCTGGATCTTTATTTAATAGTATATTGCTGTGAAGATTGAGTGTCTACCATTGTCTTTGTTCATATTGAAGAAAGTAGAAAGCGAATTAGCCCTGGAAGTGGAACATAACGGACGATATAAAGAAAATATAGTTTATTTGGTTATAGCAGTATAATTTTGTTGAGCGGTGAAGTGCTAAAATACCAACTTAATTTGAATCATTGGTTTGAGCGTTTAGTCCCAGTTTGAGCTGTACAGAGTGGAAGATAAGTATAAATATGAATGTGCTTGGCAATGGTAAATACTAAATTGGAAGAGTGGATCAAAATCAATTTTGTTTTTCTTTACTTGTACTCGTTTATTACTATGTATGCGTCTCGTCTCGTCTCTTTCTTATCAGAGAGCAACTAAACTCATAAACTTTATGGCTTAGCAAGATTTTTTCTAAGCCAAAATCATTAAAATAAGAAAAACAAAAACCAAATTCTAAAAATCAACTATTTTTTAAAATTAGTTTTTAATTTGACAAAGTCAAAATAAAAACTACTTTTTTTTTTTTTTTAATTATAAGATTGCCAAAAATGTTAAGATTAATAGACTCTGCTTTACCCATTAATGGACCTAGACCCCTCCAAGAAGTGATCGCCGTAAGTCCCACAACATTTACATAAATAGATATTGAACAAATCCTTGAAATTATATTATGTATACAATGAACTAAGCTAAGACCAAAACCAAATTAAAAGGAAGTAGACGTGAGACACCTATAAAATATCCACCGATAACACAATTCCCAGTATCATTCCCACATGGCTACCTAAATAAATAAACCTTTGAATTCTCCATTTGCAAGTTTACACAACTTATTGAATGAATTGGCATCTGCAAGACAAAAGGGTTTTGGAACCGGAAAGCACACAGCAGAAGTTAGATATGTAGAACATGGTACATCGCTAAATCAAGCAGCATAAATGAATAAACACAATAAAATAATAATATTTCACAGCGTTTCAAAAGAATTAGTCAAGAATTTGGGTTGGAAACTTCTCTCCTTACCTGTCTAATCACAATTTTAATTCCACACATATACTAAAATTGTTGTAAAACATGACCGTTTATGCATGTTTAGTTAACCTGTCCAAAAATAGTAATGGGAAATAGTGGATTTTGGTTCTCCCAGAAGTACTTCTAAAACTTTTGAGTTTCTTTTCTATTTTACTTTTTTAGTCACTCGTATTTCTTTCGGATTATCGAAGACATTTTAGAAAATTTGAAGCATCATCACCATGAAGGCATGAACCTTCAAATATATTTAGCTGCCCAAATACAGAATGTTGAAGCAAAACACCCATATGATACATATACATATACATATATATACATATACATATATATAGCTTCAACACGAAAAATTCTACTTTTTTCAATTAGTAAATCATACCTAAAGTGTTACCAAAGTTGGTCCAAGTTTAATAATGGAGTTTCAAAACTTAACAATGTGTGCTTTGCTAACATTTCCAAATTCCAAGAAACTACTTAAATGGACTCTATTCAACTTCTTCATTGGATTTCCTAAAACTTGGAACTTTTTAGATATTTTGGAGAACTTATATGGACCAGTTTTTATTTTATCTTCTGAATATTTGAGAAATTACAGTTACACCTCCAATATGTATTTATTTATTTTATCTATTTCACTCATTCCACCAAAATTCACTAATTATTTATTAGCAATCCAACCATGGCTCACGTACACACGCCCATGATGGATTAATGTGAAGTTACTAATTATTTCACTCGTACTAATTGTTTTTGTATGTAAAGTTACTTCTATATGAGGACTACAATGGATTAATGTTGTCTCTGTGTGACTGGAATCACAGAAGAATTTAAGTACCATCTCCTTATAGAAATAGAAGAAAATATAATTATTATTTTTTTTGGATTACATAAATTGAAATTAAAACTTAAAAGTAAACCTAGGTGTATTTTCTTTTTCATTTTACAATCCTCCAATCCATAAGAAATAATTTTACTAAAATTTGAAAGTATTCAATATTCCTCTTACACTAATTCCTTCCACTAAATTAAAAAATTACTAATCTTCATCATCCACTCATCTTCCTTCACCTCTCATATCCGCAATTGTATCATCACACACTTCTAACTTTTCATAATTAAACTAGAAGATGTTCTTATTTCTTTATTTTTTTTTTTTTTCATTTTTTATCTAAACACAAAAGAAAAAGAGAAAGCCCGAGA
Organism: Rhamnella rubrinervis; assembly: GCA_007844105.2. Taxonomy (NCBI): domain Eukaryota; kingdom Viridiplantae; phylum Streptophyta; class Magnoliopsida; order Rosales; family Rhamnaceae; genus Rhamnella; species Rhamnella rubrinervis. Next base: position 16,392,658 of record CM017576.2, on the reverse strand, counting down.
GTGCTCTATAAAACATTGCTTTAAGATAGAGTGAGTTCCACGTGTTCACCAAGCAAGGTAGAAAAAAATAAAAATAAATAAATAAACAAACGAAACGACAATCACGATATACACGTATCATCCAACAACAGCAGTTTCATATTTTCAAGAAGTCTTTCACCAACAAAGCAACCAACTCATGATTAACTTTTGACGTCAAAATTAAAACAAAACAACTTCCTTAACTCTTCAGAAAGCAACCCCCACTTCAACTTTTACTACCATAATTATAATTCTGACGCGGTTTTACTGATTGATATGAATAAAGGAAGCCAAAAATGGGCACAGAATATTGACCTACACAATCTCAGAAAGCCTAACCTATCTGTTGGATACAAGGAACATAAGCACGCAGATAAAAAGAAGAATAAAATACATGCTATATGAGATTCTCCTTTAATTTTAGGGTCCAGATGAACATGTGGGGCTCAGCTGCTTAATCAATTAAAGGCTAACCATGTCCAAAGATTCCAGCGTATAAAATCACTTTAGAGATAGATAAGGCCAATGCCAATACCACTTGTATCTTTATTTTATATATAAAACTGAGAGAGAGAGAGAGAGAGGGACTGGAACAAAACAAGTCGTAGAGGGCTACACTCACACAGGAGGATTGAAATCATTGGACAAGGTCTAGCTGTTATTTGTTTTTATTACAAGTTTTCCACTTCTTTGCATGAATTACTACTTGGAGGGAAGCTAATAATGGGAAGCAAAGAAATAGGACTTATTTTCATATTCCTTTTCTCCCACCTCTACCTATTTGCATCTTCATCTCCTCTTCAAGAGACCTTGCCTTCAGGTATTCTTCTGAACCAGTTTATTTGTTCTTGTATTTATGTGATTATAAACTTCTTCTTCTTGTTTTTTTTCTAAGAAGAATTCCACCAATTCTTTGTTTCATTTTTATATATTTTCTATTATAGATAGCTAAGCCAGTGACAATTACATCTATCAGAGACTCCAGATAGATTAGCCCCCCCGCCAAAGCTTTAAACTTGACATAATTTGCACTGCCAGTTGCTAACAATCTATACTACAACTAAACAGGCCTTATTTTCTTGTATGAAAACGAACAGGATAATGCAAAATTTCCACTAAACCAGCATTAGGGAAAAAAAAATTGAGAAGGAACTTCTATTAAAAAAAGGAAAAGGAAAAAGAGGGAGAGAGGACAAGTTATTCTGATTCTTTTAGTTGCCTAATGAAATTCCTAGGCACAAATTAACAAGAGGTCAGAAAATCGTCCAAATTATATGCTAAGAAACAGTATGATTGGACTCGAATCTTTTTTTTTTTTTCTATTAAATGATACTGCATGATAAGACCTCTTCCATCCATTATGGAAGATAAAAATGTCATATTAGCACCACAAATGTAAGCTACAAACAGGAAATAGAAGCACCTTCTTTTAGGCTCGGTCAATCTTCATGAAACAATGAGCTCAACCACTATAGGAGATCGTTGTTGATTTCATATAGAACTAATACCTGCATGGAAGAAAAAAGAGGTATAAGATATAAAAAGCAAATTGAGAATACAAGTTTTTTGCCATATTTAGGGATAGTGCTACTGTGTTAGTACAATTATCAGGGAATCAGACTCATCTTTTTGCGTCACAAAGACAACAACAAATTGGACCTTGGAATCATTTACATGGAAACAAAACGTAGCCTTCCCATGTGAAAAAAGGTCTACATACAAAAAAGTTTGTCTTTCATATTGAAAGGTGATTCTGATAATGCAAAAATTTCTTTTCAATACAAGTATTTGCATAGTGCTTTAGTATCTTTTTACAGCATCAAGTTTGGAATATATTATTTTGAGTATTTAGCAAGATTTAAATAACAGGACCAACCTGAACCAACGACACTAATCTTTACAGCATAAACGGAAAGCAGTTTCTGGAAGCAACAGATTGACTTTCTAAATTTAAATAATTTCCAAAACAGTATTTATGAAAAACTGATTGTATTATTTCCTGCTTTCAATTCAACACATATTCAGTTACTAGAGACAACTGTCAAACAAAAGACTTGGATATCTATGCATTTTGGTGCCAGAATTTTTTTTTTGAATATAGAAGACATTCAAAATCGAGTCTATTCATACATTACTCTATTGTTTGCTTCTCTAATAGCAAGTTCTTAATTGAGATTTTAAACTATAATCACAGGCTGCAGAAACCCAGAACAGTCTGAACAATATTTTCTACCATAAATTAGCAGGCAAGCACATATTAGTATTTAACCTATAACCACAGAAGAATAATCATATTAGTATTTTCTCACTTGTTAGTAATGATAATTATCAGAACTACAAAACAAATGCTCAAAGATTCATTACTAGCTGTACAAAGTTAAAATCTTCTTTAAGTATTCACATTTCTTATATACTCTAAAGCATGAATTGAGATACTAAGATTAAAATTTTCATTACCCTAGTATGGCTCCTAAAGTGTTGTGTGAAAAGCAATGCAGTTCTAAAAGGCATAACGACTAGGTGCTTTTAAAGCTAATGCTCGAAACAGTTGAGAGCTTCCCTCTAGTGATGCCACCAATGAATGCTCTAAGAGAATTAGCACTAACCAAAATTCCTTTTTTCTATTATGAATTCTTCATCACAATATGTCAAAAGACAGTAGTTTGTTTATCAATGTACTCCTTATTTGCATGTGCCTTAATAATTATGGGTGAGGTTACAGTACAAAATGCTTACATATGATCCCTTCCAACAGTGTTCTGTGCTAGATCATTCCTAATGAATACAATTTTCACAGATTTTGTGCAGGAAATCAATCTGGGAGATACAAATGCACATAGCAAAAGTGTTGTTGATGATAGTGATAATGTTGAAAGTGGTATAAAGCACAGCAGCAAGATTGGACATGGCTTTTCACACAAAGGTGGAGATGGTGGCCAATCAACTGATAATGGAAATAATCCTGGGTCCAGATCTCCAAATACACAGAGCGGTTCAAATAACGTCCCTGTATATGCAGCTGGTGCTGTAAATAACCACCACCCAGTCCACCATGGCGCTGGCAACTGCAACCAGAATTGCGTAGGCCTTTCCACTATAATTGCCACAACCCTTATCTCTCTCGTACAGTTATACATTACTTTCAGATATGGATACTAAATATGTCCATTAAGATGTAAATAGTACTATTGCACGCTTTAATAGATAACATTTGCTTGTTATGTGTTCTGTAGTTAGTTTCCTTGTTCTATGAGTGCTGTCCTTAGAAAACCTGTATTATCAATGTACTTTATTTTCCCTAAGAACCCTGTATTACAAGTTTATCAATGTACACCCTGTGTGCTTGATGTATGTCGCCTATGATAATCAAAATAAAGCTGATGCACGCTATACTTGAATTTGCATTCTTTGTATATTTTACATTGCACTCAAGTGCGCAAATTAGTGCCAGAAGTGCTATCAGTAGCAGATGCTACCGCTAAATGTACTCTTTCCTCAAGCATTTGTCTCTGTTTCCATTACCGGCTTACGCCTAGTACTTTTGTTTTTCCAAAATGTATTTGGGATGCTATATCTCTTGACCAGCTGAGGCTTGGTCTGAATGTGTAAACCTCTTTGAGGTCCTTTTGTGCTTAATGCAGTTCATAAAAAAAGTGCGCAAATTAGTAGAATAAGTCATAAATGTATGATATTAGAAACAGTATATGTATGGGAGCTTAACAAGAAAAAGTGTATGAAAAAAGAAAGGTCTTCACCCAGTTTACATGGTCATGAATTTAAAGGTCTCCAGTTGGTATATTCTAGCCATGGTTAATTGAATAATTCAAGGTAGGGCAGTAGAAGTGTTCAAAGCATAAACTTGTGCCTCCTGAAGTACAATGGATCTGTTTCTAAATGCTGAGTGCAAGCATGAATGAGTTCAAATTATTCAAGCTAATCAATAGGTCATAAGAGTATTGTAAAGAATTTCATTGAGTTTACAAGCCGTACTGGTGGTTAAACCAAAATGAGCAGTCCATTTAACAGCCAAATAATTTAACCAAAGCACTCAAAGTGCCAACTCAGAAAACACAAAAACATAGGCACACATACAACCAACCACTCTTCCACACACAATGACAATATATATAAGTTGTAAACTTGTAGCAACTTTTAGTTCTTTCAAATAGCTTTGCCACATTTTCACTTGATTTAGGAATACTCTAATTTGGCTGATTTTTGATAAACAATCTCCACATATGCTTATGAATAGAAGTCTGAATTAAAATGACAACCAATCGGAGAAAGCAAAAGAAACAACAAAAATAATCCAAACCACAATCTTAGAAATAAGTCAGTTGCTCAAGTTTACGAGCCTGGAAGAATTTGCAGTGCCCTTTACCACTTGATTCAATTTCTTCACTCTTTCTCTTAGATTTTGTGACACCAAAACTACTTAACTTCATTTGCTTCTTTCCACAACTGCTATCTTCATCCATCTTATCAGATTCCCTATGAAAACAACAATAAGATTTAAATCAAATGTAAAGGAAAAAATGAAGTCAGAATGTATGAGTGTCAATTTGGATAGTCGGAACAGGGGAAATATGTTGCTGATAAATCCAGAAATACTGTAATGCATGCCTAAGTGCAAAACTGAGTTTTTGTGTAATAAAACTGCACCGGAAACAGTTCAAAATATGTCAATGAATGACACAGAGCAACAACATTAATAGCATTAGTGTTTGTCTGTCATGATGAACGAGAAGAGGAGAGCTATGAGATAAGTTTGAAAGACCCATTTAAGTTTACAATGCATATTAGAATTATTTCAAAATGCAAGTAATCAATATTTTTATGGACTCATAGTTTTAACTTCTAACACTTCAAATACATTCAACCATGAGTACAAACTATGCCGATGTTGTTGGAAATGTCATCAAACTTGACTCTGATTATGAAAAACTATGCTAACAGAGCCTTCTGATTGAATAAAATTATATCTTTACTCTAACAAACTTAAACAAACACATTGAAGAGAAAAAGATGATATCCAAATTCCTTCGGTTTTACACAAAGAAGAATCACTTATTCATATCTTTTTAGTTACTTACACAACAGTCGTATGGTTCAGAGACAAAGTTATGTTAGTAGCCTACGTTGTTTAGGCATAACTTAAAGTGTTCAGCTGCTTTAATATGGTTGGAATTTATCGCATCTCTATCACATAATTGCTTTAATAACTGAAAAAAAAAAAAATATATATGAGGAAGAAGGAGGCAAAATTGGAGATTACTTCTACCATTGTCCAGTTAAAGTTACTCTTGAAAAGTCTACCACTCTGGAAATGGTTTAATCTAAGTTGGGATTCCTTTATTGGTTTCTTTCCCATTAATTTATTATCTACGATGTTCAAATATTTTATTTGGTTAGTTCACAATAGTCACTCTTGAAGTAATTCTAATGATTCAAAGCCAAGAACTCTCCTGTCATATTACAATTATAAAAAGGAAAAGCATATATGCAATATTGATGTGTAACCTAAATATAGCTACATTTATGACTCAAGCCAAAACTCTCCTGCCTGCAGTTTTTTAGAGTTATTAAACACTAGAAGTGCTTAGTGATAAATTTGTATCTCAGAAACCTGATAGAAGGCAGCTGTATTCTATAATTTTTCACCTAAAAAAATATACATCATGCAGCAGAAACACAATTAACTTTATTGAATTACTTAAAGAAGTTAGGATAGACCAAACAAATACACATTTTTAGTAAGGAAGGTAAATGCCACTTCTCAAAGTAACTAAGATGGTGGACTTGGGTCAAATTAGGAGGCAGCTATAAAATTTCTCAAAATGTTAAGAATGTCCTTGCAGGAAAAGAAGAAAAATAAAAATAAAATATAAAATTAAGCAGAAAACCCTCATATTCCTTCACAAACATTTGCCCTTATTATTATTATTTTTTTCCTTCCACTTGTAGCTCGGCAAAATTTGAACCTAAGACCTAACCCATCCCACCCCAAGCTCAGCACCTTATTCCACAATTATAACCTAAGCCTTCGTGGTTAGAACCTTCTTAACTAAGAAGTGCTGCTACATCAAGATTGTTGAGTTACAATAAAAACCAACAGCTGTAAGCTGTTAGGAAGGGGGCTCAACTATGCATATTAATTATCAAGCTAACACAATAAACAACCAACACTCCTCACATGTAGGCCCATGTAATGAAGCAACAGAAATTGAGTCTTACACATGCAACACAAAAATTAATGAGTTTTCAGGATGTGAACACAAGAACAGTAAGATAATTTGCCTTTGATACCATGTTAAGTTACCAACAATACTAAAAGCTTAACTTGCTATAAAGTAGGTACAACTATTTATTTATTGAATATATTGGAAATAGAAGGATCACACACTGACATCAAATTCATGAGTAATATTTTTAAAGACTTGCAAAACTTATCTGCCTTGAAATGATTGAAATGATAAAAACGAAAAGGACAAAAATAGACTAATATGAAGAGCCCAAGGAACTAGTTACTTGAAATTGTTGACGGGATGGCGGTTATCCCAAATGATTGATTTAATAGGAAACAGAACACAATAAGACAATCACATGCTAGTTCTCCTCTTCAAACACATCCTCAAAACTACAGGTGGAGCAAAAAATAGAGATGCCCTTAAGAGAAAAACCTCACAGCTGCGAGATTTATAGGTGTCTAGACATAACGTATATACCTAAATTACAAAATTTCCCCTATCCTGCATTTTACCCTTTCCCTCAAACTGTAGCATATGCATATTCAATATCAACTTGGCACAAAGTAACGAAAATAAGTTTCTTAACAACTCTAACAACTTGACGAAAAGTTCATCATAAAATTTGACATACAGAGTCACTAATTCTCCTTTCATTACTACTATGCAAATAGAGTGACAATCAAATTGTAATAGCATATTGGTGAACCAAATGTTTTCAATCCTTCAGCAATTTCCTCATCATGACAAAGATTCATATTATGAACCTCATTCATTGCATATTGCATCAATCTTCTCTGGAGACTAGTAACAATAGTGCCCCTCCATCACTTAAAAGTACCTTTTCTGTCCATCCCATCAAAACTGAAAGAATTTTTTTTCTTCATTTGGCTGCAATAAACTGATATGAATACTTATGGTCACATGATGGACCCAACACAAATACAATAGAGGCAGCACCATTAAATCATTACGTAAACCTTATGCAACACTACATGTAGCCACAAATAAAACAGCCAATAAGCAATTACATGGACATGTAATAAATCTTTAGTGAATGTCATTGCAGAAAATATGTAGAATGAGGACTTACCACAAGACTTCAGCAAGGTCTTTGATATAGGGAGTGCATGTACCCCAACTGAAGCGGACCAATGTTGGGAATCCAAACACTGTGTGTATGTGATTTTTTAACCAAGCCTTGGTTTCGGGATCTATACATATGAAATTATTAACACGTTTCTCCTAGTAGACCCATCTAAAAAATTCTGATAAGCACAGAAAGAAAAGACAGAGATAAAGCGAGAAAGAAAGAGAAACAAAATCTTTTACCTCCAGGGTATCCAGAACCAAAGTTTCTGTTCATATTTTCAGCTGTTTCATCTAGCACCCATTCCTGCAAGGCTCGGTCTCTTGTGACCTGGAGTGGAAGTAAGACAAGATTGAGGTCTCCAATTAATATGAAAGAAATGGGATTTAAAGAATGGCAAGCGAATACTTTTGCTACTATGCTAGCTCCACTGACAACTGGATAAAGACTATCAGCCTTCTTTGCAACCACAAATTTCACAGCAGGAAATCTTCCAGATAACTTCGTTCTGTATTTCTCAGCATCTCCAACTGTATCCACATAAACCTGAAACATTTGTAATTGTAATGTTTTTCCAGTCTTCATCAAATCACCTAACAATGTTAATTTCAATACACATGAATTCAAACAATGAGTAGTTAAAGAATGGCTTTATAATAAATTGTTCTTTGCTAAATGTGCTTGTGAGATTTGTACTAAATTTTGAATATTCAAATTGAATAGAGGAGAGAGAATGGAGGTTTGGAAATGGGGTTAAATAATAAATAATTTGAAATTTTAATGTCCAGATAAGTTTCCCATAGAAGTGAAGAGACCTAAACTACATTCATCATTTAACAGGGTTGGAAAGGTTTATCATCTTGTACAATAAAAAAAAAATTTAGAACAAAGAGAGGAAAATTTAGAAAGTGAAAGATAATAGAAAAGAATCTTTTGAGAATGGACATACAACAATACCAAGTGTGCCTCTAGATCAATACCAATTTCATTAATGTATCAGAAAGTTCCTTGGGAGATTAAATAAAGTGGAACATCTTCACCTTGCTAACTTTTATAGTTAATATTGTTGATTTTATACTTCCCAATAAAAAAGGAAAAAAAAGAAGTCTTTGTCATTTAATTCCTTACATAACCTTAGACTTGGTACTCAATAATTTCCCTACGTAAACGATAACAATATCAACAATTATTATATTAATAGTAACAATAAGAGAAAAATTATATCAGTAGTATAATAAAAATAACAATAACAAACAAAAGAAATAATAACAATATATAATAATTATAACAATGATTGTAATAATAGCAAATTAGCATTAAAAATAGACAATATGATGACAATAACAGCAACAATAAATGCATGTCTTTGTTCTCTTGTGGAATGCTAGCTTAACAAACTTCACTTTAAAAGGGCTTTCATTTGTTCTCCACCAGATGGTATCTAATAGCATAATATGACCCAGATAGTCCAAGTGCTTAATGCAACAAATTTATATTATCTATTGGCTCCATGCTTGGAATTAAGAATGTCCTTTTACTTCTCCTGAAAGGAATTAAAAATGCTTAGTGCATGTGATTCAAATTACTTAGAGAACAATAAGTGAACAAAATATATGCATTCCCAATCACCAATCATCAGACATAACTATAACAGATGTTTACCTCAGTTAGAAGGATACCCATGTTTAGGACATTAGCGACAAGGCCAATTGCGGATTCATGTGATATTTCATTTAGGTTGATCTTATTTCTGTCAGAAAACAAACAGGAGAAAATGGATAAAAAGAGCAACTAGTAGATGACCGGAAAAATTAATATTCTTAACTTACTTCTTAAGCATTTTAGCTGAAAGCTCCTTTGGGTCTATGATATCAACAGCCCAACCAATTGATTCATCAGCCTTCAGATTTTCAAATAATTCCTCTCTCTTCTCTTCTTTTAGTGTCTTAGAATCTGCAGGTAACGAGAAAAACATAAAGTAAAAGGGTACTATACGGGACTTAATTCAATTAAACGCTGTTTTAGTTTCTATAAGAAATCATTTCATGAAATATAAAGTTTAGTCTATCCAAAAAATTACATAAATGTCAACCTCAAAATGTTACAATGCAACTTGATCGCCCTACATTTTAGCAATACAGAGTAATCACTTAAAAGACCTTTGCAAGTGTAACAGTAATTTTTGTAATTAACAATAAAGAATACAATCAAAGTACAACTTTCTATTTATCATAGAATCAGTGTGAACCAAATAATGTAATAACTCAAGTGTTACAGAATCACCAAAGGCATGAAGAAAACAGAAACACTAAACTGTCTAGAGAATCCCTAGGAAACTGTTACAGAACTTTTTCTCATCAAGGAAACGAACTCAACAAAAAATAATTCGCTCAAACACTGCTCAGATAGACCTCCTAAAACCAAGGTTTTAAAAGGCTTAAAGCATGCTTGTGACGTTTCCCTAAATTGAGGCAGGGCCCAACAAGGTGGAAGGCTCAAATTAAACAAAAGGCCTTTATAAAATTTAATTTTAAAATGATATTTATAAATAACCTTCTAATAAAATCACAAAAACATAGAATCACAAGAAAATCATTAAATTTATAACAAGAAAGTTAATTTTCAGTTCCAACAGTTTCTAATTTAGTTACCATATCTCTCTCATGATTCAACTCTCTTACTGCTCCAGTAAAATAGTCTCCAACATCATCATCCAGTAACAGCAATTTTAAGACCTTTCCCTCCCCCCTTCTGTTTCAAAATTAACAAAACCTTCAGATTTTCCTATCGCATCCAAGCCACATTGACCCAGATTTTTTATAAGCCAAAGAGAGAGTGAGAGAAAGAAACCAGTCCAGAACAAGGAAGAATAGTAGGCATATGCCTCTATCATGTGTCACTTTGACACAAATAAAGGCAAAAAAATCCAAAATAAGGAAAAAGATTAGGCTTACACCTCAACCACCACGAGGTGTGCCCCTCACCATGTTAAGGCGTAAGCCTCAGCACAGGGGTGCTGAGGGTTTACTGAGGCATGCCTTGAGGCCTACACCTAAGACAATTTTTAAAACAATGCCCAAAAATAAGAGAAATCAAGACATGAAAACTCAAGTAAGGATGCTAACCTTTTTTTCCTTTTTTGTTGGACAAAGGTCAGGATGGTTACCTTGAGAAGTAATTTTCATAATGTACAACAAAGTCTCAGAAAGCAATCAAAAGGTCACCCAATTACTACCCAGAAAGACAAGAAGTTTGAAGCAGACTTAACATCGATTTATATTATGTTCTGGCTCCTGCTTATACTGCAAATTTGATCATTTCGATCATTCTTATATACAATGTACAACGAAGTCTCAGAAAGCAATCAACAGGTCATCCAATTAACTACCTAGAAAGACAAGTAGTTTGAAGCAGACTTGACATCGATGTATATTATCTTCTGGCTCCTGCTTATACTGCAAATTTGATCATTTCGATCATTCTTATATTATCAGTTCACAAACAACAAAGGATCAGGTTCTTAGCATTTTATATTGGAGCGTTTGAATATTTTGTCCCTTTTCTGGTTGGTCTGTCACAGGTTTGTTCATAATAACAGCATCATGATATATGGATCAGACACATACATATACATTTAATCTAACAGGCTCCCTTTTGAAGATAAGGAAATAAATAAAGAACAAATTATGCTAAAGCGTCAATGCTGTACACGTATAAACGAAAATAAGGTTCTCATTTGGCAAAGACCCATGTTCTATGTCCCACATCAATTCCAAACTGTGCATCACAAGCTCCTCTAATCAGAATGTCAAAGCGAAAAAACACAGCAATCCCTTAATCCCAAAAAACTCAAATATTATTACAATTAAAAATGAACGGAGAAAATAGCAGCTAAACCTGCAAAGTTTAAAGAGGAAAGAGTCATCTGGTAGGAGCGAGCACAGTACAAACAACCATACACCATTGGTCCTGAAATATGACAGAAAAACACATTACCAAAAGAAAATGAAAATTATTAGATAACCAAAGCAATACCCCCATCGATCGCATGGAAAATGAAAGCAAAAATCCAAAAAACCAAGAACCAAACAAAAAAAAAAGGGGGGGAAGTAAAAGAAAAGGAGGAGAAAGAAGAAGACCAAGAACAGGTCCTCGTCCAGCTTCGTCAATGCCCATGATGCAAGGCTCGGAAGCCCATTTGGGAAGTGCTGCTTCCGATGCCATCACTCTCTTCTGCCCGCTCTCTTTCTTCGAGGGCTCTTCTACTTCCCGCCACCAAAAAGCTAAAGCTTCTTATTGGCGCTCAAGTCCTTAAACTGCATCGAATATGGCGGAACTATTTTTATTTGTTTTTTTTTTTTTTTCGTGGACAGTTTGGTTGCTAACTCCTTGCCCAATTCTAAGTTTCTAACAAAATTTGTTTTCGCAAATGACGTAAGTGAATATACATTTCTGACTTGTTACAATAACGGACTAGGATCCTCCATTCACCTTGGGCGTTTTAAAATTCTTTTTACGGGATCTCATCAATTTAAAATTTTATTAATAAATAAAATATCACTGATTTCGCTTTGCAATTTAGAGTTTAATAGATGGTTCAACTCTTAATAGATCATTTTTATTTGAAATTTTAAAAGACTGGATATACCCGAGGTAATAATAAAGTTTGTCAATACTCGAACCATAACTCTCATAAGATGGAACGGCTTCCTTTCTACTAGGTCACACCCAAGTGCTAGGCATTTCAAAATTCGCTAACACCCACGAATAAAACATTAATAGTTCAAATTAATTATGACAATAATTAGTAGGCATTAATTTTAAGAGTATGCTTGAATTGAATTAGAAAAATAAAATGAAACAATAGTATTTATAATAATTATTATGATTATTTAATTGAAATAAAATAAATAAAAAATTAATTAATGTAATTTATATTTTTATAAAAATACTCCTATACAAAAGGTAATAAACTTTTTTCATACAATATTAATAAAAATGCAATTCTGAAATATTAAAAAAATTATTAAATTATTCTTTCTTATTTTTGTTTTAATTTTAGATGGAAATAAAATGGAAAAAAAAAAACCCCATAATTAATCCTTTTTTTTATTCCCTTTTCACTGTCTCAATTCAAATAGCTGAATCAAATTATTTCATTTTCTTTTTTCTCTTATCCTATCAATCCAAACACAATATAAAGTAGGATTCACTTTTTCTAAATAAGGTTTTCGTATAATCAATTTTTATCATATATCATAACTTAATTGGACCATTGAATTAAGATTACACACAACTATAAAAAGGCTAGGCAGTGCTCAGATAATAAACGACCTGAAACAAGAATTTTGGGACAATATTTGTCGACGTACTGTTTTGATTTTACAAACAAATAGCTTTATTTAAAAGCCTCACACATACTTCCATGGCATAAATCCAACCTTCTAAATTTGTCCCACCAATCAAGTTCTTTAATCATATTACACTTATTTTTTATACAAATTGGGACAAACTATACGTATTCACAGTGCATGAACTACTACTGTACTACATAGTCAGTCAACATCCAGAACAGCTATTAAGTATCACAGTCATGTTCTTAATCACCCGAACCCACCATTTATAACATTCTTGTGAACCTTTCCTTTATCTTCCACGCAAGCAGAGGAAGTGATAAAGAACACTCCAAATGCAAACTCAAATCCCTGCATATCCATAAAATTGCGGCCAACGACTATCTTACTTGCTAATATCAAGCATGGAGACCATCTGTTCACAGTTGCTGCACAGTGAGATCAAGTCTAAGTATTGCATGGCTTCCAAGGGGACTAGCCCTTCAAGAAGAAAGTTGATCAAATGAGAGTGCGTCCCTTGCATGACATTCAAACAACGCTCTAAAAGTTTCCGCTGTTGTTCTTTGCTTAGCTCCGCCGCCTCCATGTAAGGTAACAATTGCTTCTCCTCTTCAACAAAGTGCTCCTTACAGTGCTCCTGTTAAAACACATATAACACACAACACACAACAAATAATCACCACAATGTTTCGAGCTGTGAATCGATCATAAGTTGCAAATTCAAAAAAGACAATGTCACAGAAATGCATTATGCACAGCGATGATATATATATATATATATATATATATAATCGTGAATAAAGATGAATGCATTTTAGGTATAACCAAGATGCATATCTGATCACCTGCAATGATTTGAGGCGTTTAGAAAGATTGGAGAGAGCCTCTTGGTAGGCAGGGCTTCCATTGTCAAGAACTCCAATGGATTTGATGTCTTCTTTGATGCCATTCATAATGGGTAGGTCCCTTGCATGTTCCTCATTTGCAGCTTTGCATATTGCTGTATTTCATTATAAATAGTACCCATTAATATTCTGAAGCAAGTTGCTTCACAAACAAGGCAACCTCTTCCTACAAGTAAATTTTCTTCGACAAGTTGCACACAACAGTCTTAATTAGCACCTTTTATTTTATTCTGTTACAGTAAAAATTTTGTTAAAAGTTGTACTATGGATACCAAATTTACATGACATACGTTTTAATGGTAAATATAGTTATTTTCTTCACTTCATCTTTTACTTTTATCTTTTTCTACCCAATTGACAATGACCAAATTATACAATACCAAATGATGTGACCTTTGTTAGTAAATAAGTAAAAATAAATAAAATTCAAGTGGGGCCAAATGTAACACAAACAATAACGGTTTTATGATCTATACATATATATCCATACATACATATAAGTATAAATATATTATTTATATTTAAGACACAAACACATCGGCCTGAAACAAAAGTCTAGCAGTAACAGTACATTTGCTCATTTTATTTCATCAAATTTTAGATTTGACATAATCTTTTCAGAGATAAATGCCACAAATATTTTTGTTTTACTGATTTTTTTTTCATGTTTAATCTTATTTGATTCAACACCAACAGTAATCAAAATTTCCCAATCAAATTTACAAAAGAAAAAAGAAAAATTCCTAAATTAAAATCACTCAAAAATAAATAAATAATAATTAGATTGTATAAAGCTAGTAATTACGATGTTAACAAGATCTGTTAAGGTGCAACGCGGAGCAGAAGGATAGGGTAAACTTCACCTGGATCATCAACGTCTAAAATGGGGAAGAGGACCCTTTCCTCCATCTGAGCGTGCTCCAGCATCATCTCCAGCAACTGAGAGTAGCTCCTCGCAAACTTCCTCACCTCCATTCGAGGTGTCCCCACCGTCGGATCAACGCCCCCATTACCCTTCCTCTTACCTCCTCTCGAACCCAGATCCTCTGCCCACCTCACCAGCCTATTCGCATGCCAAGCAATACTCTTATGCTGTAACACCGTTGCGCTCACCGGCAACGGCGTCGTTCTGTCATCTCCGGCGACCCCTCTCAACACCAGCGGCGGATGAGGAAACTTGGCCTCAATATACTGAAGCAAAAAGTCCCGTGTGCCGGAGATCCTTTCGGAGCCAATTTGGAGGAGTGGAGTGTCGGCGACGGAGGCGGTGAACCGGTGCGAGACGGACTTGTGGAGGAGAGCTAAACGAACGTGGGCTGTGTTGGTGCCGGAGGCTGATCCGAACAATCGGACGACAGTGGAGTGGTCGTGGTGGGGGACAATCTCGGCGGTGGTAGACGCGAACAATCGGACGGTGGTGGAGTGGTCATGATGGGGGACGATCTCGGCCGTCGATTTGTTTGACTTTGCAAAACAGTTCCCCATTTGGTAAAGATTATGTTAAAAAAAAAATGAAGGAAAAGGAAAGGAATTGGGGAAATGATAATTTACATGATTAGTTAAAGAGAGAGAGAGAGAGAGAGATGATGGAAAATGGAAGAAGATTGAAGCAAACCAAAGGTGGGAAATGGGTATAAAGACTTAAAGAGGAAGGTGGGTGTTTGGTTGCTTGCTTATAATGGAAGGGATTGAAGGAAAAATGAGAGTGAGTGAAATTAACAAATTCCCTAAGCAGAGCAGTGTCCGGTGGTTTTGGTGGATGATGCTCGCTTCACTTGTGCACTTTTGTCATCTTATATATATACACTACACTTGCTCACCTCTTTATTCTTTACTTTTTATTATTATTATTATTATTATTAAAGTCAGTCTTTTTGTTTACATAATTTATTAAATTAATCTTTTTAGTTCTATTATTGCAGATCGCGACAGTACAGGATAAAGCTTTTTTTTTTCTTTTTTCTTTTTTTCTAATCAACGTATTATGCAGAGCCAAACAAATTACTGATTCATTTTCCTTCATTTTTTTTAAATTTTTTTTTAAGAATGGTCATGGTCACTCCTATTCCATCAAAATTAGGGGTACTAAGGTTGGAATAGGAATGGTGATGAATATAATGGTGACAATTGCTTACTAGCCTCCCAAATTGGCTTTTCGACCTTGTTTCTTATTTCTTATTTTATTATTTTTTTTTTTTTTGCCAACGGTCATATGCGAGTTTTAAATCATGTTTATTCACCAAAGAAAAAAAGAAGAGAGTTTAAAATCTTGTTTAAAAATAATTTAAACACACTAAGTAGCCGTTAAAACGTAAGGGTAGCGTAAGGGGCGCGCCTCGCGCTCTTGACTTGGACTTGGTGGAACACCTCATTGTGGGCCGCGGCGCATGACAACTTGGAGTGAGCCCATCATTACGCACCCAGTGGCCACCCTCATTCACATCATCCCATACATATACCTTTCATTCTCTCTCTCCCTCTCTCTCTCTTTTTGTTCACAAGCTATTTTAAAATATATTTCATGTACAAATTTAAAAATAAAGAGTGTTTGATTATCTGTATATGGTGAGCTAAATCTAATATCTAATTGAATATTAAAAAAAATTTAAACAGATTTTTTAGTTTAAATTGTAGCAACTGCCCTTAATGTAAACTTTGCAACGCTAGTCTTAAGAAATCATGGAAAATAGAAGTAAGTCCAACACTAATTATGAATGAGGATTACATTGGGCCTTGTCTCCGACAGCCAATGCTTTATAGAGATTTATGAGTTCAACACTAGCTATACAACCCAAAACAAGTTACATATTGTGCTTAATCAGGGCGTTATGTTTAACGTACGTAGTTGTTTTGCATGGTAACAATTTTGGCTCAGTTAATTAAATTTGATGCAGTCCAAGACATTTGATGGCTTTGTGATACCGAAGAAAAAACCTCTGGTACTCCCGGAGTACGTACTCTCTTGCCATTTAAATGATATCATTTAATGCTCTGTCAATATTTATTTTTGTGTGGCATTATTTAATGGTAAGAGAGTACATACTCCGATAGTATCAGAGTTTTTTTCGATACTGATGGTATCATATGTAGGGTTCAAAGGTAATAATTGTACTAGTATTGCACACCCTAAAAACAGCCTAGGTGTCAACTTTGGTGAATTATAATTGCGTGGCGCAGTAAATAGCTCAGGATACTACTCACTTTATAATTCTAATCAAAGTCAGATGAATGGCAGCCACACATGATCAAAGTGTTAGATTTGTGCGTTCTTAGAGTAACATAAATTCACATTATATTTATATTTTCTGTTTTAATAGAATATATGAGATGCTGTTGTACGTACACTAATATTTTACATGGAAGCATATGCATGCAACTCCTACATGTGTATGTATTTACAAATTTATTAAATGTTTAATTAAAATGAGTAATAGATATGGAGTAGTCGTCTAAAGTGAAAACCTAAATGTTAATTTACAAAAATGGATAGTGGTTTAGATCAGATAGTCTATATAAATGATTCATATAATTAAACGTGCTTTGTGAGCACTCATATAAATTATTAGTCAACTTTAGTTTTGGGCACTATAGAAAGACTTTTTTTTTTTCTTTTTTTTTTTTGTATTCAAGAGGTTTATATGGATAAGTCGTTAGGGAAGGATTTTCGAGAGTTGCCCAAAATTAATTGTTAAATCATAAAGCTATCAATCTTAAATCATTTGTAATAATTAAAGCTATATATCAAACCCTAACAAGTTAATTAACTTGTTAAAGAACAAGTGCTGGTTTGAAGAGTAAAATCATATATGATGATGATCTTATTATAATACACTAATGCATTTACGTACATTTCTAATTTGCATGTTCTTTTATTTTTCACCAAGACTAAGCTCCCAACACATATATAATCATCACTATCCAACGTATACGTATGTGTTGGTTTTTTAACATTACTGGTAGATTGAAACCAAAAAAAGAAAAAGAAAAAAAGGATTTTTTTTTTATTATATGACATTAAGCTGCCAAGTAGAAGATTCTCATGAGTTAAATTAGCATTTTGGTTGCCCACACAAGTCTTAATCATCCACATATGCATGATTGATACGTTTCAGCAGAGGTTGTGTTTGCATGCGCATCATCTTGTTTGAAAAAAAAGGAAAAAGTTTTAAAGAGATTTATATGACTGAGGTCAACATTCCATAAATAATGGCTCATACTAGCTACATGCCTCGTATTAAAGCACTCTCTTATTGAGTAATAAAGAGTACAAATTAACCTTGTGTTTTTTTGGTAACCTAAACGTACAATGAACCTGCTGTTTTTGCTAAACGTCCTTTAACCAAATTGAGAACCGCAAATCTTCATTTGACTTGGTGAATATTATTTTTGCTTAATAGCTGCCACCTCAATATGTCTACATATTTTAATAATATTACAAAAGAATGGCTACTATGGCATCTTACTTTGCCCTCTTTTATTGAATTTGCTTAATTGGTTATATGTTTCAATGATATTTGGCAATTTAATAAATTTTCACCTCTTTATCATCAGCTTGGTTTCATAAGTGGAGGAGAGTATTTTTGAAAAATTGATAATGGTACTTATATAATCTATCTCTTTTTTTCTTCTTTTCTTCTTTTTTTCTTTTTTAAATTAACACATGATGATGATTGCTATATACATTGATATTTGATCGATGTATTAGATGGAAAATCTAATCTATCAATTAATAATTAAATATATTTTGACATTACCCTATTATATGTTGTTGCAATGTAAAAGTAATTGTGTTAATTAGTCTAAAATTAAAATTTCCAATAAACAGACAAAGACAAAAGCGATTAAGAAAAGTGCACTGAAGAGACCAACATTGGTTCCTCTTCTTACTGCTTCTCTTCCCCAACTCTAAAACAATGTGCTCAGCAATTGAAACTAAACCATTTAAAGGGGTCAAGTTCGTCATTTTAATCTGTTTGACAGTGTAACATAGGAAAAATCCAGAATCAAGGTCAAGAGTTGGAGTTGTCCTCATTAAGTCATAGCCAAATCTGATACATGCAGTTACATTTGATAGTTAATAATGCCTAGTTGTCATTGTCACTGTGTCATTAAACACCAGTAGTATATGTACATTACAAAGGAGATAAATGCAGTACTCAGTCGCTTGAGTGGCTTGAGTGGAACAAGTAAAAACTAGAGTGGACATATAGAGAAATACCATAAATGAGATTGCACCAGTTGGGCAAAAAGAAGCATCAAATTTTGTGGGTTTTCTTTAGCCGGTTTTTTCCAATTACAACCTTATAAAGAGGGTACAAATTTTGTTGTCCTGCCCTCATTGGTTCATCTCAGACATCATTGCAGTAAGAGTTGCATTCCTATTGGCCCCAGTATTGAATTCATGCGTTACTTCTCTTGCCCTTTTTGCTACATATTGAGCACTAATTTGTTTTCTTGACTCCATTAAATTTCTGTCTTCTTCTAACTAGTGTGTTTTTTTGACATAACAGGAAATGGCATCACACAGCTTTTCAAGCCTCAAAGACATGTTGAAGTCCTCCTCCTACTGCTCATCGTCTTCTTCTTATTCTTCATCAACACCACAGGCTGAGGCTGAACCCGTTGAAGAAACCAATGGGCCTAATTTGGAGGCCATGTTCGACAACCAGCTCTCGGTGAAAGATCAGAGTTCTTCGTCTGTCTCATTTCTTGACTCTTTCAACCCACCAGTTTTGTCATCTTCTTCTTTGGAAGATTCTTCTGCTGTAAACCATATTGATGAAAACCCAGTGGAGCAGATTATAAGCTTTTGCGGTAAAAACCCTGTGGTGAGCAGCAAAGAGCTGAACAAGTACCCAAACGGGCGGAGTTGGTGTGTGAAGCCTGGAGGACCATGGACAAGCAGAAATGTATTCCCTCCCCCAATAAGTTGCTTGAAATCAATCAAGAACGGTAAGCCTTATGCTTATATGAAATTTAATGAGGATAACCAGAGCTTTGTTCTGGAGGAGATTAAGATTCCCAACAAGGATTTTATGCGCGCTTCTCGAAGCAATGGACACTTGAAGCTCTACTTTGTTGTCTCTGATGATGAAGCCTCGGAAATGGAGGAGGAAATAGAGAGAACTGAGAGTGATGATGAACTAGACAGCATCTAGATATTTGTATACATCACCTTTTGTGAGTGTTGTTGAGTTTCACGAAGGCTACCTGAGATGGTGATGTTAGGTTTAATAATATATAATGTGTTTCGTTTAGCAACAAGATTGTTTGTTGTGTTATTGTTTAATTTCACCAGTGGTGTTGTATTTCCTTTTAAGATAATATATGTGCAAACGCTGTTTGGGTGTTTTTCAATTTACATCAAATACTTTTATATCATCCAACATTTATATTGTATATATATACTATTCTTTTTCAGTGCTGTTGGAGAATATTTTCATCATTGTTGATCCAAAACTTTTATATATTTTCTGTTTTTGGAATAAATTCCAGTAATTAATTTGTTCCGATAATCTTTTCATTAATTACCCTTAGTTAGTTAATTGTTTATGTTCTTTAACATTAATTAATCACTTAGTCACTATTTTGTAGGAGGGATTAATAGAAGTATTGAGTATATGATATTGTTTAATAGGAGGGATGGAGAGAGGGAGGGGATGGGAGGATAGATGGAGATTCATCCCAATCTTTTCAAAGCGAACCGTACAATATTAGAAGGATTTATAAGGAGAGCTTTAATAATTAATTAAAAAATTTATAGCTATATTTAAATTTTTTATAATCTATTTTTATTAAGGATCAATAAAGTTCAACCCATCATTTTAGCTCACCCTCCCTGGCCTTTCTTAACCCCTCATCAACATTCCCCCTCGTGTCAAATAATATGTTTGATAGTAAGGAGAGGAAGGGGGAGGGGAAGAATGAGGAGAAGATGGAAAAAGGAAAATAAAGATTAAAGGAGTGAATAAATTATATATTGTTTGGTATGATAAAAAAAAATGATGGTAAAGAATTTAAATATAATTAAAATTTTTTTACTTAGTTATCAAACATCTCCCTTTTATAATCCATTCAATAATAAATGGATAAATTTGAAGACATTAGAATGTCTTTCTAATCCATTTCTCCAACCAAATGATCACCACATTTCTTATTCCTTTACTACTCCCTCCCCTCTCTCAATTCTTCCACCGATACTTTCTATCAAATAAGAGATAAATTTTCCATTTCGAGTTCATTCTCGATTTTAGAAAAATATATTTAATTTTAAAATGCTGATTTCTTCTCAAAATCTATTGATTTGACCACCATCCCATGGCAATACCTTTAATTAGCTGTTGGTTATGATCTCCAATTCATTCTCATGGTGATAAAAACCTAATTCAAAATAATCATCAACATGTGCAGGTTTATCTCTAATCCTTTAAAAATGTATTACAAAATTCTTCTATTAAGAATCCTGAAAGTTATTAATTTCCAGACCTACATTCCACTGTTATTGGTGTGACGTTTAATTTTAGATTAAAGGTCACATTAATATTGAAGAAATTTAGGTTTGAAAGTTATTTACTTTTAGGATCTCTAATCAATCTGTATAAAGAATTACTATAAAGTCCGTTTAGACACCTAACTATTTTCGTATAAAGTATTGACGGTTTTAGAAATTTCTGAATAATTTTTTAAAACTATGCAATGAAAAACATGGGAAGCAGTTTTGCTTATGCATTTTTTTTTTTTTTTTGGGGATAATTTTAGTTTTTACGTGACAACATTCCAATATTTATATAAGAGGAAAAAAAAAAAGGTGAAGATCGAATATGGATTTAACTTAAAATTCCTTCAGTGTCAAGACAACTTGCACCCAACAATTCTCTCTTAGACCATTTTGTCGTTGTCGTTTGCGAAAACAACGTTTTTTCGTTCTGATTGGGGAAGTTCGGATGGTTTTGTCGGGAAGTGTCTGCGTGGAGTCGTTTTAGCATCGAATGCCTGACTTTTACCCTCCATGGACTCTTATTTTTGTACTGTTTCGCTTTATGGAAAGGCCTTTTACAAAATCATACAAGCACCAGAAGACTCCACTGAAAGTAGGATTCTACGAAAGAAAATAAAAAGGAAAAAGAAATGTGAGAACAGAAGGGTAAAAAAAATTTAAACTCATATTCAGACAACATAACAAATGCTATACTGAATTTGTCCTTTGAATCAACAGAATAAAAAAACGCCAACATAGTACAGTGATTTAATTACACGGTGGAATAAAGCCAGAGGTTCCTAAATTGTCAAGGGTTTTCCATATACAGGACCAGTAATATTTTGTACATTAATAAAAGAAAACATCTAATTAACATTTCATTCTAGGGACCCTCATGTTTTCTTAGCAAATCAACATGTGAAGCCTCCACAAGCGATAAGCCACAGTATGAGAATCAACACAAGGACTGCTCCTGCTATCATCAGCTTCATTCGGAGATTCTGCAGCCACATCTTTCGTCGAAGTTGCCTTCCTTGCCTCTGAAAACTGTCAGCCTGAATTCGGGTTAAAAAAAAAAAAAGGGAAGACTGTAAGCTCAAGCACATCAACGACAAACCCCTCACTCTCAGATTCAAATAACCCAGAGATGAAAATACCTGAAACTGCAAGTTTTCTGTTTTGTCCACCAGAAGTTCAATCCTTTCTCCACGGTCCAAAACCTGCAATCCAAGAAGAAATAAGATCACTAATTCAATCAGTTTTCAGTTTCACCGTAAACTTTCATGGCTTGGCTGTTGACCACACAGTAGTAAGCAAACATGGTTTCAATTACACAAGTTGGGTGTAACTCAAAGGGAAACAAGCAAGCCTCAAATAATACAAGCAAGAAGCCACTGAAACATGGACGAGTTTAAATTTCTGATGCTGTCCTTTTAACCTATCTCAAATAAACTGGTTTATAAAATATCGTCCTAGTCCAATAAGGTTTGCATTCAGTCAAGCACCAGAATCTAAATCGTTCCGAGGCACCCTTATTCCCAGAATAAAGTAATCAAAATGTCATCCTGAACGCAATAACAGATATACCTCCCATCAAATTGTCACTTTATCATTTCATATTTTTGAACTCTAATTGAGCGCAAGTGCAAAACCAATCTCATATCAAACCTTTGCCAGCCAAGACGTAGGGCAACATTTATTACAGTTCTTTCAAGACAATTAAAACAATGACATGCTCTCACTGTTCCAACTGCAGCACAGATCAAAGGCTTACGCACCACATTAAAAAGCCATTCACAGAGAGGTTCAAATACTAGTCTACAGTTGTCCTTGGCATGTCTAATAACTGGGATCAGACAAGAATAGGATTTCCACCATCTAAACTCACCATCTAAATTACCTAGTCTCTGATTAGTGTGGCCAAAACTCCTACAAAGCCACCTCTGTGCAACCAAACCAGTCCTCCATACTAAAATATAATTAAGTTTTTTTCCCCTACTATACACAAATCACTACATACTTGGGAGTAGATGCTTTCAACTCCAGGAAGAACCCTCCAACAATAACCGTACATAATCCACAAAGAGCTTAAAGAATTAAGGACATGGATGGAATGAAAGCCTTTAATACTTGGCCACAGAAAATACTACTACTAAGCCTTACCCAAGCCTCCAATCACCACTTTAAATTAAAAAGAAGAGAAAGGGATTGGGGGTGGGGGTGTGGTTTGTGTGGACAGAGAACAGAAATAATTCACACATCTGTCAGAGTGGGAAATGATTCCAATAGCTCTTACTTAATTGTTTCAACCATCACCACCCAACGCCCCCTTTTCAATATACACACACACACAAGCACACGTACACACATATGCATATATATATATATACACACACACACACAGTAAGTAGTAACAAGACATTCTTTGAAATAAATAAATTCAAAACAAAAGGAGAACTGAAAGTATATATTAAACCACCAGCCTAAAGGAAAGAGAATAACCAGCAAGCAAAAGTGTCCTGAAATTAAATACAGAGTTGCAATAAGGGTGTGGTTTCTAAGAAACCTGGTATCAATCCAGTCCGAACTTAACATCTGAATATTGCAACCCCTTCAAGAATCAAAAATATCTTATTTCAAAATCTGTCCTATAAGATGTATACAATGTCTCAAAGAATATGCAGTTCTTTTCACCAAACTTAGCCAAATCAGTAATGAACAAATGGATGTTACTGTTCCTTTGTCAACCTTACACTATCATTTAGTGGCGAGACAGCTTCCAGATATGAAACTAGTTTTCAAGGTTTGCTTCGGGATGTTAACCTCTCTATCACACTTGTCAAAGTTAAAACAATTTTTCCTGAAGTTAGATAGCAAATAATCAAATCAAAATAAATATATACTTTTCTATAACCGACCTTGAGGAACTCAGCTTTCATCTCTCATTTACTCCATGAATACATGTCAAAGACCTACCTTTAATGGGGGTAGTTGAGAATAGTTTTTCCTAAAAAATGCTATTCTTTGATATAAGAATGATTTTCCAATTTCTAGAAACAAACACGTTACACTTATGTCTACAAAGAACAGCTTTCACATAATTTAATACAAAAGTAAATGCCTTGAAAATAGCTCCAAACTAAAGAAACTATGCCAATTACTCGAACATGTCTTACATGAATCTCAACAAAGACACATCCTTTAATAATAAGTAAGTTTACTCCACCATATCATGCTTTCAGAAGTCTTAAAAAAAATTAAAGCCATCTTCTAACCTCTTCAAACACTTAATAATACCCATGAAAACCTATGCAGAGAGTGACTTTTAAGAACCACTAAACCTTTACACATTATTTCAACTCCTACTTTTTCTCTCCCAAAATAAATTCTGTTTAACCGCAAATTCCAAATTCATTGAACAAGCAGCAAGTGATTCCCAATTGCAATATGTTGTACCATGTTTTCAACCAAATGATACATCTAGGTTATATGACATTTTTATTCTGCCTATTTTAGTTCAAACAAATTTGTAACTTATGCTAAGCACTATGATTGGCAGGCAACAATCAACTAGGAAGTGTGAATACAATAATTTGCTTTGTACTGGCAAGATGAAGCATCCAAGGCAAAACTTTTTTCATTCTTCCCACTAGAATAAAGGATGCTCACACAACTATGGAACACAAACATGAACTGTATATAAATTCTAACCCTAAGTGAAAGGGAAAAGCTGAAGTAGCATCTAAATAAATAAATACTGAACATATTTATCCATAAATAAATACTGTACAAATATACACACACAACTGCCCAGATGCTACGGAAGTATTTCTGATATAATTAGATTTTCTTGATGACAGCAACCAGCATGGTTAAGGTTGACAACTGTCGACAAAAGAACATAAATCTGAGAATGCTTTCATAATCTAGTCCAGTTAAACATGCAGACACTAACTAAACTAGAATGCCTTATTGTGGCCAATAGATACCTAAGTTCAAATAATCAGTCATTTGACCAGTAGGCATCATTATGGCCTATGTCCAGGAGGAATCAAAATAATGTCTATTAGTATCCTTCGATCAATTAATGACTCCAACCCAAATCTCTCCTCAATCTGCTCAAAAAATTTAAAATAATTAAATAAATAAATGCTCTAAGCAAAAAAAACTATTCACAATATTGCTTTATATGAAGATCACAGAGCATCACAAAGGGGCAAAACACCAGCTAGTAGCAAATAAAAATAAAGACAATATACAATAAATATACCCGATAACAAGCTAGAAACAAATTGGATGTTACTTAGTTAATATCACAGATTCAATGTTATGATCCTTTGAATAAATTGACATGCAACAAGAATACTACCTTCTCAATATTGTCCATCATAATGCCCTTGACCTCAGTAATTTGAGCCTTTAATTTGGAAAGCTTACTTATTTCTTCAGGATGCTCTATACAGTATTGCATGTGCTCCTTAAGCCTTGGCCTGTCAGATTACGGCACAACATTATCCCATGATATAGCATTGCATATAATAATTAAGATTTCAACGACAAAAAGCACACACACCCGAATTCTCTATCAAGATTATATGCAATGCTAAACCGGTCTTCAAATAAGTCATCATCGTCTTCATCATCAGCAAGAGGGTGTGCACCTTCATTTTTAATGCTTCCTCCATAGCGTTGTTTAAAATCGTCCTTCACTCGTTCAAGGAACACAAAGGGAACACTCCTCCCAGCCGATTCATCTGCAACAACAAGGAAAACTGCAAACCCAAGACACATCTTTCAACCATTCATGTCCAATAGAAAATGAAAACAAGATCAATCTCAAGTCAGCAAATGAGAATCAATACCGAATCCATTGTCAATGAGGAAGTTAAAGGTGTATCCGTCACAAGAATACGTGTACTTGCTGCTATTGGAAGGTAGTTTCTGTAAGCATTGAACAGCAATGGTACTAAAGTTACCGGAGAAAGAGGTGTGCTCCGCTAAAACAACAGTTCCTTTTGCAACAAAGCTATATATTAACCCTTTGTGACTCATCTCCAAATTCCCACTCCGATTCGTCGAAACCCACAAAAATAGATTTATTGGTCCCTCAAGGAAACTGTAATATATCAAATTATACAAAACTGAACAAGTTTAGCAAGGTTCAAGTGAAATAAAGAAGAACAAAAAGACACCAAACAAGCTCCACTGGCATTAACTCCCCTAGGTGATAAAGGTTGTTGAACCTTTTTTAAAAATAAAAACCCTCAAAACTAAAGAAAAAGAACATCAAACGTAATTATTAATCTTTTCCTTCATTTTTTTTTTCCAAGCAACCAAACAGAGGGTCAATGAGAAGGGAAACAAAAAACCCCCAATAAAATTTGAAAGAATAAAAAGAAACAAAAGAGACCAACAAAGAGAATGGGGCAGTTTCTAAAATCTTGATATAACAAATTCGAGACAAAGACGAGAGAGACGAGAGTCACCTTGAAGATCAGTCAGTTAGCGATCGATGAAGTTCCAGTGCTGGCTGAAAAATTCCAGAGAGAGAAGATGAAATCTTCGGATAGTTAGTTTGCTTAGCGTGGTGGAAGACTTTGGGGGATGATGATGGATGGGTCTGAATCTCTGGATGCGGAACACGACGTGGTCTAGGTGTTTACAGTCACAATTCGGGCCGCATACGGAAAACCCGAATACCCAAAAGTCCGATTCAGCTTGTTTAATAAAATCCGGCCCGGATCCTGCATAGCTTGAAGGCAGGGTTATTTTGTAGCTTCTTTTTTTTCTTTTTTTATAGGGCCTTGGTCTATTTAAAATACCATAAATTTTATTGAATTTAAATAATAATAAAATACACATATAGCTTTCAGATCAAACTATTGTGTGGGGTTATTTTGTAGTTAGTTTATTATGGGCTACGTTTTTTGTCATTTAAATGATATAATTATAATATTGGTTTAGAATGTTAAATGGCAAACAACCATTTGTTTGATTTTATATTAATACCAGAAATGGTTTAGAATAATATAAAAACCTGTCCACCCAATAATGATTGTACATTTATTCTTTTATGATCCTACATAAAGCATATTTGTAAAATCCAACACATAACACAACAAAATATTAAAATAGAAATAAAAAATAGTGCCCATTTGAAATTATACTAGTGGAAGCCAAACTTTTTTGCATTATGTTTTTTTTTTTTCCTGACTTTTCTTTTTTCCTTTCTGTTCTTTGTTCAATAGTAACCGGAATCCACTAATTAGGAAAAAAAAAAAAAAAGAAGGAATGTACTGAATAATTATTTTCTAGCGAACAAACAAATACCCAAAAGGATTAAAATTAGGAACTGCAACTGGTATAAAATATAAACTTACCTGGTAGACACAGCATCCCAGAACGATAGAATTATAAACCAAGTCTTAACACATTACAGCATTCCCAAAGGAGCTGCAGAACATCAATATTTGGGTAGCTAAAACAGAGAAATTTTTAGTTCAATGACTGTGTCTAGTTTCTTTCTTCAAATCAAAAGAATTTGAAGAATGATATGAACAGGTTAAACCAATAACAGAAACAGTATGAGCGTAAACAACTAGCAAATCCAATTCCAACCCAGATGATGATGTTGTTTCTTTTGAACATTTCTTTAGTTTTGGACCAAACCAGCTTTCCGGTCTTAGGAAAAGCAGCTTGGAAAAATCAATGATCGGAAGGCTTAGCCCCAACAATAGACGGAGCTGCACCTCTGCTCTCCCTGACATAAGAAACATAGTCACCGTAGTGCATGCTGCATAATGTACTCTGGTACCGGGTCAGTCTTATCCGCTTCCGGAGCGACTCAGTGATAATGCCATTGTACCCTGCTTTCCGCATCAACGAGTCAATTGCCTCTGTTTTTGTCCAACCTGAAACCGAGGCATATTAATGAAGAGAAAACATTAAGCCAAATAGTAGAACGGACCATACATGGAAATTTTGGTTAATTGTAAGTAAAAAAAGCGCACTTATCGACCATCTTAACTGATTTCTAATATGGCAGAAAGAAGCATGTAGTAAGTTGTCATGCATGCTATGACATGGATAGGAATCCCAAACATTGATTCCTGGTTCAGTATACAAGTTTAGGGACCATTTGATAACATTTTTATTTTTGGTCTTAGTCTTTAGCTTTTTCTTAAAGTTTGTTCGTAATTTGCTTAGTTCAATGTTTAGTTAATGTTATTAGTTAGAGTTGGATATTGTTAGTCTCAATAAGTATAAATGTGAAAGAAATAGAAAAACAGAAACAGCAAACAGAAACCATTTAAAACTATTTAATTTGGTCTTACTGTTTTTCTTTTTCCTTCACATGTACAGTAAGATGAGAAGCCTAACTCTAACCAACTCTAACATTAACAAATCTTTGAAAAAAGCAAATTACACACAAACTTCTAGGAAAAAGCTAAAAACAAAAACATTATAAAACGGCCCCTTAAAGATTGATTTAAGAGTGCTGCATTCAAAGTTGCAAGTTTGCAAGCTTAAAGTTTAATTTAAGAGTACCTAATTGAAAGTAACAAGTTTGGCCAAGGAGATACAAGTATTTCATCTAACTACAAAATATATGTTCAAATGTTTTTCTCCCTCTCAAAATTACTCTCTATCACAGAAATTTCTGTGGTAATCTGTACACTCTTTACCCTCTTTATTCATGATTATTTTATTTCAAAATACTAGTGGATGCATTTACAGTGAAACCTAGAAAATCAGCAGCAAAACTGAGAAAATAAGTTAGCCCATGTGCACAAACCTAGCCTCTACATTCCATTGTAATGACAGAAAATGGGATATAAAATTGTTTCGTCTCTTCCCATTGAAATCACCTAGCAGGACCAACTGTGTAGTTAAGAATAAAGAAAGTAAATGAATAACCAAATACATAAGAGAAACTTGGCTCATGGTTCACCTGCTCAAAAAAAAAAATAAAAAATAGACTAATATTATTTCATTTTCCTTTATATATATATATATATATATATATATATATAGCACTTAAAATTTATCCAAACCATTTTCTTCCAGCCATTGAATTAGATACACGGCTGCAAAAAATTAAAAATAAAATAGAAACTAGGCCTGCCTATGTCATAGTCTTAGTACTTCCCTTCCTTTTATCTCTTTCTGCAACTAATATTTAGATTATATTTTTTTAGGCACATCAAAAGTGATTTTAAGAGAAAAATGATTTTTGCCACCTGGGCTTTTCCTTGGGTACAAGTTACAGACGGAATAAAAATTTATGAGTTATGCAGACATTTCTGAAAGAGCTTAAAATAATATAGATTAGATCAGAGCATTTCCACCTTTATTACTTTCAAAACAAATATGTACGAACAAAGAATATCCATGCTATTGTTGGAAAGTGTTACCTTCATTTGCAGCCACCTCAGGCAAATATGTGGCACTGCGCCTTGTATTATAGTCAGGATCTGCAAACTCAATAATCATACCATGTTTTCCAATCTGCAAACATAACCCATGACAATAAGATAATGGGAAAGACAACTGGATTTGACGATTATGCTTCTCAAGCATATTATATCAGCACCTGTTTCGAACCACAACCACAGCAGAATACCAATTTGCATAATCAAACCCACATGCAGCAAGTGAAATAGCTGATTATTCCAATCACCACCACTATCATGGCCAACAAACAATCTGAAATTTCTGTTCGTCCACATATTGTGGTAGAGTTTGAAAGCTTACACACTCGACCTTAGGAACAGTATGATGAGACCAAATTATTATAGTTGTCTCAATTAACGTTTCGTTCGAGAAGCAAATCCCACCAGAAAGCATAATAAAGTAGAAACGTCCCGAAAATCCAAAGTGTCCCACAATATTAACAAAATGAAATGGAACACATACCTCCCAATCAAGATAGTGGTTAGCAGTTTCATAATCAGTCAAGATGGAAACTGTACACTCCAGGAAAGGTAACTCCTTAGCCTGTATGGGAGGAAACCTGCGGTCCCTCAAAGCACTGCAAAGTAACAAAATAATAAACAAAAATGAAGCACGAGCTAATTTCTCAGAAAATTGAAATCCAATTTGAGTTGGGCATAATGAATAAACAAAAAGGGAAATAGGCAGAAGAATGGGGAAACTGACTATGCAGTGAACATTAAATTTAATTTCATTCTTAATTATCACTCACAAGTTACAGCCTTTTGCTATAGCTCAATGAGCTTGAAGACAATTGGAGAAATTAAAGCCAAAAAGTGAAACTAAAAACAATAGGTTTAGAAGATGATATGAGCAGGTCAAGCATAAAATGTATCACGGCAGAGATTATGATGTTCCAGCTCCCGAGTACATAGATACATCTGTGGTAATGACTCTAACAGAAAGCTTTTTAAAATTGGTCAACAATGGAAATGATGGATATTTGGCCCAAAAACATGATGTTTTAACTAAAATTATTGTCATAGTAAATTAAAAATGATCATTACAATAATAGATTTAATAAAATAGTACATACATGGCAAAGTATATAAAATATAATGTGAAACGACATGTTTTGATAAAAAATAACAAAAGTTTGATAAAATGAAAACTAGAGTTCAACAAAATAAAAAACCATTTAATGAGTATCGGTCTATTTTATTTATCCATTTAAATAATTTTCTCTAAACAAACTAAATAACTAAATATAATAAACAAATATGAACATTTTACATACACTTTTATGTAAAATATATAGATTCATCTTATTTCAAAAAGAACTTTAACTTACGTGGAGTCAAGAAAATTTAATGAGCATTACTCTAATGTTTAATTGATCTATTACCTCTGTCTGTGTGTGCTTGTTAGTTTACTAATTTTCTTATATATAAAAAGGCAGCCCATTTTCGATTTGTTTTTGGAAGATTAGTTAGATGCACACTAACAGTTCACTTTTAAAGCTACCAGCCCATAAACCCAATTACTCACAATCAAGTTCCTCTGTAAAATTTAATTTATTGACACAAATTATCTGTATTTCTGTGAGCCTCAGTGTTTAGCTTGAAAGTATCCTTGAGAAATCATGCATCAGAAGTATTGAAAACAGGCTAAGGAGCTGGCTGCAAGGTGTAGGAGAAAAATAGGAGCTGGTGGCAAGAGGATAAAGGCTTCCAAAGGCTGGCGGCAGGGCTAGTGTAACATATCTCCAATACCATATTAGAGAATAAAGAGGGAAAAAGAGTGGGAAAGCTGCATATATTACTCCATGATGAACGGTAAGAACAGCCTACATAGAGGTATAAAAATATATATATGGCTAAATTATTTCTTGATGACAAAATCTATAGTAGCCTTATTCTTAACAATCTCGGACACAACTTTATGTGAAGGTGCTCTTCCTCCACAAGACTCTTCTATTATTCTAGTGACGTGATCACAATAACATAATTAGAATAAGGTGAACCTCAAGAATCTACAGGTAACATGCTTGGGATATCACCTTTGTCATCTGTCTCAACTAGTCCATTTGGAAATTCAAAGAACTATGACACAACCAACACAGTGTTTCATTGACGCTAAAAGGAGTTCTACACATAGATTTGAGTGTTTGTGACATAAAACATCCATGAATATGCACACTTTTGCCTGAAAAGTTAGAAAAACAATACAATAAAAGGATTGTTTAAAAGATAATTGTTCCAAGCACTAAATTCATTTTTATGCTACTAGTGCAAGGTTAGAATTCTGTGCACCACTCTAACATTATGGAAAATTATAATTTGGCATGAGTCATATACATGGCTGTTCTCACTATTTCTCAATCTCATATGTGGATCGTTTAAACCCTAATTCCTTGGTTCATCTCTGTTTTTTTTTTTTTTTTTGGTCCCCCGCACAAAAACTTCATTATCCTCAAGTAAAATATTCTATTTCATATAAAGGTGTTATTTCATGAAAAGTTTGAAAAAAATAATACAGCTATCATTCTTAAAATGTTAAAAGATAAAAATAAGGAAGAATTATGATGTACCTGCATTGAAGTTTGAATAAGTACAGGAGATCATCACTTATTTTAAAATCATCAATTGGTTCTTTATAGTATAAAAACCATCAATTCATTCTCCTATTGCAAAGTACATATTCCAACTGATGAAATTAGATGATTTATCATTTTGTTGATAGTAGGGGAACCAACTAATAAATTTTCAAACCAATGGTGGCATACCATAATTATGCGAACATGTAATGACGTTCATAAACTCTTCCGTGAAGTAAAGACATAATATTTGAAAAAACAACATATGAAACATCCAATTAAATTGATGATACCTGTTTAGAGCATAGTCTTTGAAGCCATTTATCAACCAACGAGCTTCTAGCGTTCCAATACATCCACGCAGACGAGGCTCTGAACCATTCACCACTTTCTTCCAAGTAACAAACAATGGGCTGAGACAGGAGCATGACTTGTATCAAATGAGCACATCAAGCAGAACAAGATTACCATAGGCAACACATAAAGCTTTACATCAAGCAGAACAAGATTACCATAGGCAACACATAAAGTTTTACATCAAGCAGAACAAGATTACCATAGGCAACACATAAAGCTTTAATTCTTCTTCCTAAATTTTTTTGGACAAAACATAAACGGTAAAGTTTCACATAAAACTTATGTCACAAGGAATCTGGTGCTGGTGTTGGTGTCAGTTGCAGTTGCAGGTGCAGATGCGTGTCCAGAGGTCAAATTTGTCCACATAATAATTTGGATATGAGGACTCGGCTAAAGAGTCCAAATTTCAGATACGGGTACTTGGACACGTCATATATTTGAAACTAAAGAAAATACTATTTTAAAAATACAGCCACCATTTTTGATAAACCAATTTATAATCTTTTAACAAGAAATTTAGCAGTCTATCTCATTTGCATGATACCATACCTAAATTTCTTGAATCCATATTGTAACCCTAACTCAATATCCATCATGCCTAATCAAGCCACTATAATCTAACAGAATCTTCTTACATACATGTCAAGCAGTGAGGGTAAATATTTCCAAGGTGTTACATGGTTGATCTAACACGTATTCCACGCCTTAACATGATAGACACGATACATAACTCTGGCCTCTAATGCCAAGTCCAAGTAACACAGCATGAAACACCAAGAAAGATAATTTGCAAAGAAAATATGCATTATACCATTACTGGATATGTAAAAACACCAAAAAAATAAAGCCACATAAATGGAGAACATCTACAATTAAACAAAGAGCAAACCACGCAGAACAGTGATGCCTGAAATAATAAGCAAAAAAGCAGCAAGGACATACAGAAATCTGATCCCAAAAGGCCATTGGAATAGTTTTGTCATGGGAAAGACAAAAGTGAACATACTGTAGGAAAATCACAAAACCTGAGACATTCAACTAAGAAAATACAATGAAGTGATCAATAACAGTCAAGCTTTCATCATTTAAACACTAATTAGCATAATGTAACTTAATTGCAGTAAAAAGCACACAACCAATATTTTTGAAACATTCATCAGTATGACAGTGGAAACATGCAAGATGCCAACAGCGACATTTTAAATAGAAGGAAAAGTTTTGTGCAGAAAACTTCAATAAAAACGATTTTTTATAGCCAACATAAAGCTGTAGTAATAAATTATTGCTATGATCAAATATGATATTATTTCATGAATTTTTTTAATGATTCAAGTTTTTTTTTCTGGAAATACCATTAATCTTTAGTCACTAAACATTATTTCAGGTTTTCACTTCAAAGTAGCTTATTCCCTTAAATTATAAATATATATATATATAATGTACGTTGAATTCTTCTAATTTCAAGGACTTGTGTCTGTATCACCATAACATGATATTCTTAATTCTCCACATATATTGCATGATTAATATTCACATTGACAACTACTTAGCAAATCCTGAAACCCTACCTTTTACACAACACACACACACAGGCCCAGATATAAAAACAGAGTGTAAGTAAATAATATATCTGTTCATTCAGAAAACCAAGATTATTGCTATGCCATCAAACACTATGCCTTTTATGTTCCAAAGCAAGCAATGTACAAATTGTAAGTATGATTTACAAAAATTCCCTACAAAAGTATAAAAACAAAAAACAACAAAAATTGTATGTTTGCAAGGAGAAAAGAAGAAACATACCTCATCAAAGTAATTAAATTTTATAACTCACACATGTATTGGAAAACAAACTTGTATTTAACTGTTTTATGTTGTGTCCAGAATGTATAAAAGCATAAAGGAGCAACGAACGGTCACTCCACTTATTACAGGGATGATTTCAAGAAAACTTTCCATTGTATTTCTTTATGAGCCCAATATGAGGAAGCTCAAGAGTCTGGGTTAGCTATCTGGTTTTGCAATTTTTTCGATCTCTAGGCTTCCAAGATGACAATGACAAATGCCCTAAACCTAGAATAAGAACCGTTTAGTAGACTAGATATCGCAAAGATTAGGGCCTTAACAAAATAAAGCTTGCCAACCTAAAATCTATTTAAAAATCATTCACAGTCTCTGTCGTACAGTCTCAAGCTCTAACCTACGAAAATAACTTTC
The DNA here is from genome assembly GCA_007844105.2 of Rhamnella rubrinervis. Lineage (NCBI taxonomy): Eukaryota > Viridiplantae > Streptophyta > Magnoliopsida > Rosales > Rhamnaceae > Rhamnella > Rhamnella rubrinervis. The sequence continues at coordinate 16,357,963 of CM017576.2, read as the reverse complement.
AGTATTCTCTGTAACAGACGTTAAAACACAAAGTTTAAAAAGGGCTTCACCTCAATGCTAATATAAGACTGACTGAGTAGGCGTTGGCATTACACCAATCAATGGCATATAAGATCAAATCCATAGTTAAGGATTGAAAATGTCTAACCAAAAATAAATATATGCAGGATACCTGAATAGTTGAACACGTATATCTATTTGAAGCATCAACTAACCTCACCTAATTCATGGAGAACAGGGTGTTTAGGCGCTCAATGGATCCAATTAGTTACTTACTTTTGCACCACATAAAAAATAATTAAAAATTTACTTTACCTTAGCAATTTATCAAACCAAAAACTAAAGTGAAAATTAGTACATGAATGAAAAAAGTTAAAAGGATGAAAATTTTATTCAAAGTATTATCATATTTCCCAATAATCTAGAGCTACCTTATTCAAACTAAATTATATATCAAACATGACCATAAAATTCTAGACCCAGTTTATAGTAAATCAGTCTTACACAAACTAAACAAAATCAATCACCTTAGTCATAAAAAACAGAGAGATTTGTTTGGTATTGATTAAAATAGATGAACATCACACAAGTCGTGCATTTTTTATTTTTGATATTACACAAGTCATGCTTAAACATACAACTTCTCCCAGCCAGACATGGAACTTCTATAAAGAGATGATGGATGCTTCTTTAAAGAGTCAAATATCATTCTTCTTGATCGTCAAAACCATACTGAGGAATAAACAAGAGGCCAAAGGGAGAGATGATGATTTCAAGTACATGTCTAGCCAAGTAGGTATCATGTGAGATGAGTCAGATGACTACTGCCTGACAGCAAGATGAATTATCATATCAAGTGTATCAAAATCAATTCAAGACACTTACCTCAATACCAAAATAGATAGGAAGATCTCCTTCAATAAAGCAAGACACAGATGACAAATGAAAGAAAGCAGTTTCTGAATCTAGCATATTTGAATGACAGAACCTACTGAGAAATTTCTATCTTATGTTAAAAAGTAAAAGTCAAACCAACAACCAGAAAAGTTAAAGATAAAACTAGATTGGTTTTATCATACAGAAATGTCCACTGTATCCTTCTCCACCAATTCAATCTTAACAGGACTCCTTTAAAAACAAGGATTGAACCCACCATGCTTAATTCCTTCTCATCAATTGAGTTAATTCCCTCGAAAACTATCCAGTAAGTGAATTCCTACTTTGCACTTGGTGCCCTCCCTCCACTTGCCCATCACTACAAAAGCAAAACTGAAAAGCTATACTCAAGTTTTACATTCAACGGAGAGGAGTTTAAGTTTCGAAAAAAGTTTTTTTTTTTTTGGTCAATTCGAATGAAGTATGTTTACACTACAGTCTCCGCAAACAAATTAAGACCACTTCAGAAGACGAGATGTGGGTGGAATGTATTGTGAACTTTTAATGATTCAAAAAAAAAAGAAAAAAACTCTAAGGTATTTCTCTTTCCAAAGATCACGAGAAACCCAGTATTGCCAAATCTAGGAAGCATAAAAAGAAATTAAAAATAATGTAAGACATCAAATTGAAAATAGGAGATCCATACATCAAAATGAAATCCCAAGTCACTCTTCTCCATTAATTGCAGTACAAAATTTGTACGAAAAATAATAATAACAACTTGAAAAATACGCGATCATCGTACTAGTCAAAATCCATAGCAAACTAATCATTTTCACTAAAAATCAAAACCCAGAAAGGAAACAAGACAAATTCCTAAACCCTAAGCATCATCATCGTCATCAATCAAAGCAAAATGCAAAACAAAATGATCATCTCCACCTGCATGTGCATACACATATACACACATACAAACATACATAACAACTGCAGAGAGAAGAACATAGAGAGATTACTGTTGACCCTCATCGAAGGCTGGTGGAGGAGCCTCTTCGCTATTGTAGTGAGCAACGAGAGTATCAAAACAGTAGACAACCATCTCTTTGTTGGCCGACACCATTTTCTTTTCTTCTTTTTTTCTTTTTTTTCTCTGATTTTTTTTTTTTTATGAAATAGCGGTTGGATTTTGAAGTTGAATTTGAATGAATGCAAAACCAGTAATAGCTTCTTTGCTGAATTACAGAAGAGAGAGAGTTAGGTCCCTCGTCAAAATGATTGAAGCAAAAAACCACAACGCATAAAAGCTTTCTTCTCTCTCTCTCACTCTGTTTTTTTCTACGTTTCTTCTTCTTTAAAGCCACCCCTGCAAATTAAATTATGAATCATTTTTCCCATAATACCCTTCTGTTTTCTTCCTAGCTATTTTTTTACTTATTTATTTTTTTCCCGATGCTTTCCTTTTCTTTGGGAACCTTTTTGAGGGATTACCAATGAGAGTTGCCATGTTTTTCTTTTTCGTTAGGTTATTATTATATATATATATATATTTTTATTTTTTTTTATTTTTTTTTATTTTTTTTTATTTTTTTTTTATTTGAGGGGGCTAAATCCTCCGGTTTCTTTTTTTTTTTTTTTGGCCTTTGCAGTTTCACATTGAAGGCGAACCCAAAGTCCAAGAGAAATACCCAGAAAAGATAAAAATATACCCAATGGTTTAAAGGATTCTAAATTTGTAAATGGATGATAACGAAATTCAAACTTGAAGGAATAAAGGGTAAAAGCAGGGAAGGTATATAAGAGAGAACCTACTTTGTCTTTAAAAAATGGTAGCTTCTAAAATTGTGTTAATGGATGATTTAGGCATGGCAGCACTCAACTCATTCAAACCAAGAAAAATATTTAAAATGAAGGAATGCATTTGCCACAGCCAACACAAGTATTCGGCGGTTATCGGCGGAAAACAAAACAACAAATGCACACTACGTGACATTTCAGTCTTTCTCATGATATGATTACCAGAAAATATCAAAACTGCATTAAGGTTTTATTATATCTTTAACCAATGACAAACTGCCAAATCAGTTGATATTCAACTCGGGGTCGTGTAGCACTCAGTTTCATCTCCTGCAGAAACACAAGCATGCATTATTACATAATAACACTAACCAGTTGGTATGCTCGTATTGCAGAACAGAGTTGGTACCTGGTTTTCCACCAACTTCATGGTGAAGATCACTAACCCCATGACCATATAATACTAGTTTCGTTTGATATGTATATATACACACACCATTTGACAAACATGACAAATAAACATTTGTAATTTGTTGCTGAATTGGTAATATTATACTTTAATATTTTAAAATTTGAAATCATCTTTTTGTTAATAAAAATTGAATTTTATTTGAATAACTTCCAGCACTTTCTAAATTCATTCTAAAAATCAAAATAGATTAAAATATCCAATTGAAAACTGATGAAAGATCATCACTAAAAGAAATGATTAAATACTTTTGTCAAAAAAAATATTACTTGTTACGTATAAAATAAATACGAAATGTAGTATGTATTCCAAAAAAAAAAATTTGTTAGGGCTGTTGTCCCAGTGGGAAACTAGCCAAGGCCTTAGTGGCCTTGCCTTCTAGCCTGCCCTATAGATCATAACCACCATCTCTTACCATCAGCTTATATATATATATATACATATATATATATATATATATATATATATATATATATATAACACAATGCACTGATGCAGCTTAAAGATGCACAAGCAAAATCAGAAAATAAGTTTTTAAATAATAATAAAATACAGACATATCACAAAATAGAACATTGCATAGCATTTAGTGATTTGAAAAACTCTTCAGTCAGAATCATGTCTCCTCCTCCTCTCCTTGTCTTTCCTGTGTTTCCTCTTGTCATCAGAGGAATGGCGCTTGTCACGCCTTTCACGCTTTTCGTGCTTCTCCTGTTTCTTTTCTTCACGCCTCCTCTTCTTTCGACTGTTTTCATATGACTCTGATTCCTCTTCATCAATCTTTCTTGTTGATGGAGCAGCAGGCATAGTCACAGTTTCCACTTCAGGTGGAGCATCCCCCCCGAGTTGGGGTTGATGAGATTCCATGTATGGCCGGTGTGCTCTGCAGTATGTTCAGAAAGGAAAGATTAAATTGAAGCTAATAAATATGACTACATCTACTTAACAACAATTGAAAAGCAGTTCTGAGAGCAAAATTAAGTCCCAAATTAACTGTACTGAAGCAGGTTTTAGATAAAATGTAACAGTTTTAGTTAACTAGAATTGAGAATGCTCTATATTTCAAAGAAAAAGTAATATTCAAATATAAGTAGCTCATTCATTTGCCGACCTGGCCAGCAATGGTCTGGCTCTAAATTTAATTCAGCCTCAAAAATTTGGCTCAAGCTCAGGCCTCAAATCTGAAATATGGGTTCCAATCTTCTCAGAGGTGCGTAGGGATAAGTTTGCTTATTCTTGTCCATCAAACCCATCCTTCATTTCAACCAAGAAAAACGTTTTTACTTGAATTCTCAAATTACTTAATCCTAAATGAACCTCCCACACACACACATACAAACTAGTGGAGTTGCCTTTGTTTAGCTGTATATAGCATAATTTTCCAAAAAAAGAAGTAATTTGATTCTCGAGACAGGCAACACAATTAGAACTCTCTCAATCCCCAATGAACTTAATGATTAGTTAGTTTTGTATGCAATATGTAAGAGAAGTTAGGTTTCGAATATCATGTGTGCATAAAAAAAGCATAGGCGAAGAAACTAAAGCTTTGTTATTTTATTTTCTCATCAGGTACCTTGAGAACCCAAGACCATGAACGTGCGCTGCATCAGCATGCCCCTCACCCACATCCTCAGCGGTAGAGCCACGTTTTACAAGCTCTGAATACTCATGCTTATCAAGGCGATTACCTTGAGGTTGGCTAGCACGTTTAGGAGCTAAACCAAGTGCCTCTCTCATTGCCTGCTCCTCCTGTTCTTTAACTCTTTTAATCTCTTCTTTTGCAGCCTCCATCTCTGCATTCCAAGAATTTTTATCCCTGGTATACCAGTGTAGATCTTTTCCTGTTGATATAATAAAAATCAATGGCTGAGACATCATCAATAAATAATAAATCTCAAAGCTGAGTATGAAAGAAATCCATAAGTAAAGAAACTACATTTGTTAGTACCTATTGAGCCAGAGAACCACTGACATTTTAGGACAATAGGTTCTTATATTACTGAAATAAAAAATAGCTTAGCTCTCCCCAGTGCCACCAAAGAAAAGAGAGACATACAGAGGGCTCTAACTTAAAAGCCAACCAATAAAAAAGAAGCAACATTCTTCATACACCTAAGCATCCAAAACCATGGCACATCTAAAGAAATAGAAACACAATGCAGATACGTGGAAGATAAATGACTAGATGTAGGAAGATAATTAAATTTGTAGAAAGAAAGAGAGAAAAATCTAAATCTGAAGATAAATACAATAAAATTCGAGTAATATAAAAAATTTAGTAATAGTGTGCTATGGATATGGCTGCATGGTTGGACGACAAAGGTAGACTTACAAATACATGATACACAGGATTTATGACATAAAGTAAACAAATAAATCTTCTTTAAGATCTTTTAACTTTTCAACTTTTGTAAAAATTTTACTTAAATATTTTCAAACAACAACTTTACTAAAGTTTTAGGACAATGACCAAATGTTCATTGATAAATGTTTGCATCTACATATTTAACATGCATTTGGGGCTAGTTTTCCAGTAGCTTCATATTTTCGAAAAATTAATATTCCAACCTGTCCCCTAACCTAGTTATTAAAGAAGCATTTGGTTCAATCTCTTACTTTCTGTTACGTTATTTTATCTTTGTAGCTTAAACTTTCAAGATAATAGGTAGTCTGGAAAGAAGATTCAAGTATATGTGATTGTATAAGCCAATCTCTAATTCATGGTAATGAATGATAACTGAAAACCTTGGACAGATGATTTGAGCATTTGTATCCTCCAAATCCAACAGAACCCATGCTTGCATACAAGTTTTCAAGGATATACTTAAAGAAGACATATACATACTGTTTCATACAACCAATTATAGGTAAAAAAATCTCTAGTAACATGATAAGTCATACTGAGCCACACCTTTCATTAATACCATGAATAAGGTATAGAATAAGATATTTAATTCATCAAGAAGAAAGACAACCATATTTATATAGAAAGTCACAAGCGGTTTTTTAATAAGAAAAAACTAAATCCTTTACACATGATTGTGGAACCAATCACTGCAGCAGGATACAGGCTCACAGTCAAAATCATTGTTGAACTGCTGTGGTAAAAATAGAAAACTTCAAGGAATAACATATTTTTACCTTTCTGCCATCTTCCAACAGGGGCCTTGATGCTGTGACCAAGATAGTTCTCCCGATGCTTATCATTTTTTACATCGTCCCAACTAAATTCTGGGCATCAAAAAAATAGCAGGAAATTAAGTTAAAACAGAAAAAGGACTAAATTGAGTTGTAAGCAGAAATTAAGGAAGTTCCAACAGATGTTTAAAATTTCACCTAAGCATGTGTAAAAACATCGTACAATTAGATATTCAAACAACTATGATCATATCAATTCATAGTCTACCAGAAAAAAGTACATAATCCACCAGCTAAACAAATTATTATTTCACTTCATAGTTAAGTTGACTTCATGCGCTTTTTCCAGAACAAGCATACAAAGAAATAGAGTCCACCCCAAAATTAGTCCAAAACCCATATGCTATAATTTCTGGTTAAAGAGAGACATCTCTAAATTCCAAAAACCAAAAGGGGGATAACTATAAGACAATTCAATAAGCCCAAATAACTATTACCAAAAATAAATAAATAAGCCCAAATAACAAACATAATTCTGTGTATGAATTAAAACAGACGCAATTATTAAAATGCTCAGGTATGTCAGCCCAAACTCAAAAATAAAACATATAAAAGGGTTTTCTTTATTTATTATATTATTCCTTTTGATTTAAGAATTAATATATTAATTTAGACCAAAAAGAAGGGGGAAAAATAAAGGTTTATGTATAAAATAATAAAACGTATGGTAGTATTCCAAAAGTTAAACGGTACAGAATTTAAATTATATTGATATTTTTCATAATTATACACCTATATTAACTACATATTATAAAAGGAAAAAATATATATCTTACCAACTACAATACACATTGCATATTATTTAGAAAATGAATACACCTTAATGTGCATCACTAGATGACCTAAGAGTTTATATTAACTAAGGCCAAGTTACACTTGGTGCAAGATGAGCAGCTCTTAAGCACCTATTACACAAAATTAGCTTTTTCTTATTCCGTTCAAATTTCCTTCACTCTAAAGGTAACTGCAAGCCTAGCACATCTTACAATCTTTAAGCATGCTGAAAATTTTGTTTTAATCCCGCCCTTCTATCTTTCTCCATTTCCCTGCACCCTGCTGTCTTAATCTCCAAACCAACAGTGTGCCAAAACAGACCATACCAACAGATACCATTGGCGACACACATAATATTTGTTCCCAATAATACCGTTTCTTAATCCTTCTTTAGAGTCCAACCCACTTCAGATTTGATGAAAATATGGTTAAGATTCCACTGGGAAATCACTAGGTAGCAGAAAAGCAAAATGGCTAAAAAATACACACTAGGATGGAAGATACACAAACATGCGCACAAAAATTAGGCAAAACTTAGAAAAAACCGAAGGTTGAATAACTTCTAGCAGAGGAGGCATGAATAGGAAGGTTAAATTTTAACTACATTAAGTATGAAATGATAGTAAATCCCCCCCAAAGCTAGCTCCTTAGACCTAAGCTACCCAAATGAATAAAAAAAAGAAACAAACATTTATGAAAAGAAAGAAAATAGAAATTCACTTGATTTTAAAACCACTAGATTAAGCTTATTTCAAGAGAGTGCAACATCCACAGAGGTGGATCAATTCCAGAGATCCACTCTCAATCACATGGAACAAGTCTCCACAATGTGGAGTTTTCTATAAGGTGGCTAACCATTTGCCACAATGCATTACCAACTTTAGTAGAATCCAAAAAGAAAGAGCAGGAATCCCTAGAAACAGAAATGTAACAATGTGAGATACATTAAGTCACCACTTCTTCATAAACAACACCAATATAAAATGATGTATTTCATATTGACAAAGTTATCCACGAAAACAATCTAACCTGAAGCAGTTGTCGGGAAACATTTTAAAAATAGCAAAAAGTATAATATGTGGGCTTAATTCGGTTTCATTTATTTATTATCTCCTCAAGTATAAAGAAGTTCGAATCAAGAAGCAAAGACTTTCAATTATGAAAACAAGAAGAAGTTACTAAGATACTGACCAAACAGCACCTAAAATGCTTCATCGGCGGTCAAAATCAATCACCCCAAACAAAGCATTGATTGTTACACAAAATTTCTGGTTTATCCTAAGATTTTATTTTAAAAAAATGATTTAGGGCTTCTTAAGAATCTAAGAAGCATCAATAATCTTTTGCCCTAATGGGCACCCTTATTTCCGAGCAAGAAATGAAAACAAGAACAACAATAATACTATTCCGTTTAGAGTCCCAAGCAATAAAAAATCAATTTTAACTTAATTAAGCATTGACAATGTTTTTCTTTCTTTCCATTTTTGTTTCAAAAATCCCATTATTAGCCCTTACACTACGATTTTACTAATTATGTCTGAAATAATCGAAACCCTAGATAGAAATTATAGAGTAAACCCTAAAAGAAGTATAGATGTTTGTGGGTGTGTATAATTAATATATATATATATATATATATAATATGTATGTGTAGAGAGAGAGAGAGAGAGAGAGAGAGAGCTTACGATCTCGGCCACCGCGAACGCCACCTCTAGTAGGATGATACATAATCGAAAAAGGTCTGTCCTCAACAACGCGCCTATCTGTCCGCCTTCACAACCAGAACAAGTTAATATTTGCGAGTTTCCAATCTGCTTTGGATTTCGCGGATTTAATTGTATATATTTTATTTGGCTTTTTTTTTTTTTTAAATGGAGACCGGAAAACTAAAATTTAATTGTATTTTATTTATTTTTTATGTAAATTACCAAATTGTTCTCTATTTGACATATTTCGTAAATGTGCCTCGCTATTTTCGAGAATTACATTATGTTCCTCATAGTTTAGTTTATTTGATATGTACCCTTTTCAAATTAAAATTTTCATCCACCTACCTTAAGGTTCGACCAAAATATAATAAGATGTAGCTAACCAATTTTGAAACTAAAGAGAAGGATAAGTTTTTTTCTTTTCTTTTTTTTTTTTAAATAAATAAAAGAGGAGTATAAGGGTTGCTAAGTCAGGAAAGTGATCATTATAAATTCTTCTAAAAGAATATTGACACCTTATTATCTAAATTATATCTTGATTTGCGCTTTATTATTTTAATTTTTAATTTTTGCACTTTATACCTAAATTATATTTTTGTTTAATTGGGGATATCAACGCCATTAGCCCACGAACTATGTCTGCAAACTAATTTTTTTTTTTTTTGGTAAATTGATTTTAAATTAATATGAAGCATGCAACTTACTTGTTAAAAATAAGAAACCGACAGTACAATAAACAGACAACAAAATTATGTCGTCCATATAAGAAAAAATAGTAGTATAATACATTAATTTTACCAAAAAAAAAAATGGCAGAATTAAGGTAAGAAATACAACAAAAGAACGAACGATCAAAAATATTGTTTTGGGTCATGAGTTTGCGTGGTTGGAGGGCTGCAAGCATCAAGACTAGATTGAAGGTCTTGGTGGGGATGAGTGGCGGCAGGCGGGTGAGTTGAATTGGGAGAGGGACGAGGAGGCTCACTATCTTTCGCTAGACAACTAAACAAATCACTATACGAGGGTGAACGAACCAGTGGTCGACTAAACAAATCATTATAAGGGGAAGTATGGTCGAGCGATCGACTGAAGAAATCACAACTATTGAATGACAGCGTTCGCTCAAAAACTCGACCTGGAGAAGCTTTGTTCTCTTCTTGCTGCAGCTTCATTTCTTTCAACTCATTCCTCGTTTCTTCCATTGCTTTCTTTAATTTTTCTATTTCCTCTGCTGTTGATGCTGATGTTGATGTTGAACATTTCGAATGCTCCACTTCGCCTCTCCTAACCGTCAGCTTCAATTCCTCTATTTCTTTTTTCTGCTTTTCGATGGTTGCTTGTAATTTCTTGATCATCATATTCTTCTTCTTTAGTCCAATCACAAATGACATTACATGAACTCCGGCCTTCAAATGACATAATACAAAACACACATATCTTAGCATATCAACTTAAAAATATTCACTTCATATATAACAAAAATCAAGACCCAAATAAATTATATTGTATTATATTTACCTTCATGACTAGCTGTGTTGCCTCTAATCCGGCCTCTTCATCTGACTTTTGCTCTAAAAGTTCAACATCTTTTTCAAATGGATCACACATTTCATCTGATTTCCAATCTAATTCCTCATAATCATTTTGGGAAAATGAAGAATGCAAAATGTTGATGGTTTTCACGAAACTATCTATTTGATCCTTAAAAGTGATGGGATGCTGAAGCTGAGTTGACGACTGCGGTGAAGGAGCATATGAATCATGAGAGTGGCTAGGAAAGATGGGCTCTTCTTGATTTGAATGGATCAGTTTTCGTTTCTTAGACGAAGATGATGAAACATTCGTCCTCATCTCCACTTCCTGATCATCATTTTCGTGGCTATTAACGCCTCCAAATGTGAGTTCTTCCATAGTCACAGCTGGCACAGAAGAAGCAGTTCCTTTACTTTCTACGAGCAGCTGTGAAAGTTTCTCAATTTCCCACTTGGCTGGATCAAGAAGATATCTCCAATCTTTGTTTTTCAGGGACCAAACCTTCTTTAAATCTTTAAGTTTCACTTCACAATCTTTTGGCTTGAAACCATTATTTTCGCCTATTGAAACACAAGTACAGCTCCATCAAAACTCTTTTGGCAAATAAAGTGAAACTAATCCAACAACCAAACTTAACAGAAATTAAAGAGGTACACAAACAAATACCTGTAAGTTGGGCAGTAGTTGTTGCGGTTCTGGGGACTGAGTAGAATGGAGTAGCATCTCCAGGTGCTTCCCAGTTGCCCTTTATGAAGATCAAATCATCTTTCCATCCTTTCTCAGAATTGGGTAAATTAGTGACCAAAGCATAGGCCTTGTCTCTAAGACAAAAATAATAAAACCCCCCAGAGGTTTGCTTAACCACATAGCAATAACAAAACTCCTTCCACCCCAAATTAATTTTGCACATGAAGTTTAATGCCAAAATACTAAACAACACCCTCCAACAATTTGGGACTAATTGGATGGGAGCTACACCAAGTCTGCTCAGTATCTCTCTGATCAAGGGATGGAATGGCAGATACAACCCCAAACTCAGAGTATAGGCATGAACCAAAATTCCATCAGCTGAATTTAGGAATTCAGGATCCTCTGGGTTTGTGACTCTTTCAACTATCACATCCTCGGGAATCTTACGCTTATTATCTTTTAAAAATTTTGCAAAAAGCGAGTCTGAGTTAATCCTTGCGGGAGCAGTGGATGTAAATTTGTCCATAACAAAAACTATGGAAACAAAATGAGATTTAAAAAGTGAGAAAAGCGACTTACAGTAGCCAGACCATCCCCAAAGCAAAAATCAGAGAGACTATAAACCTGAATCTTTTTCCTAACAACCCTATGCTATGTGTGTGTGTGTGTGTGTGTCTATATATATATATGTATGTATAGCAGAGAAGACCGACAGCAGTTCTGCCCAGGCTCTAACAGAGCTGCAGAGCTGTGCAGGGCTGAAAATTCAAAGCAGCACTGACATATCAATTTCTCCCCCTCCACGTAGAATTTCAAGTATTTTTTATTATAAAAAAAAAAGAAACAGAGCTGCAGAGTTGTGCAGGGCTGAAAATTCAAAGCAACACTGACATATCAATCTCTCCCACTCCACGTAGAATTTCAAGTCTTTTTTTATTAAAAAAAAAAGAAAAGAAAAAAGAAGTAGTAGTTTCTTAGAAGAAGAAAAAATGAAATAATAAATAAAAAACAGCACTGATTGTGGCAGTGCTGCCATGCCATGGTGGGACCATGGTGGAGTCAACTCAGTGAAGGTGTGAAAATGATTGCTCTTTTGTGGAAAAACTAGCACAGCTTAGACACGCAAACTCCCTTTTGGCTGCTTTGATATCTATAGAAAAATAATATATAATAAAAGTATATTAATGTTTATTTTCTTTTTCATTATTGTTTATAAAGTTATATAACTGAAATACTAAATATAATCTGATTCCCATAATAAAATCCTTTTCTATTCGTCAGAAAAATAAAAATAAAAAGAAAAAGCATCGTTTATAGATTGATCTACATCCAACCTAATTTTATATGGTGAAAGCTCAAACTCTAAAAGAAAAAGAAAAAAAAAACACTTAAGATGGGAAGTAATTAAAGTTGACGTGAGATTTAAAATCATGGATTAGATTAGTTAATAGTTACATCTCATTAAAATTAAAATGAAGAGAAATATTGACACCCACTTTCAAAAAAGTTCAAAAAATAAAACCAATTAAAATCATGTTTGTTTTACAGAAAAATTAAAATAATTTTATATATCAAATTATTTATTTATCAACACCAGGCCCAGGCCATGTTGATACCAAAGTTGACTGCTTGGGAAGCCCATAGAAATTGGGCCGGCTCAGTTGACCAGGAACACCCAAAATGTCCCTTTCTTAAGCCGAAACTTCTAGGGCTGTCACCTTCGCCATCGAATACACACCCACTTGAGAAATAACCAAGAGACGGTGAGTGAGACATGGCAATGAGATCTCTGCTGCTGCGCCGAGCAACGCTGACTCGCTCCATGGAGTCCACTCGGGGAGCAGCTCGCTACTTCAGCGACGGCAAGGGAAGGATTCTGAGCGAAGAAGAACGCGCTGCTGAGAACATCTACATCCAGGTCTTTTTTTCATTTTTTCTTTGTCTTTCTCTCTCTGCTTCATTTTTTTCCCCACCGATCGTTTCGTTTTATTTTGTTTCTCCTATCAATTTCTTCTCCAGTCGATTCTTTGAGTGTTTCATTTAATGGTTTTTTTTTTCAATATTTCTTTTGAATAATCTACTTGTAAAGAAAATGGAGAGGGAGAGGTTGGAGAAACAGAAGCAGAAAGCTGAAAAAGAAAAGGCCGAGAAAGAAAAAGAGAATGCTGGCAAGGTATGGGGTTTATTTTATTTTTGAATTTTGTGCTTTATTGGAATTAGTAGTGTCAATCTTTGGTACGTACACTACATGGATCTTCTCTGCAGTGTTTGTTATAATACACACTGACACCTTCATGTTTTTAAGAATTTATAACTTAAGCTGCATGCTTGAATGAACCATGAGAAAGTATTGGATTTTTGTGCTATGTTGCAGTTGCACTTGTTAGTGTCGATCTTTGGTAATTAATTACACTACGTGGGTTTCGTATGCAGTATTTGTAGCGATAGACACTGACACCCAGATGGAGTTCATGTTTTTTTAGGCTTTATAACTTTGGTTTGAAAGATTGGTTTACGTATTCTGGGTTTTGAGGTTTGAATTCTTAGGGCGCATATAGTCTTGAGGAGTAAAATGAAATGCTTTACCCTGTCTGAGTAATTTATTTTATTTTATTGTTTCCTTTGATCTTTATGGTTGGAAAAGAAAGAATAACACTGAAGTAAGGTCCTTATTTAATGAAGATGGAGTTTTAATACTGAGCTCTCTGAGGAGCCACATGTATTCTTTATGTCTGTCTTTCTAGTGATTGTTTTATTTTGAAATAGATTTTATCCGGGAAAAGTATTATCTTTGGTTATTATCTCATCTTTTAAAAGTTCTTGTCCTTGGAAATTATTTTGGTCTTCTTTAGCTGTTGAGAAGTCATGTAACAGCAAGGGTGCTCTACTTTCTTTGGTATTGTAGAATCAATTGGTCCTTTTGATAACAAAATCTGGTATTCCATATGAAATGAACTTGAATGCATTGAATTGTGAAGTGTGAATATAGGGATTAAGAGCAATGAATTTCTATGTCATGCATGCATAAAAATATCTGCTGTATGAATATATATGTTGCAGAATTTTCGTAAAATGTTTAAATATGAATATGATGCAAATTTAGTTGTTTTAAACTTTTAAATAGCTAGTGGTTTCCTTTGGTGATTAAAACATACAGAAGAAGCCGCCGATTTTATTTTTTTTTCCTAGATAGACGTGGAACTGAAATTGTTCGCTTGTACATTTTTCATTGTCAATTGAATGGAATATAATTAATATTAATAATCATTGGACAAAGGTAAAAGCCTTCATATGCGTTTGAAGATTAGGATCTCATACTCTAGCAGATAGTTATAAACAATTTTGGTTACATTTAATCTATCTTGTCTTGTTATCACACCTATAATTTTCTTGTTTTGCCTCAATGTCAATTTAATTCCACCATTTTTCCTTTTGCAGAAACCTGAGGGGAGTCATTAATGTTGAAATTGTCGTCTGCACTAGCCGTTAAACTCTTGCTTTTAGCAATGGTGAGAATAAAATTGTACATGGCTTTTTAGCTTTTCAGTGAGGTTGCTTTTTGTATAGAGTATGGTGTTCGATACCTCACCCTTAAACAGCTGATGGTCATAACTGTGCTGTTGTAGCAGTTTTTAATTCTGAGTCGCCTATGAGGTTGTCTTTAGCCTATGTTTCAAAATTCTGATTCACTTTCTTTCTATTGCATGGAAGTATTGTGATATCTTTGTTCTTTTCTTGTTTTGTTTGACTTCTATGCTTTATATTTGTCTATTTGAAAAAATTTTGGTGCAAGTTTAATATAGTTAATTAAGCTTCTTTTTTTTTTTTTAATATTCTCTCAAGAAGCATGGTAAACAAAATTTAGTTGGGTGCAACGTGCAAGTTTAGTTTAGTTGATGAAAGCAGCTTTAATTTGATTCTCCCAAGAAGCATGATAAACAAAATTTATCGATCAAAATCATGATTTGAGTATTCTGTTTTCTTATGTTTATGTGTCACGGATTGTATATTATCCTTGAGGTCCAGTCACATTATTTTCTCCTGGAAAATGTGATAGTTCTAATCATACACAATCACGTTTAGAATCTTGCTGTTTGCCTCCAGGTATATAATATTTCCATCAACCGGTCCTCAAAACCTTCGAAACACTCTTGGATTAGAACATTGTTTACATTCCTTCAAAACGGTCTAATGTAATTTTGCTTTTATGATTAAAAAATGATTATACTCTAATAAAATTAGCTTGAATCATAATTCTGTACCGAGTACTATGTATGACGAGTACATGAAACGTTAGATAATGCAAAGTTGACGGAATGGTTTCGCCTATGGGATGATTACTCAGTGTGCGATTGACCATCTACATTAGTACTATAGTTATAGAGTAGATTGGTTCAAAATTTGTCATTCATTTGCTTTCCTTTAGGCTGGTATCAAGTAGCCAAGAACAAATAAAATTTTAATTTTTGTGCTCCCAATATGCTTAAACTAGACATCATTGTCCAACTCATTCATCACGCATCCCAGTATATGTAAAGGGATGGGCATTAATGGGTTTGAATTTATTGTGGTGATGTCTGGATCACTTGCAGACGTTGCTGTTGCAAGTAGTAGAAACGAAAAAATTAGTTTGAAGGAATTCAATGCCATTGTTGCAGTGTTTTGTGAATCTTAGCTTTTGGTTATATAATAATGTGAAAGAGAAGCAGTGGTGTAGGTAATGCTACAAATCACACGTATTTATTGAAACTTTGTTTTCAGCTTTCTTGGGCTTATGGCTTTGGTCTGTAGTTGGTATCCACTGAGGTTAACCAAGCAGGAATTTGGATTTAGTGGTGGTAATGCCAGAAACATTGAACAAATAATATGTTACTAGTTTATCGATGAGAAGCCTTTGTCGTGTCCACCTACTGGCTACAGTTGTTCGTTGGAGTACTTAATATCATAATATTTAGACCCACACATTCAGTCGTAACCGCATAGCTAATCTTATAATTTTAATCACATTGCATTTTCACTTTTTTTTTTCCTTTTACTGCCGCACACAGAAAATATTTTGTTGCGAATGAACACTTAATAGGAATTATCATCTTTATTGTTATACTCAAATACGCTTTGCTTACATTTTTTTTTCTCTGTTCACTAATACTTTGCTGTTAATCATATCAAATATAAAACTATTAGAAAAAACAAATAAAAATACTTAATCAGAAGTAACTTCACTAACTTAAAATCTATTCAAGTGCCATCGGTTGTATTCACTGATATGTAGTGGAGAATTAAATAATTAATCATTAGTCCTCTTGTATGGATAATTTAATGATTAAAAAAACCGCCTCTGAGGAGTTTTCTCAAGCTTTTTTTTTAATTAAAAAAAAAAAAGTAGAAAAATAATTATGTTTTTTCATCAAGTTGAACAAATGAGTAAAAAGAGCCAAAACTTTGATGCATCAGAGTGGAACATTCTCCAAGACTAATTATGCTTTGCAGATACATTCAATTTTAATCCTTTTTTTATTCACGAGGAGGTTAGATAGTGGGAGCTTGAAGACAAAACACATTCTTTGTCGATTTTAATAGTCTGCCAATAAAAACTTACCAGCGTGAATGAATAAGAAAAGCATCCAATAATTAGAAAGACAGAGAGGGCGCCAACAGGGAACAGTTGTGTGAAAATGTTTCCTGGTTTCCCCAGATATGCACAAAGTACCAACAAGATGAGTACATTACCCTCTCTTATTGTGTGCTTTGCTAGATCAATTGGAGCATACACGAATATCATCAACCCTACTAGAGCAAACCAGGACCATTCAAAACTTTCATTAAAAGCTGCAGTTACTCTTTATCACATGCTTATCCGGCGATCGGGAACACAATAGAATCGTCGATGATATTGGAAAATTAGAATTGGATACCGAAACCTAGAAAAAATGCATGCCTTGTTCAGGAAAGGAGACCAAAAAGAATCAGAGCAGGGTGGTGGGATGCAAATAGCATAAAGAATGAAGATCTTACTACTGAGATTCATAGTTCACTTGGAGATTAATAAAGCTAAACACAAGGAATTTCTACACAAATGATCAAAGAGTTTACAAAAGAATTTCTATAGCTATTGAATTAATTCAATAAACTATCCCTACATGATCCCACTAACTCAAATCATTTTACTCCTCTTAGTTCACAAACCGACTTCACAACACAACCTACACTACTGTCATTGTTTCACTTCACAGAGCGCTGCTAATAACCTATTTCCTAAACTAGAAGGAAAAGAAAATATAAAGAAAGAGAAACTTTACAGATTTCTATTGTTAAAATGAAGGCAATAGCTATATGTACAATGTAACATGTGATTTGTTATGTATCTTTACATTGGAAAACCAAAATTTTGATACCCTATCGGACCTTCACCTTGATCAGACATATGGCCTGGCAGGGGTAGATGTTGCAACGCCGGCTGCTGTTGAGCTGGACCACTAGGTGGAGGAATCCAATTTTGATCAGCAGGCATAGACATTGAATTGGTATCAACTGTGGTTATGTCATGTATGCTTGATCTTTTCCTTTCTTTCTTCACCGAGTTCTGGCGAAGGAAATACTTCTGAGCGTGGCTTGCTACCTGCGTAGGTGTTCTTGTCACAACAACATTTCTTGAAATGCTCCTCCAGTCACCCTTACCAAATTGCTTCAGTCCAAGCAGAAATAATCTGATACATAAACGAACACAAGTTGTTAGAACATTAGGAATCGAAAATTTTACAATTATCAAAGACATATTAAGTGTGTATGCGCAAAGCAAACCCAATAGATCAAAAGTCTATGTGTACACACACTCGTAAGCATTGAACAAGAGAACAAGGGATAAACAGTAAGAGAAACAAATCAACAGGGACCTATTACACCTTGTACTCGGAGTCAAATGTCAGATTTAACATAATCCCAAACTGATTGAACAAAAAACTTTAGAGAGATTGCATTTGAGTTTCTCAATAATGGCAACTCTAAGCTTTTTATGAATTCCGATTTCAGAGACTGTGGTCCAAGTTATGAAATAAAATCCTTTATCAATTAAAAATCCCAAACACTGTGTACCTGTCAACTTCAAAAGAAACTAAGACATATATCTCCCACCGAAATGGTACATTTGAAATTTCCAACAAACCCAAAACAAATGAAACCTTAAATCAGAAGTTTTCCTAGTTAAAAAGACCCCTTTCCATAAAAGTGGTTAATGCATATTATCAAACAGCATGCTACAATCACTATAGAGTAAGCAATGGAATGAATTACTATAATCCTAAGAAACTAGGCATCCAAACTTTTCATTTCCCATTTTTTTGTTGGGTCATCATTATTTGACAACTTATCATATCAACAATTGATGAGTTAGCTCTGTTTCTCATTAGATTTTGTTCATTTGGCAAGAAAAAGAAAAATTTTCACCGGCGATTTTGAAAAACATAATTAGAAACCACCATTTATTTTCAGTAAGAACTGTTAAGCTGCCAAGAAAATGGCTAAAAGTTTCCTTCAGACTATTATGTTTCTAATTTTAACAATCAAAAACAGAAGCTAACTCTTGAGTGTGTTGAAATTTTCAATTACAAGAAACAAAGAGGTAAAAAAAAAAAATTAAAAAAAACAAAGAGGTAACAAAAATTTTTTTTAAAAAAGGTGTCAATTCATAAAATATATTAAGAAAATAAAATGAAACTAACCAAAAAATCCCAGAACCAAAAAATCCCAGAACTTAAAACGACAAAAGTAAGTTAAAAAGAGAATCCAATACTAATAATCAAAGAAAATAATAACCCAAAATCTCGAAGACTTATATATTCAGTTAATTTCATATTACTAGCAACCTTCAAACAAAAAAGGAAAAATCATTCTTTTCATCAACCAAGAAAAAGAAAAATCGTTCTTTTCCAACAACCAATATTCCAAGCAATCAATCAGAGCAAATAAAAAATTTACCTGTGTTCTTCTTCAGTCCAAGGCGTACCCTTCTTCCTCTCGGGTTCTCCATGCTTGGGCTTTGTGCCGAAGGAGATCTGACTAGTTGAATCCCACCTAGAAAGATCGTCGAGGGAGTCGTCGTCGGCATAGGTGGGCATGGGGACCCGACCGGAATCGATCTGGAGAACATCATGGAGCAAATCTTCGTAGTGGTCCCTGACATCAGTGGGGGACTTACCGGGAACCTGCTGAGCGATGTTGTCCCAGCGATCGGGCAAGTCGTCGGAGAACCTAACAAGAGCCTGCTCGAAGAGCTTGTCTTCGAACCGAGTCCAGCGAGTGGAGGAGGAGTGAATCGGGGGGGCGGTCCAGCAGGAGGTGTCTTGGTACATAGTTTTGGAAAACACAAGGGGGAAGGTTGAGTCTGTTTGGTTTCTGTGACTGGGACTCACTTTCTCGGAGATTTCGCGCACACAGCTTTTCTTTTCCTTTTCTCTGCTTTGGTGGGAGATTCGGAAAGCTTCGCTTTTATATATACATATACATATATATATATATATATATATATTTATATACTTGTAGAGAGAGAAAGTAGGAGAGAGAAATTTAAATTATTAAAGAATCCGTTTTGTGAATATTTCTATTTTTTTTTTATAAATACAGTGTGTAATGTATGGGGTTGTTTGGAAGTTTTGTTTTGCTTGGTGGGTCCCAACTCAGAGTTCCAATTCAACACGTTTTTGCTTTAATTGGAGCTTGCTTTCGTATTTATATTATCATTTTCTTTGGCTTTTTTATAAGCTGTACGAGTGCACCTGAGAAGGGCCCAGTCGTCCTCTCCTATTTTTCTTTTTTATTTATTTATTTTAAAGTTTTGTTGCGTTGTGATAATCTGGAGTCAATCCTCATTATTATAAATATACATAATGAATTTTGGGCGTTGGTTTTTGGATAAATAACGAAAGATATTTTAATAAGAAAAATGGGTGGATCATCCACACATCCCTGCCTTTCTTTTATGGATGTAATCATATGTAACGTAGTGAATGGCTTTCCACATAGACAGGACTTGGTGGAATGTTATAAAACACACAATAAACTCCTTTTTGAAGAGCCGCTCCTTCTTCCATATGTGATGTGTTTGTGCATCCCTTTCATGGTCTTTTTGGGGTCTTTAGTTTGTAATATAATAATACGTTATCTTATCTCGTTTCAGCGTCCAAATTTGTCACACACTCATACCAAACACAGACACCATATATTTTGTCAACCCAATAATTTCCAAAGTGGTCAGCCGAATCCAATTCCTTAGTTAATGGAGGTGTGTCATGCCACAATAACAAGTCATATAGAATAACAAGTCATATAGTGTGTGTGTGTGTGTGTTTTTATAAGAATATATTACATACAGATGCCATGATTCAAGTTTAGACAAGACATCCTTCAGTTGTATTTTTATAAGGATATCATCCGTATGGTTTATATGCTCCTTCCAAAAGATTGTTGTTCTAACAATCTCTTATTTGTTTCAGCGCCAGCTGTAGACGTGTTTTTTTCTTAGGCTCCAAGTTAAAGTTAGATTATAATAGTAATACCCTTCCCAAAACAATTGAGATTAAAATAATAATAATAACTAATAGAAGCGATATGAAAAATATTTCAGTCGTTGACTATTAAACTTCTTCGCCTTATTATATCAACGACTAAGTAATCGAAGCAACTCCCATAAAGAAATATAATTAATTAAACACACACAACTAAAGCTTATTTAAGGCGAAAGCCAATTATATTTTACAATAATAATATTTATTATACTCCGATACTCCGGTGATTATTTATTGTCTTGAATCCTGCTTGCTTTATTTTCTCCCAATAGACTTTTAAAACAATTATTTATTTCTATAAATATAAATTTATATTAAAAATAAAATATATTATATTTTTTATTAAAAAATTGACAAATTCAAATTACAGAATATTTTTTAGCATTTTTTATTTTTACGTGTTGGACTTATTTAAAAAATACAATGACAAATAAACAGCACGTTTCAGCAGAAGGAAAAGCTACTGACCAGTCAACCTCTTTCAAGTAGTGAGGTGTGCACTGGGGTGGGTGTCGGCAAACCGTTTCGCTTTTGGGCAGAAGATGTTGACGTGTCCGTACATCCTGGTGGCCCAGCTGTCACTTCTGAAAGCTGACCGCTCCACCAATCTCTCTGTGTCTCCCCCCCCCAACCGCCCCAACCACTCCTCCGCTGAAACGACTCTCTCACTCTTTCGCTGCATCGTAGTTTACGTGGCGAATTGGACTGTTTGACACGTGTCATGCAATTGGATTTTGCTTCAGCCGCCGCCCCTGGGAAAAAGTTCTGGATAAGATTGGATTGCCACGTCAGATACGCGGAAAAGGATTTAATGCGGCCAAGCGTATTTGAGCAGCGTGAGTTTAATTGGGTTGTTGTCTTCTTTGATCTTGGCAATCGCTCTCCATTTCTGACTTTGACTTGGCTGTTTTGGACCCTTTAAGTGTATATTTTAGGAATCTCATTGTATATTAATTAATTTGAGATCTTATTCCGAGAAAAATGACAGAAAATGAAAAATTAGAAAAGCTTATTAAATGCTTCTTCTTTTTTCCTTATTAATTTAGTCAGATTTTATTGCATTTATCCTCCAAGCAAAACCAATAGGGACCCATTTTGATGGGAAAGATAAAACTGAAACTTTAATTTAATTTGAAGTTAGATAATGTGGGATTAAACTATAATTTGGGAAATTTTAGGGAAAAACATGGAACATGGGAGAATACGATGGTGACATTGTTGGAAGATCCGAAGCATATGATTAGAATTTGAGATTTGAAAATGAAAATAACAAGTAGAGTCAATAGGTAACGTGAAGTGATCTAATATTTTTCAAATTGTTTTGGAACTGGATATTTAATTTCTCATATTTTTTATTTATTTATTAGTTAATTTGACTGAAATTAGCAGGTACTAATATTGAGCAATAGTACTAAGGAAAATACTTTCTTCTTCTTTTTCATTTTTTTTTTATCAAATAAAACATCTCCTAATGGATCAGTGATGAATGCGTTTGGTCATTGAATCCTCTTCATCGTCATTGGCGTTGAGCTTCAACCATCGGAGTCTCGAGGGTATATGGACATGGATCGCCAATTACTTGATTTTATGGAAGACTGGAACATCTATTCTTCCCCAGACAAACCTGACAACATTAATTATTAGATACAATATTATATCAAATAACTCTAATAAACATCAATGTATAGAAAGAAGAAGAAGAGAATGATGGCTCTTGGAATAAACCCACAATTTCCAACAGGGTTTCCATAGCTTGCAAATACGATGTTGGATATGTTCTTTCCCGGAGGACAGCTGAGTTTAGCAATAGCGGTTGCTGTTCCCATTTTGCTCTTTGTATTGTTATTTTCAACCCAAGAGTTCACTTGGGGCAACCGTGTCTCGGACACACGCCCACACACATGATATCCAGACTTTGTCCGTGGAAATCTCAAGTGGGTTCTCATTTTCTTCTAGGGGAACCAAGGAGTTACCATTGGGCTTGAGGAAGCATCTGGATGCATGGTACCTCAAATTCAAAGCACAGAAAATGTCAGTCCGTGTGTTAATCCCTCATATTTTCCCAGAAAACAAACAAATGTATGAAAATTCCCACATATGATCATACAACATATATATACCATTGTTGAGAAGGATTACCTTGAGGTGTGAGGAAAGAGACCCAGATCTACCAATGCTTTCGCCGTTGATCCATGCTTCACCCTTTCCCATGGAACCAAGGTTCAATGCAACAGGGTCGGTTCCTTCGGGTGTATCAAACTGAGTCTGTCATTTGCCAATGAAAAGGGTAAGTGAGGAAATGACTAAGTAGCAACTCTGCTTTTTTTTTTTTCTGATGAATAAGTAGCAACTCTGCTAACTAAGCTTGAAAGAAATATATTAACACCCATTTTTACTTCTTTTTCTTTTTTGTTTTGGAGAACAGAATGATGTAATTTTCTGAAACAAGAATTTGGATGAACTAATTTTCATACCTCGTACCATGTGAGTAGCTGGTTAGTCGAGCCTCCATATTTTTTCCACTGAACATTGCCTGATCCAAGGTCCGAATAGATTTGTGACCGATCACCAAGTAGCCCAAACTTCAGAAAATTGCTCAATAAGATTATTGTCAAGATGTTGAAGAGTCAGTACAATAGTACATATTATAGGCAAAAAAACAATACATTGTGGCTTTAGGACATAAGAGGAACACAAAAGAAAAGTATGTGTTGAACTTGATTTCTGGTAGAGGTTGGAAATTACACTGATAACCCCAGGAGTTTCTAGTGAAATCTTCATCTTCAATCTTAAATCTACCAAGTCCAAGAAAGTTACGCTCCATATGTGCACCTCCAGCCTTCAATATGAAATAAATAAATTATGACTTCATTATTATTTGACGAATCAATAATTTGGGTATGAAATGTCAGTCTATAAGGTAAAGAAAAGAGAACAAAAAATTGCATGTTTGGATTCACTTTCAGTGGAAAAAAGCTCTGCAGAGTTTTCACAGAGACATAAATCTAGCATAGCTCTGGCCAATTCTTAGGCTTATCCTTTTTGTGATTTGCAAAGAAATCTATGGAGAAAAATGAGATAATTGGGATTGAAACGTACCGGTAAGCCAACCATTCCACTGGGTAAGGAGATTTTGTTCACTCCCTTCATTAAATTGACAGTACTGTCCAGTGTGAAGCTTCTACGGTTGTGAGCACCGTGTGCAGATCCTGAGGAAAACAGCCGCAAAGTCAACTACTATCTAATAAAAAAAAGAGCATAAAGAAGGTTTTGGCACATCTTTCCCAAGTCTTCAATAAGATCATGGTTCAACTCAGGGGAGGGAAAGGGATTTTCTATTCCATTAATAAGCATTGAGAAAATAACGAAGATGGCCTGAAGATACAAAACTTACCTACCAAGATTCCATTTACGAATGCGTGCAAAATGTGTCCCCTGGGAATCCACCTTGAGTGTCAGAGGAATCATGGCCATTGTTCACCAAGAAAGCAGTACAATCTCATGAGCTGCTGTTTTGGTAGACACAGGCCTGAATAAAACAATGGATATATATATATATATATATAGAGAGAGAGAGAGAGCACTTTTGGACACTTGAAGAACTCGTCCAAACGAACGATAATTGCGGCTTAAAGTATTGAAGAAGTTACAGCATTATCAAACACTACCAAATTACAAGTTGCATGTGATGCGAGATCGACCTCATGTACGTTTTGTCACCGCGGCTTAATAGCTTCAACAGACAAAAACACAAGGCATTGATTACTTGGGGTACAAGATACTGACAAAAACCATCTTACTTGACAACAATTTGCAGTAAGAATTTAATTTGACTAGGCACTTACAAACTTATCCAGTCTTCTGTCCCCGGAGCTGGCTTATTCGGCGAGTTGGGTCCTTTAAATGTTTCTCCACATCTCAGTTCCATTACAGGCATTAATCTGTGCAAACACATTACGTGTAATTCATTTCATCATTCACCTTCTGTGCAAGTTTCAAATTCACATTGGAGGAAAACCCAGTGGAAAATAGTACAAATTGGATGAAATAAATGAATAAATACTAACCAGTTAAACTTTGGAAATTTGAATATGATTGAATATGTCCGGATGTCATTTTTTAAATATAGAGTTTCAAAAATTTAGAATACAGCTCCAAAAATATGGGTAGGCTTTGAAAACCATAAGCCAAAGATATTGTTTATCATTATCCATATAAAAATTATATTTTTATGAAGATATAAATCATTTTTAATATTTTTCATATTCATATCTATATAATTTTATTGTTATCATTCCAAAATATATAATTTCAAAAATATCACCGGACACATTCCTAATTACCATATATATAAATATATGTAAATCACTTTGTCTGTCAAAAAAGGAAAATTATTAACCATATAATAATTATAATGAGGGAATGGGTTATGGTTATTTCTTCCACTAAAATCAAACCGCAAATTATTAAAAAAAAAACAGAGCATTGCATTAGATTTAGATCATCATCTCCATTAGTACCATTAGCATATAAAACTAATAGATTAATGTTGATGAACAGAGAGAGAGAGAGTTGGGAGTGACCTGTCCTTGTTGGGGTTCATGGAGGTCCCAAAAGACATAAGTTTGTGCAACATCTATACCGCCTTCTTGGGCTTTGGCTTTCATGGATGGCCACATCTGCAATTCATCTTTAAAATTGAAACATTAATGTCTACTTTGAGATTATTTCTTCGCATGTTAATTAATTAACAAACACCCTTAATTGATTTTTATAGGCACCTACTCAAATATGTGTATAACCCCCTTCTGATGATTTTCCTTATCATGGAACACTATATATCAAAAATTATTTCAATATGGACTTTTTGAACCACTTCCGTGAGGAGTTTGATAAAAAACTTGGAGCTCCAAATTCTTCCAAAAGGAAAAACGTCGAAGGCCCAACAAAGCATTAAGGCCGAAGGCCTAACCCTGGCCCAACATGGATGCTTTGGTATATATAGTACAGCATCATTATTTTTGTCAAAAAAATAAAAGCAAAACATTTTTTTTTTCTGAAATAGGATAAAAAAATTTCGATATTCAATATTCACTGAGGGCTATTTATATCTTTTTTGGTACAAGGGGCTATTTATATCCTTTCAATCAGTGCTTAGCATAAATGCATAAAGCGGTTGGTTTTTTAATATAATTACTTACCACTTATTTATTGCTTATTAATATTTCTTTGTTATTTTTTTAATGTTTTATTTATATAAAATTTAAAATTTTCTTTTATATACATGGAGGTACGGTATATAATACTCCAAAACAATTTATTTTAGTTTAATCATCTTAAATTGACCCACCCTATGGAAAATTTATGGCTCCATCACTGTAATAACTATTACGTATGAATAATAGAAAATTAGTCCGTATAATTTTCAAATAAGAAGGTGGAATGAACAATTTTGAAATACGTAAAATATAGTATAAATACAACACTATTCGTTGTAGAATACCTATTTAATGAATAAATAGAACATATTAAAAAATAAGCAATTTTTTTTTAAGTATTGTCTCATTAAAAAATATATAAGGATTATTGTAAACCAGATAATATTTTAATAACATTTGTTATTGTGTTTTAAAAAAATAATAATTGATAAATTATTAATAATACACCAATCATATTTTGTCTTTTATGTTGTATTATGCATGTATGTGTTGTATAAATTTATAAGAGTTTCGTATAAGTGAGCATAACTCTATGCCACAATCTTGAATAGTGTTATGGGTGTATTTTTAGCTTAATAGCAAGCCCAATGGCAAATTCCACTAAAAATGAAGAAAACTCATTTAAAATCTTAATAAATATCAAGCCTGATTAAGAAACCTATAATATAAAGTTTGAGTCTGAGTCTCACCTAGTTGATGTATATAAGGTATTAAATGACCCACCTAACTTGCCTGAAAAACATTGAATGCTCCTGATTTGGTAGGTGACATGGAAAATGATAACTTACTCTAAGTTGAAAGAGACAAACTAACCTCATGTACTGCACTCTTGGTCAGGTTTCACCGAAAGGGTAAAGTTTCATCTACCATTTTAACCTGCCTAAGTGTCCAGTCCACAAAATCAACAAAGTCAGATTTTCGCCTATAGTTGTCCACGTGGCCTTCTATAATGGGCCATCAACCTAAATTTTCACATACCAATCTAAAAGAGGGTCAGGCTGTTACCAAAACCTTGGTTGGTTTGACCAAGATTTCAGCTAAGAGACTGGTGGCATAATCCCTTCTATCGGTGCTTTGCCTCGTGCTGCTCATTCATGGACGCCCTAAGTGTGTATATAACATGAGAGATGAGATTGTAGGGGTTCTCTCATCTCTTGATTCCACTCTATTGGCCTCGACAATTTAATCTTTCCATAAACTAAGCGTTCTTTCATTCCTTTGCAGTTTTTATCCTTAGAATTTCTAAACAAAGCTTGCTCTCAGTGATTAAAAAGTGGAAGAAAGTGTTAATACATTTATCTTTGTCCCAAACACTCTAAATCTCAATTTGATTTAAATGACGCTAGCTGCTGGCACCCCCCTAACCCTCTTTTGTGTTGAAAGTTTTATCTCACACAGCCAAGAAGTATTCCGACAACCTATTTTAAGCAACTAATTCCGAAAACACCTGAACTTCTCACTATGCCGGCAAAACACGTCCTCACATTATTATTTCTTGAGAGATGGCGAATAAATTTCCAGCGTTAACAAGTAAATAAACTGAATTTGATACGTTTGTACTAATGTATATTTGCTTATACTACTAACTAATCAAGCACATGATAGTTCTCTAAACTATGCTTATATATATATATATATATTAGTGATTGGTTTAAGAGACGATGATGATTGATTTATGTGATGGTACTCACATCTAATAGTTTGTACAAAAGAAAATTAATAGGACTCGGCCGAAATAAAATAATAATAAAGTCATGACTGGTAGTACAGGACTGAAGCTCCTTCTCTTTCACTTTCTCTGATATTGAAAAAGAACACATTAAAATAAAAATCAAGTGACCACAAAGCGGGACCGCTTTTATTATTATATTTTATATCGCAAAGTCTGGACTCGAACCTCATTATTTTATCCATGTTTGGGACCACAGTTTGATGACAGGTCCAAGGAATATAGGCCCCAATGTCTTCATGGTTATCCTCTTTCTTAGCGCCATTTGTATCAAAATACACATCAGGGAATGTCATGTAAAACCACCATTAACAAAGAAAATGAAGTTTCAAAAGGGCTGCTCAGAAAATGAAGAGGAAATAGAAGTAAAGGATACAAAACATTGACCATGCTACCGTAATCTTGCAATATTTGCTACTTTGGCTTACCTAATACTATATTATATAAGACCAGAGGCCTTACCTTGTATGTGGCACTATAAATAGAAGCATGATTTGTTTTTTAATACAAAATAATGCTCAACTCCATCAACATTGTAGTTTGACCATAAGACCATGTGTTTAGGCAATCATGTTAATTTGGTAGTAAAACCCAATAACGGGGTGGAGTCACTGCTAAAGGAGATGGACATAAACTCTCAGATGATAGTCAAACTTGGCCAAAAGATTAATGGTCAATCTAGGTTGGATTTTTAGGCTACAAAAATGACAAATCCAATTTGACGGAGACCGTGTCACATGCACTCTCAAATATCTAAAACCAATTAAAAATTTGTGGGTATATCTCTCATTCTCTCGACACATACACAAACTTTGGGGGTTGGATGGAGTAAGCTGGATTGTCACAAGTTTGAAGGCCTAACCATATTTCAGGGCTAACACATGCTACTTGTAGGTTTTGTTGGGTTAGGCGTGGTTGGTTTGTCTTGAATTTGACTATAGCCATTCGTTATTTTTGTTGACCACATTAGTGCCTTCTAGCTAGTTTGACCATATCTTGATTAAAACCCTCTTAAATTTTTATTCTCAATAGTTTTCAATTTGATTCACACAGAGACAATTTCACCCAAAATGTGAAGCTTCTAATCCTCAGAGCCATGTTTAATTACATTTGAATTGTTAGTGGAATAATCTGGTCACGCCAGATTTCTGCAAGTAAGCAGCAGTGACTCTGAAGTGAAGGCTAACAAGAATGCAACACATTCCAATGTCAAAAAATTCCTTATTAAAATCACAGTTGGGGACCGACAAAAGCCAATGTACACACCCACAAAAGCTTTTTGAATTGTAAATTCCAGCAAAAGTGGAAGGACGATATGTGCCTGTGGATGTAGCATTGGGGGCCTAAAACAAAAAAATATATAAATAAATAAATAATAATTGATTCTGTGGACCCAACTCTTTATAAAATTTAAGGGGGTGGGTTTTCTTGATTGGCCATGGACTGATAAGATTTGCGCCCATGCCATGGCCATAGCCTTCGCTGCTGCAGCACAGTCAATGGGTTGCTGGCAACTTACATCGGTACCACTGTGTTTCAGCACTGTTTTGCAGTGCTCGGCAGACATATTTATCCACCTTGGATAGGTCTCATTGAGATCAGGCTGCCCAAAATTAACAGCAAAACAGAAAAACAAATAAAAAAAATAACAATATATATATATATATATATATTTAGAGAGAAGTAAAAAATAAATGGAAAGAATCGAGAAGCGAGCAACTTAAAAAAAAAATGCCAGACCAAAGATGGTGTTCTTTTTGGTTTAACTATTAATCTGGTTTTCCTTCAAGTTTAATAAAATATAATCAGCCCCCAACATTTTATAAGCCTTGTCCTTTATTAGTTTCTAGAATTTTTTTTTTTCATTTGACAATTCAGAAAACGCCTCAAAATTATATTCAGTTGGTATATTTGATATTATATGATTTGGAAAACTTAGAATACGACTCCAAGAATACAACTAAGTTATGAAAACAACAAATTGACACGGAGCTGTTACAGCATTTCGCATGCGCCCATTTCTCATTAAAGTTCAGCCCCCGCGCATGCGACGTGTCCTTCAGCTGACCTTGTGGCTCTATCCATTCTCTAAAAAAAAAAAAAAAATTGAAAACAGAAAAAGCAGCAGCTCTAGTAGCAACGTTCCAAAAGAGGAGTCAATATCAAATTATGATATTATTACGTGCTTTTGCTTGCTACTTCATTACTCTTCTTCTTTCATGATAAAAGAAAGAACAATGCCTCAAATATAGCTTTCATTTTTTCAAGCGTTGTACAGAAATAAATAGTTATTTTTGGCATTCACATAGTGTACTAGAGCAGTTCGAGCCGGTGTCTCGTATTCACTTTTTGCACTCCAATATAAATATTATTTTAATATTTAAAAAAATAATTTCATTTTGAATGTTAAATTTAGCATGATAAATAGCATTATCATTCAAAAAAATATGTGTAAAATAGAGTCAGTTTATTTTTTTAAAGTAAAAGTATATAATTATTGTTGTACTGTTGTATTTTAATTTTTCAGCAAGCCTATTGGAATGGTATATTAGATTTTATGGGTTAATATTTTAATTTTGTGTTGAATAGTGAATCTCAATGCTAAAATAATAATATTAATATAATATTTTATGTTAAAAATACTCTTGCATTTACACTTGTAAAATGATTAATTTACTTCCATAATGGAAAAACGACAGTTAATACTGTTCAAATTAATAATGGCATATGCCTGATTCGCCGGTGCTCGTGTCCCTACAACATCAATGACACGTCAAATTTTTCAAATGGGGGCAGAAGATCATATCATATGTAATTAATGCACGTACGTCCAATACAAACGTAGGAGACTCACTTCCAATTCTATATTTTGGTGTTTGAAACTTAGTGGATTGATTATTACATGGTGCTTTGTTTAAAATATTTATTTATTTCATTAAAAAAAAAAAACTGTCCTCGTAAAACGAAAAAACTGTTCTTCCACGTGTGTCGTTTTCGGCACACGTGTATGATCATATGCATTTTTTTTTTGGATTTGAATCGGATGGCTTTTGAAAGGTCAAAATAGTTTCAACTTTCCATTACAAATCGCAAAACGTAACCGTTAGCTGACGCTCACTCCAACTGGCCTCCATGCATCGCCCTCTGGTTTTGTTTTAATTCGCACCACAGCTACGTTTAACTTTGAGCCCGCCGTGGGAGAATTATTCAGTGAAATAATGGTGTCAAACAATTCTATCTGCCTTAGTCCGCCAACTTATCATCCAAACTGTATTTTTTCTTTTTTTTTCACATATGATATTCAAAATATTTTTCTTTATGTACTTACGGGTGTGGTTATGGGTGTGGTCTAGTTGAAATAAAATTGGCTGTTATATTATATTCGTTTATGCGATAAGTTTTATTATTGTTTTAGATGTTAGAGGTTCAAATCTTAATAAACTCTATTATTATCTCAAATGCTAGGAGCACAGATAGAGTGTGGAGCAGTTATTTTACATTCTTATAAATTTTAAAATTACAGTAATAAAAATACTTTATCTATTAATAAAATTTTAAATTAATAAGATTCAAAATTTTTCATTCATAAAAGTACAACATATTTTTTTCCTAATAACAATCAATTTGTATAAAACAAAAATAAAAATTAGTATTTAATTCTTATGCTGTTTTTCTTCCGAAAACATAAAATAAAAACTTGCCGGCTCCTTGAATCTTTTTGTAAAATTCAAAAATTTTGATTTTAGAATAAAGCTACTTTATTTTCCGGTTGACTTCCTCTCTTTAAGAATTAAAAGGCAACCATGTTATTAAATATTTATGTTAATAATAACACAAATAAAACAAGTTTTCAATATTAAAGTAAACTCGTCCGTAATTACCCTGACAATTCATATGTTATACGTCGACATTCCACGTTTTTGTTTTGGGTAATCGTTGGGATTTCACTTAGTACGTTTATTTCACTTTAATATGTAATTAATTAAAATTTCCACCACCGGAGACAATTTTCAGGACATAAATGTCACTAAGAGCTAGGCTAGCTGGCACCTGCTTTCCTTCATCCAAAGGTTGACATTGGATAAAGCAAAGTCTGTAAAAGCCAAATCCAAGTATTAGTTTTGTTATTAAAAAATAGTGTAGTTTCTAGATTACTATATTTGCTAATAAGCACGTAGGTATGGCGATGAATACACGTTCCTAACGTCGCCTTCTTATTTATTAGGCTGTTATCTTTAAGCCAAATGGCAAATGGGATTTCCCTTTTAAACAGTAGAATTGGTCTCTTTACAGCCACGACTTCAATTTGTCTCTGGCGTCGATGCACACTGTCATACGACA
The DNA here is from genome assembly GCA_007844105.2 of Rhamnella rubrinervis. NCBI lineage: Eukaryota > Viridiplantae > Streptophyta > Magnoliopsida > Rosales > Rhamnaceae > Rhamnella > Rhamnella rubrinervis. The sequence goes on along the minus strand of CM017576.2, from coordinate 16,326,071 downwards.
TCGTATTGCAAGAAATTCAATAACATTTAAATGATGTGTACAGAATATGTAGGAGAACATACAGCAGGACAAATGATGTATATTTGTTTTTTAAAAACATCAAGAAATGATAGAAGCCAAAAAAATGAAAGATAAGAGATTAATTATGGGATGTAAAATGGTAAAACTGATATAGAATTCTTTCTGTGAAAAAAAATTAACGCAGACTAAGCGAAAAAGATAATAATTAAATATCAATAGAAGCATTTATTTCAATAAAAGAATAAAAAAAAAGTAATTAAAAAATGAAAATCAAGTACACATCACAAAAAAAAAAGAGATTAGCAGCGGGCAGAGGGTACTATTAATACGTAGTACCTTTGCTCTATCGCCCTCCTCTTCTAAGTTCCATCCGCTTCTCTCTCTCACGAGGGACCCCCAAAGGCAAGCTCAAAAGTTTCGGTCCTCTCCTTCACCCTTAGAAAGAGAAAGCAAAGTGGTTATATTTTTATTTTAATAAATTTTTTTTTTATTCACCGTCTTTGTCAGATCAACACTTTTAAATTCTCTCCTTTTCACTCCTTCCCATTCGCTTATAAACCACACTCTTCTTCTTCTCTGTAAAACCCCATTGAAGAATCACAGAGGAACAAGAAGGGAAAATGGAGACCCATGCCTCGTCCTTCTCCAGCTTCCGGGTCTACCTCCGAGCACTAGCTCAGACTCCCTCCCGTTTCTCTCGCCGTGCCGGTTCTGTCTCCACCTCATTCGAAGAACTGAGCCGCGTCCGAGCTCGCTCTGGGTCGGACATGATCAAAAGCTTGAGATGGTTCGACCTTATAGGGTTCGGTATCGGAGGTATGGTCGGCGCTGGTGTCTTCGTCACCACCGGCCGTGCTAGCCGGCTTTACGCCGGTCCGGCTGTTGTGATATCATATGCTATTGCCGGACTCTGCGCTCTCCTCTCCGCTTTCTGCTACACTGAGTTCGCCGTCGACATGCCCGTCGCCGGCGGTGCCTTCAGCTACCTCCGTGTCACCTTCGGTGCGTTTTTCACCGCCACCCTCTTTGTTTCTCTCCGTGCGTTTCGTTTTTTGAAATGCACTACGAAATAGTTAACGGGGTTTGATTTTGCAGGAGAGTTCGCGGCTTTTCTGACGGGTGCGAACCTCGTAATGGACTACGTGATGTCAAACGCCGCCGTTGCGAGGGGATTTACGGCCTATTTGGGTACTGCAATCGGCGTTTCAACCACAAAATGGAGGATCACCGTCGCGGGTCTCCCAAACGGGTTCAATGATATCGACGTCGTGGCCGTCATCGTCGTTTTGGCCGTCACCCTCATTATCTGCTACAGGTTTAAAAAAAACGACACGACACGTATCCCTTCCCACTTTGTGAATTTTGTTGGTAAATCCTTTGTCATTAAGGTTTTTTTTTCTCCAGTACGAGAGAGAGCTCGATGGTGAACATGGTGTTGACGGCGCTTCATATTCTGTTCATCGTCTTTGTAATCGTAGTGGGCTTCTGGAAAGGGGAGTGGAAGAACTTCACTGAACCGGGGGACTCGGTTCACCCATCCGGGTTTTTCCCGTACGGAGTTTCGGGTGTTTTTAATGGGGCAGCCATGGTTTACCTAAGCTATATCGGCTACGACGCCGTCTCAACCATGGCTGAAGAGGTCCGTAACCCGGTTAAGGATATCCCTGCCGGAGTCTCGGGCTCAGTTATCGTAGTCACCATCCTCTATTGCTTGATGGCTGCTTCCATGTCCAAGCTTCTCCCTTACGACATGGTACTATATATTCGAAACATTTTTATATTTTGGGATACTTGAAAATATTGTTTTTATTTGTTGAATTTATCCAGAAGTATATATGTCGAATGACGAAATTGCCCTTTGATTATAACGCAGATCGATGCGGAGGCGCCGTTTTCGGCAGCGTTTCGCGGGAAATCGGACGGATGGAGATGGGCATCTAACGTAATAGGAGTGGGGGCCAGTTTTGGGATCCTGACGTCGTTGTTGGTGGCGATGCTGGGGCAAGCTCGGTACATGTGCGTGATCGGACGGTGCAACGTGGTCCCTGCGTGGTTCGCTAGGGTCCACCCTAAGACATCAACGCCCGTCAATGCTTCCGCTTTTCTCGGTACGTAAAATAGTTTCGAATGAATCCGACGGCAGAAGATGATTTTGTTTTTGTTCGATGGAAGTTGTCTCTGCATTGAATCATGACTGTTTCGTTGCTTGTCTTCTAGCCTTTTAGGCTTTGTTTGCTTGTTGTTTGGTTCGTGTTATTTTTTTTTTTTTTTGGTGAAGGTTTGGTTCGTGTTATTAATCTGTTTTGAAACGGACCCCACTTTAGCCGTTTCCGTTTGGAAGACTTGATTCAAAGAGGTTATCCTCATTGTTCTTATCATGGGGGTTCAATGATATGCTCCGACGTACAATTTTTCTGCTATTAATGCGCCGTGAATGTTTACTTCTTATAATTTGCTTATTCATGGTATCTTCATGCAAACCAATATTATTGTCGAGCTCTAAATGGAAATGGAATTCGAAATCTATAGGAAGAACATGGTGAATCTTTTTGCAGTAGCATATGTGGTTCAGACTTTTTGCTAAGGCTAAGGTCGCGACTTACTTAGAAAACATTTTTGTGTTTGTGATCCGCTGATCTCAGCGTTGTTTGGTAGTTTGTTTTTTTTTTGTTTCAAAGTCGCTGGGAGATTTATTTTAAGAACAAGCGGTCTGAGTTTGGTCCGACCAGGTTTGTTTTGGAACAAAAATCTTTGGGTTGGAGGCGTTGTTGGAAATGACTTTGGTAAGTACTTTTGTTTATTATATTTTATTTAAAAGGAAGTCGAAATAAATGGTATGTCCACTGATTGATCAAATGTCATGCGGAGGTGTATTCAACAGTCATTTTTGTGATATCTATGATTTGTTGGTGCTCTTGTCTTCCCACCATCGTTTGTTTTTATGCACCAAAGTGTTTGCACGCCTTGGAAAAAGGCCCTTAAATTACGTTTTTCCTAATATATTTGATTACTTTTCAGGTATCTTTACGGCTTTGATAGCCTTGTTCACCGATCTAAATGTCCTTCTCAACCTCGTATCCATTGGTACACTCTTTGTCTTCTACATGGTGGCAAATGCTGTGATCTATAGACGCTATGTTGCCGTGGGGACGACGAATCCATGGCCCACATTGTCGTTCCTCTGCTCGTTTACCTTCTCTGCCATCATTTTCACACTCGTCTGGCAATTTGCCCCCCGGGGAAAGCCTAAAGACTTGATGCTTTGTGCCAGCGCTGTAATTGCTATTGCAACGCTTCAAATCTTCCATTGCATGGTTCCTCAAGTGAGAAAGCCCGAGTTCTGGGGCGTCCCGTTGATGCCATGGATACCGTCCATCTCCATCTTCTTGAACATATTTTTGTTAGGGTCTTTGGATGGTCCTTCTTATGTGAGATTTGGATTCTTTTCTGCTCTGGCTGTGCTTGTGTATGTTTTCTACAGTGTCCATGCTAGCTTTGATGCAGAAGGAGATGGGTCTCTCACTCTTCAGTATGTTGAAAGTCAGTTGGAAGTTGAAGAAAGCAAGGATCATAGTCTCAAAGTGTAGAAATTTTGGTTGATTTATTTATCGACTTTTTGGAAGGTTGATGGATTACCTAGGACAGGGAGGCCAGAAGAGAAGTGAATAGAAAAGGATAGAAAATAGACTGCAGTTTTGCAGGATGTGGCAAAAGTTGTATAGTTGCTGCTACTTTGAAAAATAGGCCTTGGGGCTTAGGTTGTGTTCCCTCTTGTATATTTTGGTTATGTAATCCATAAGCTTCAGAAATATGTTTTGACTTATTGATAGTCATGAAGGAAAGTATCACCATTAGAATGCAAAAGAAATATTTCAACGGTAAATATCACTGAGTGTTGGACATAATAAGTGTTCAATGCATTTTAATACCCTCTATTTTTGTTCATATTTCTATTAGGATCATTTCTCCAAATCTCTAACAGTGCTGTTATATTATAATGAACATAAACCTTCAATTATAATAAGCAAGAATTTCTAAAATTAATGAGTTTGTAAAAATAGAAATACTGTTTACCAAAAACAATATTGAAAAGATAAGGATGTAATAATTATAAGATGTTATGGTGTAATTCACCCAAAAAAAAAAAAGGAAAAAGAAAAAAAAAGAGAAGATGATATGGTGTAAATTCTGGTATCTATAAGTTTTGATTGAAGGCAGGGGAATTTATGGCCGGCATTTTCTTTTCTTCTCAATTGTCCCATCTCAATATTCACATTAGACTATATCCAAATTTAGTTGCTGCCGACAAAATGTTAAAAGGGGTATCCAATTTTGCTATATGAGTATGACAATTTGATCATTTTTAAAGAAGGGCCTTTAATTTACTGTGTCTCTACTAATTCTTTTAATTTGTATTCCTATGTCACATTCTAATATAGAGCAACTTTTTTCTTTCCTCAATTTATGTCTATTTGTTAAGATATGAATTAAAAGCATACATACTAATTAGCTCTGTAAAGTTTTTTATATATATATATATATATAAAAAAAACAAATGAATCCACTCATATTTCAAACCTATCAATCTTAATATATTCCCATATCCTCTACATGCAATAATTCCCTCATCATGAATTGGCCATCCTTGATACCACCTTATGACCTTTCAACTTTTGGTCAATTCGGTAATATACCCATAAAAGTTGGCATCCCAATATACCATAGTAATTGCCTAATTGAAGAAAAAGAAGAAGAGGAAGAGATTGAACTTTGAGAAAAACAAAAAGGAAAAAAAAGAAATCAGAATCTTGAAAAATCAGAAAAGACTATGTCTTATCTGATATTCTTTCATTGTTCAAAGATTGACAAAATATAAAAAGGGACAAAATAAAATGGGCCATCATGCTCATGCTGCTTCCATCTTCTTCTTTTTCATCATTATTTATGAGCTCCAACAGAATTTTTGTCCCATTTAATTTCTGTGGTTGGTGTGACTTGTAAAACTTTTTCATTGGGACCTCTATCTCTAATCTTATTTTGCTATTTGAAATCACTAAATAGAAAAAGTAAAACCCAATGCCTAAAAAAGTTCAAGTCCACAAATATTAATTCCATTCTTGACTTGTGTAGAAAGAAATTTCCAGCATCTAAGTATAAAATTCATTACCATTTTTCTTGGAATCTTGACCTGAATTCTTTATCATATTATATGTATGGTTGGAACATTTTACTTGTGTGCAATTATTATATCATGTCTTAAATCGAATTCAAATAAATTGGTGCATGTATGGAAGAGAATTTGGACCATAACATGACTTGAAAAGGATTAGTAGTGAGCAAATTTGGATTTAATGTAGTAGTACAACCTACATCACTAATGGTGGTGATCAATATTGAATTTATCATCCGCTTACATGATAATTTGCGATTAATTTTTTAGTGATGTATTTCACATATATTTTAGCAATGTTAAGTATTTTCTTGGATATCATCTTTGTGGGTAATGCCAAAAACTGGTTGTCAAGGAAAAAAAATTGAAGATAGAGTTGCAAGTTAAGGCATGGGAGTGATTTGGACAAAATGGATGCTCCATAAGCATCTTGGCAAGTGGACTCAAGTCATTGCTATTGATGCCATTTACAAGTGGAGATGCAATTGGCTGGTTCCACTAGTTGGCTTCCAAGTCAATGCTGAAAAATGGAGTAAAGATACTATTACTCTAATACACATCCAAATACCAAATAATTTTGCGCTTCACTTTTTTTATTTATTATTTTGGCTCAAAGAAACATTTTTTTTTCTATTATCATAAAGCTTGTCCTATTTACATATTAGTCAAAATAGATTTTCTCTTTTCACTCTGTGATTGTAGTTCATTTTGAATATTAGTCAAAACATATTAGTCCAATTTACACTTCATTTTGAATATAATTTTCTTAAAATTTATTCCATTTTATCATAGAATAAATAAATAAGTCTCAAATTTATAACTAAAGAAAATGAAAATTTTTTTTTATCAGAAGCACTGTTTCATTAACAAATTAAAGTATAGTTATTAAGAGTTTTCCAATGATAAATATTTGAGGTTTTCGGTCTCCAATTTTTTTATTTTTAAAAAATGAGAACGAAATTCTGACTTGTACCTTTTTTTGTTTTTTCTCTCTCTTTTTTTCTTTTTAAATTTGAATCAATGTTAATATTTTAATATTGTCACTATATATTCTCCCCCAAATCCACACTCATAAGTGAAAGAACACCAATTTCTTTACCTTTGTCAATTTGGCTATAGTTGTTTTTCACAGTATATATAAGCTCATTACAGATTATGTACTACGTGTAAACAAGTAAACCAGCTCAGTGTGAATTCGTCCCACACAATTATTACGTTCCGTTTTTACTTATCATATTGTTTATTGACTAATGACTAGTAATAAAAATCCTAAAAAGTGGTTAATTATGCACCACTGCATATCATTTCATAAACAAGGTGGTGAATATGGTTGTTCAATAAAATACTAAAGTAAGAACTTTCTGCTGCATTGATGGGCATGTCATGGTCTTGCAAAATCTACTTTTTTCCAATAATAATAATAATAATAATAAAGGATCATGCACTTCGTTTTGTACTTGGACAATACCAATACATAATACCAAAGTTTTTTCCACTCGTAATGAAAAGGGAGGGAAAAGCAACCCTATGCTGATTAAAAAAAAAAAAAAAGGGTATAAATCTTAAAAAATGTATTTACTTTGATGTCTCTTTGAGCACATCCATGTCAACCCTTTAGTAGAAAGTGGTAAAATTTTGTGTTTGCTAGGCTCTGTGGTGATTGGGGGGCATGGGACTACGAATCTACTATATGCTAAAAGCAATCTGGATTGTCATTATCCTTATGATGCAAAATAAAACCCAAAAAGCAAATGCCTTTCTTTTTCATTTATGTATGTTGTTTTCACTGACCTGCATTGCATGAGGCTTCTGTTATGGCTAATGCGGCATGTGAAAACGAGTTGCCAATCAAAAGGGTTAACTGTGGACCTGCCAAGTTGAAGTGGTCATTGTCATGGACCCAAACCACAAAAAGTCATATGATTTTTGCCCACCACAACTTGAAAATGATTCTGACTTAATTGATTAGAGCCCATGAAAAGTACATCCCCAAAAGGGTGAAGCAAACGAAAGATGGTGATGAGGAGAATATCATTTCAAAGAGCAGGTTGGATATCTATTATTTGGCACTTAGTTTGGCCTTTCAGGTTGTTCAGATTGTGGTTCTGATTGTATAAAAAGCCATTTGCAAATGAAATCAAACCAACTTTTTGAGTATATATGAAATAACTATTTTATCTTTATTTAAGTGGGGGCTGAAAATGGATGACAAAGAAATTGGGGGTGATCATGTACATGGAGTTGCAGATAAGAAACATGTGGACGTCCACTGTTGGATTTTTGTATATTATTTTTTTAGAAAAAAGAGCGCATTAATATATAAATTATCAGCTCACCTCCTAATATTTTTTCCAGAAATTAGTAAGATTGGGTATACTTAATGCACAAACAAAGTATTCTAACCTCAACTCAAACACGTGAATATGAAAGTTTAATCAATTTAATGCCACTGTTGGATCTGTATGTTTGTGAAGTTTAAGTCCTTTTCTTGCCCCCTTGTTTTGTCTCCCATTTTTTTATTGCCCACATCAACATGACAATATATGTCTATCATACCATATGGTGATCATCCTCATTTTAGTGCTTTTTTTTTTCTTCTTCTAGGTCCACAAAATATCAGTGCCATTGGATGGTGCAGAGAGTTCCATGTCAAAGAAATCCATTGGTTGAATCCAAAGCTTTAATGGGATTTTAGACTAAAAATGGATTAAAAATTGCATTACAAGACCTAAAAAGCATCAAACAGTCATTTTCATACAACTAAACTTTATTATTATTATTTGTTTGAAAATTTAAAAAGTACAGGGTTTGAGACAGAATTTTGAATAAATGGCTTAAACATTAAAAAATCATTAAATTCAACCCTACCAACTATATTATTTTCCGAACTAAATTACTATAATTCACCCGATAAATATTGTGTAATTTGTTTGTCATATTGAATTTTTTTCTGTAACATGGGTAAAGAGGTTGTGACTTTTATCAGAGAGATTAAGAATTGTAGTGTAAAAGAGACAAAGAAATCCCTTTTATACATTAGGTTAGGTTATTTGAAAGGCAATGCATATAAAGGGGAAAAAAAAAATCTAAAAAGGAACCAAATCCAATTCGAGAAAACCCAATTTATGTTTTCACGGGCTTGAGAGAATTCGAGCTAAATGGGATGGTTCAACCATGTAGTCCGGCCTCCAATCCCATTGTTGCTAATTGTTGAACCTTTTTATTTTGAGCCTATTCAAGACACTGTTTGCCGATTTGGCGAATTTGCCGCGACCTTTTCATAGACATTTACGATGCAGCAAGCATGATATGTTTGTGTTCGAGGAGATACAGGGATAGACTAAGTGATTGCATTAGTTTTTCTTACAGAAAATTCTCTGCCATAGCCATTGACAATGTTGAACTTGGTAGACCAACAACCTCAGAATCTTTTCTTTGGGTTGGCAAAAATGCTACCCAAGTTCCGGATTTGCATGGCATCTTGCAAAGATGTGCTAAAACAGGTGCAACCATGGATGGGAAGGCCTGCCATGCACAGATTACTCATTATGGATTACAAGCAGACACTTTGACATCGAACATGCTCATTAATATGTATTCTAAATGTGGTTTAGTTGATTGTGCTCGCAAAATATTTGACGATATGCCTGAAAGGAGCTTAGTTTCATGGAATACGATGATTGGGTCACTTAACCAGAATGGGAAAGAGCATGAAGCTCTTAGTCTTTTCCTGCAAATGCAACGAGAAGGAACCGCACTTAGTGAATTTGCTGTTTCGAGCATTCTCTGCGCTTGCGCTGGGAAATGCGCGGTGTTTGTGTGTAAGCAACTGCATGCTTTTGCTATTAAGGTATCAATAGATTCTAATATCTTTGTGGGGACTGCATTGCTTGATGTTTATGCTAAGTGTGGTTTTGTAAAGGAAGCAAGCACTGTATTTGAGTGTATGCCAGAGAGGAGTGCTGTTACATGGAGTTCTATGGTTGCAGGATATGTGCAAAATGCACTTTATGAGGAAGCCTTGGTGTTGTTCCGCAGAGCTCAGGTAATGGGATTGGAAGCAAATCAGTTTACAATTTCGTCTACTATATGTGCCTGTGCAGGTCTGGCATCTCTAATTGAAGGGAACCAGGTGCATGCTCTTTTATGTAAAGCAGGATTTGGTTCAAATGTATTTGTTGCTTCCTCACTTGTAGACATGTATGCAAAATGTGGTAGCATTAAAGAAGCTTACATGATATTTAGAAATACAGAAGAAAAGAATATAGTTTTATGGAATGCAATGCTTTCTGGGTTTGCTAGGCATGCTTATTCGCTAGAAGTGATGATTTTATTTGAGAAAATGCAACAGATGGGTATGTTCCCAAATGAAGTTACATATATCTCTGTGTTATCTGCTTGTAGTCATATGGGTTCGGTTGAAAATGGAAGAAAATATTTTGACTGTTTGATGAAAGAACACAGGGTTTTGCCCAATGTTTTTCACTATTCTAGCATGGTTGATATTCTTGGTCGGGCTGGGAGGATCCTTGAAGCTCACAACTTGATAGAGAACTTGCCATTTGAGGCCGTTGCTTCCATGTGGGGTTCAGTTTTGGCTTCTTGTAGGATCCATGGGAATCTTCAGTTGGCTGAGATAGCTGCTGAGCATTTGTTTAAGATGGAACCTAATAATGCAGGAAACCACATTTTGCTTTCAGACATTTATGCAGCAAATAAACGATGGGAAGAAGTTGCAAGAATGAGGAAGTTTCTTAAGGAAAATGAGGTAAAGAAGGGGAGGGGAAAAAGTTGGATTGAAATTAAGGACACGATTCATTCCTTTATGGTTGGAGAGAGAAACCATCCTAAAATTGGTGAAATTTATACGAAATTGGACAATTTAATGGAAGAATTGAAGAAACTGGATTATATGGTTGAGACTGAACATGACCATCATTTTGTGGAAGAGAGCAGAAAGCATGAACTTTTGAGGCATCACAGTGAGAAACTCGCTCTTACTTATGGGCTCATGTGCTTACCTTCCAATGCACCTATTAGAATTATGAAGAACCTCAGGATCTGTGGGGATTGCCATTCTTTTATGAAGCTTACATCAAGTTTTACAGGGAGGGAGATCATTGTTAGAGACACAAACCGGTTCCACCATTTTAGGAATGGATGTTGTTCTTGTAGGGATTTTTGGTGAAAAACCGATTCTGCTTATGGCTTATGTTTTACACAGATAAAGGAAACAAAGTTTCACTCAAATGGAAATTAAACCATATTGGTTTTACAATCCATTACTTCAATGCATACATGACAAGGTCATAATCCTTTTATTACAATCCATTCCATGCATACAAGCTTCCCTCAGTCCCTCTCCTTTTGGTATACACTGAATTGTGACATCCAATATCTTGTAAAGTTCCAGTAGGTCTACTTCTGTCTTTTTGAAAGCGATCACTTTGTTTTCCTCATCTATTGCTCTCGCTGTCTCCTTGCCAATTCTAGCTTTCCCTTTCTACGTCGAAAATAAACAGGCAAACATTTAATTAAAACAAACAAAATTATATGAAACAATTGACCGTGGCAAAATTAACTATTCCTTTGTATAATGATCCTAAGTTCGAATGAATAGTAGTTATTCATACATTAATGTTGATCACATATACCTTGGAAATGTTTCTAGCAGAGGACAGAACCAACACTGCCCCATTCATCACCATGCACTTAGCACACAACCCTGAAATTTGTCAGGGGCAATATTGGATAGTGCTATCGTTTGTTCTTCATTGTACCATAAAGTTCAAAGGGCAGTGGGCATAATTTAAAATAAAATATTTATTATTTGTGAAATAGATTAAAAAAATTTAAAAATATTGGACACACCTAAAGCCCCAAAATCAAGGGCAGTTGCAAATTTTTTTGGGCTTCTTTAAAGGTACTGTGTATAAAGTCCAAAGGGTAGTGGCGATAGCACTTTCCTCAAATTAAAGCGAGGGTCTTGTTCAAGTCTGGCCCAATAAGAACTGGGCGGATCAGATAGAATAGGATGGCCCAGTAATTCTGAGGTCCATCACTGAAAGCTGAAACCCTAACACGTCCCTTCATCTGTATTTAATCGTAGTACCCTTTAAGCTGCCGCAGACTCTCGAACTGTCTTAGGGGTTCCTCTGCTTCTTCACCTTTCGTCGTCTGGTTCTGTAAGTGTTTCCTTAGCTTTGAATAATGGGAGTGTTCGTTTTAAAATAATTATGATGTCTCTTTATTTTCTCCCACTCTCCTAGCAACCAAACAGAGCATGCTCGCAGTTTTTTTCTTTTGGATTTTGATGTATTAGGTTGCCGTTTTATTCTTTGATTGATTATTTAGTAAAGTAAACATTGAAGCGGATATCGTTGTTGTGTATTGTGGGGAGTTGTTATCATTTCCTTGGAGACCCGATATTTGGGTATGGTCTTGTTTGAATTAATAATGTTCAGGGCCTATTTAGGAAATTGGGTTCCGAAATTTGCTTTTGGATGTTTATTTTGTAAATTTGTTTGTTTGAATTGTGAGAAATAGTTTATTAGGTAGAGAATTGGCAGTCTTGAAGTGTATCTCTTGCATCTTTAGATAATAACCCTTTTAGGTTTTGGGTCGTTGACATTGTGTTCCCTGTATCTATCTTAATGTTTGTTGTTGATCTTTGGTGAATTGAATAATCCTACCTGCTAAGCTGCATACTTTGTAAATTGAATACTGCTTCTGGCTTTAGTATGCTACATGGTTGTACTTGATCTGGTTGTTTGGTGTTTTAGTTTTTACTTTGTTGTAGTTTAGAGTTATGGCACCATTGCATCAGTTACTGATTTTTGTGCAAGTAAATAGCTTCCTTAATTATGCAAATGAAACCCACATTTGCCCATCAGCAATTATACGGTTTATACCATATGTTCAGAAATTGTATTATGCAAATTAGAACTAGAACTGTAAAAGATTCCTTTTTAAGCAATTATGGTCATAGTATGTATCTGAAGAAGTTTTTTCCTTTACTCTGTCATTATAAATTCAATGAATTCTTTCTCTATGCAGGTGCAGCTAATTGTGCAAAATGGGTCGTGTTCGCACTAAGACAGTCAAGAAGTCTTCACGCCAGGTGATTGAGAGATACTACTCTCGCATGACCTTGGATTTCCACACAAACAAGAAGGTCTTGGAAGAAGTTGCCATCATCCCCTCAAAGCGTCTCCGGAACAAGATTGCTGGGTTCTCTACTCACTTGATGAAGAGGATTCAAAAGGGTCCGGTCAGGGGTATCTCTTTGAAGCTCCAAGAAGAAGAGCGTGAGCGACGCATGGACTTTGTCCCTGATGAGTCAGCAATTAAAGTTGATGCAATCAAGGTTGATAAGGAGACCCTTGACATGCTTGCTGCTCTTGGCATGTCTGACATGCCTGGGGTTTCTGAAGGTGAGGTACAGACTATGGTTTCCACTCAAGGTTTTGGCCGTGGTCCAGGTGCACCAAGGAGGTATTAAGGTTATTGAATTTAGGCGTTTATTGTTTGTTTAAGAACCAGAGTTAATATTCGTTATCGAAATGTTGTTGAAGATTTTTGTAGTTACTTTGGACATTTGGGTTTTGTTATTGTGGTAAATGGTTCTACATTTTGGTCTTATTGGATGCTTAATTTGAAAATTGGTACTTTAGTTTATTTAATGGACTTCTCAGGATGTGAAAGATTTTGTTTGCTATGCTATAATTGACAATCTTTTCTTGATATTATATCAAGATTTATGTCATATTCTTGTACATTGCCCAAGTATTTATGTAGTGGGTATAAGATTCATGTGTGCGTATAGATAGAAAGAGAAAGAAAAGAGAGCGCTACCAATTATGTTTATTATGTATTGCAACTTGCATGTTTCTAGATGGAGGGGCAGTGTAGGCCAGTGTCATTTGACTTGCTAAGCAAGAGCTCAACAGTGTACATATTGGCTTTTTGCTATAGAAGGCGTGGTGGTAAGTATTGTTGAGGTTGCGCACATGAAAACTGAGTCTTGAATGGAGAGTATCTGGGGATACCAACATATGTTTTCTTTAATAGGGCATTGAATTGAGCATGAACTATGACCCATTGCTTTTGTCTAGCTCGCCATTGTCGATCGCTTAATTGATAGCCTTTTGTCTGCTAAATTTATTCTCCGCCTTCCTATACGAATAGTTGATGGGTTTGGGTAGTGGAAATGTCATGTTACCTATCAGCATATGTTTTGGGATGTATGTAAACCTGGTTCGTGCATTGAATGTCCAGCTATTTGTAACAAAGCAAAATGGACCATAATGAACAATCATTTATCAAAAAGACCTGACATTTTTACAAAAAAATAAATAAAAATACGCTCTCACCGCTGAGGCATAAAAATAAAAATTGGTCTTCATTAAGAAAGGATTTTTCGTTGATACGAAAATAATTTTAACATTTATTGATTTCAACGGGGTGGGAGTTGGTACTACCGGAGTATCAGAGTTTTTTCCCCGGGCTTCTCAAAATCATTGGTGATTCCTATGCAGTAAAATTAATAAGAGTTGAGATTCAATTAATAGGATTAGTCAGCAGATTTTGCTTCAAAAGAGACATTGACGAAAGCTGACATTCACTCATTTTATTCAATTGAATTGAACAACCTACCTGCTATTTTATTACTATTTCTATCACTCAAAGGATCCCAACAGTATACTCTTCATATATATGAGACTGACACGAGCATCGCAAGGAAAAAGTAAAACCATTCCCGTCTCCATTTGCATCACTAAATAAATTCACCACTATTTTTATAAGTAACTAGCTCTTCATTCAAGTGAGAAACTAGGGACTCAAATGTCACTGCCTCTTCAAGCCAAGCAAAATGGAAAAGAGAGAGGGCTGGTAAGGAAGTAAAACCAGCGTACGGTGATACTGAGAGAGATTTTGTCTTTGATGATCGAATTCGAAGCTAAACATCCACATGAACACAGGACCCAGTAGCAGGGGAAAGAGAATTTTAGAATATTAATTTACCATAGATTAAGTACAGAGAATTTCTTTCTTTCTTTTATTTTTTTATTTTTATTTAAAAAGAAAAAAAAACAATGTCCAATGAGTGTTCTGGGGACTGACCAACGGTCAATTAAGAAGTTTATGAGGTGGAATTGGACAGATTGGGAACAATCCCTATGCAGGGATGGAAACTTCATTCACCACCCCACACTACGCAAACTCCTCCATCCCCTTCTCCACTTCCATCGTCTCCGGAAAACACCACTCCGGCATCTCTCCGACCACCACTGTCATTACTTTCTCCCTCAAACCCACCCCGCCAACTCCGCCGGGTTCCGGCAAACTCGAAAGACCCAGAACTCTCAAAAGTTCTTCCTCACCAAAATCCACCCCCAAAACCCCATCGAACCCCCTCAAAGGTCTCGTAAATTCCACCCGTATCGCCAATCAGCCGGCTAACGGTACGAAGGATGTTCACTTTGTTACCAACAAGCTCTGGCTCACCAGCAAGCTCTCACCTCCACCTCCGCCTCCACCAGAAACTGTCGAGGAAACTGGCGGCGACGTTGATGACAACCAAGTTGAAGAAAATTCGGGTCCTCCCAGAAATGAATTCCGGCAAGAGGGTAAAATCTTTGTGGGGAATTTACCCAACTGGGTCAAGAAAAACGAGGTTTCTGACTTCTTTCGGCAATTTGGGCCCATAAAAAATGTGATTTTGATTAAGGCTCATAATAGTACGCAGACAAATGCGCATTATGGGTTCGTGTTGTTTGGGGGTTCGACTGCGGATAAGTCAGCCATGAAGGCGGTGGAGTTTGATGGTGTGGAGTTCCATGGGAGAGTGCTGACTGTGAAGTTGGATGATGGGAGGAGACTCAAGGAGAAGATGGAGGTCAGGGCGAGGTGGGTTGAAGGCTATGATGAGGTGGAGCACCCTTCCAAGTGGCATGAAGAAAGGGAAAGCTCTCGCAAGGACTTCAAGAAGATTCTGGAGACCGAGCCTGAGAATTGGCAGGCAGTTGTTCAGTCTTTTGAGCGAATTAAGAAGGTATTGACTCTTTAAAACCCTTTTTTCGTATGCATTTTTCATTCACTATATCACTAGGTATAAGGTTTGTATGTTTTGGTTTAAGTTTGATAATGCTAAGAGTATGAATTTGAAAAATGATTCAATGTTTAAGTAATGCTAAGAGTATGAATTTGAAAAATGATTCAATGTTAAATTACTACTGTTTCCAAAAGCTTAAGCTGTTAGGAAGTGGGTTCAATATGTATATCAAGCTCTTTTTAACATTAGTCTCAACACCCCCTCGCATGTAGGGTCCATCTTTTGGGACTCAATTGGTCCTTACAGGGGAATTGTTTTGGTTGATAGGGAGTGAGACTTGAACCTAGGACCTCTTGTCTTTGATACCATGTTGAATTACCATTGTTCCCAAAGATTACATGGTAGGAGCTTTTGCCTTGTAATTTAGGTGAGGTTTTGTTGAGTACTACTTCCGTACTGCATTGTTTTATGATAATTGAATTGAATTTCTTAAGAGTAGTGCTTTATTATTATGCTCACTTTGTACAATTCTGTGGGTCGAACCTATGAATTCAGTACTTAACTTTTGATGCTTCATTTTCTAGATAACTGTTGTAAGTATGTCTCTGCAGGCTTATGATGATGTAGTTGTCTGAATGAACTGTTGTATTATGTAGTTTTGTGCTCTTATTGTGTAAATGATGTTTGATACTATAACAGCTGCTGGACGACTTCCTAAGCCAAGGGCTACTGCTGCAAGTCTTTAGTGAGTAACATATTAGTGATGGCATTAGACTCATGTAGAATGCTTACGGGTGGTCTAAGATGAATTATTAAATTGAGCTTGAGTTGATTTGACCCCACCTTTAATCAAGTCCTGTTATGGTTGGGAATGACCCATGTTGCAGTCTCTTTAATCTTTTCCTGACACCATCTGTCGTGGAGTCTTGTCTGGGTTGTGAACAGTCCATATTGCGGTCCTTTTAGTAAATAGTATTTTTGATGTTGTACAAACTTTTTAAAACTACTTTTTTGTAGTAAGTATTTAAAAAAATAAATAGTGAAAACAATGTCTGAAATTTGTCCTTTGTGGAGATGCTAATTCTACTATTTGTTTTTGGTGTAGAAAAACTATCCACCAATTTAATCCTCAGAGTTTGCAAAATGTTTGTTTGTATAATCCTACAGTTGATTTCTTCTTCGACATGCTTCAAATTAAGGACTGTGCCTTATCAGAAGAATTAGGATTATAGCTTACATGGGTCCAAGTGTTGTTATGTACTTGACTTTACACTAGTAATAGATTCATGAGCAGTATGTGTGTGGTGATGTTTTGAACAAGATTAAAGAGAGGTTAACTTCTTTAGCTTTTAAATACTCTTCTATGTTTTTCTTTCTCAATTGATATCCATTAGTTTCATGTTTTTCTTACTATGCTGAAATTCTTGCTTTTGCAACCCTAATGATCATAGTATTTTGTTACTTCAGTTACAATTTAGCTATGTCGCTTAACTATATCGCTTAAAGTACAATAGTCAACATATTAATAATGGAAACTACTTTATGTGAATTTATGTTATCACATAGATGACTGTAGCTTTGTACAAATCATATGAAACATAGACATGGAAAGGATTGTCTTTGTTTTGATGTTTGATTAAAATTTATTTTATCCATATTAATGTAATATGGATGTCTCCCATGATTTCTTTTCTTAATCTTACAGCCTTCTCGAAGAGAGTATGGTTTGATGGTGAAGTATTATGCAAGGAGAGGGGACATGCACCACGCACGTGAAACATTTGAGAGAATGCGAGCAAGGGGGATAGAGCCAACTTCACATGTCTACACAAGGTATTAACTTGTGAAAAAAATATTATGCAGCCTTCGATGCAACAAATCAATTTGGCCAAATTTGGAATTTGTTAATTACGTTTTATTATTTTTGTAATAATGGTAACTGGTAAGTTTCCATTTAATCCTTCACTTCTACCTTTAAGGCAATGTTTGCAGTTTAGATCTTATTAGATAAAGGAAAAAGGAAGAGATACCAGACTCTTATGTTTTGTGGGAAATTAAACTTTATAGAGCGTATATATTTTTTCTCATTTTAATGTTATATATTTATTTTCTCTGTGGTTGTCTCTTAACAACAGAATAGAAGCTTCATGCTCTGTGTTTTTTGTTCTTTCCTTTTCCTTAGTTGCTTTGAAGCTCCAAGCATAGCAAAGGCTACATTGGAGTTTGACCACTAAGAAAAAGAGGATGGGAGAAGTTGAAATCCTTTTATGGTTGAAACATATAGTTTCCAGAATTTATAATTTATTATCATTTTTATGCAATCCTTAACGTTCTTTTGAGCAAACTATGTCAACTGAAATCCTTTGTACTATTTTTTCTCCTTTTCTTTCGTATATTCTGCACTCCATACCTAGCCTGAGTATTTAAGTTCGTGAATTTTTTCATATGTAGCAAAGATTTCGAATTACAACTGTTAGTAGCTATGTTGAAGACGATTTGATTGTATGTCACTTAACAATGCTTTTTTAATTTGTAATTAATGATTTCAAAATGAAGTTGACTTAACTTAGTATTTAACTGCATCTTTAAGTCTCTGTTTGGATATTAAATTTGATTTTATTTTTCTCTATTCTTATTAATTTGGACCAGTTCTTGTTAGAGTTTCACTTCTGCTGATTATAGAGCCATGCATCTTTATCTAGACTTTGTGGTTACAAGCTAAGAACATTTAGGAAATTTCTTGATTACAAAAAAAGCAGGCCTGCAGGCAGTGATCAAATCTTTAACCAAATTTCAATTTTTCTGCTAAGCAACAGTCTTTGTTTAGACTTTGTTGTTACAAGCTAAGAAAATTTAAGAAATTTCTTGATTGCAAAAAGGGCAGGGCTTCAGGCAGTGCTCAAATTTTTAACCAAATTTCAATGTTACAAAGTACATTCAACTCTCATATTTCTTTGGCTTTTTAGCTAATTTTGATTGTCTAAGATTCAGCAATACACTTATTATAGAAAATTTCTTGAAAACATACTTTCAAGAATTTACTTTATAAAGTCCTTGAACAAGATGAGTTCTTGTATGCAGGAATCATACTCAAGTTTTGAGGTTATTTTATAATTATTTTGTTTCTATAGTATATGAAATATTGGGGCATGATAAATTCTTGTAATTGAATTGAATATTTAGTTTAATTTCTAGGTTTTGTGGTTTTCCATGAATTAAGTGTTATGTATATCTGAATTATCCTCTTTACATCAAACTGTTTGTAGTGCAGCCTTATCCACGCTTATGCAAATGGCAGAGACATGGAAGAAGCGATGTCTTGTATTAGGAAAATGCAAGAAGAGGGCATTGAGAGGAGTTTGGTGACTTACAGTGTAATAGTGGGAGGATATGCTAAAACGAACAACCCTGAGTAAGTAAATCATATTTAATATTATAGTTATTTGTTTCTTTTTTTTCATGGAGAGAAATCATACTTGTTTCGGAGATAATATTGTGTTTGGCTATACTTATTCAGTCTACTGTTTTTTTTTTTAACCCTAATATTTCACTTCTGTTTCCAGTGCTATTTTTTTATGAGACTATGCAACAGTTGAAGCATGCATGTTTCCTATATTTGAGGAATGCATGAGTGCTATTGCTACATTGAAGCACTTGAACATGTTACATGTTGCAATGTCTTTCCTTGAAATCTCAGCTGTTAAAGTTTTAGATGGCTTGAGTTGTCCTAACATGAATATGTTGGGTACTGACTTTCACATTGCATATATTTTTCGAAGTTCATGACAAATTCTATATGTGGTATATTTGAATTTGTACATAGAATGAAAAATGTCTTAAGATGATTGAGCAGTGTTCTATGTTTTTATTATTTTTCCTTTATCTTGATAACTTCTCTATGTCACCCTATTTTTATTTCATTGCAAATAAAGGTAGAATTGTCTTTTTGAAAATTTAAATAGGAGGTGGAATAATAAGTGTAGTGCTGTGCAATGATTGAAACTTTGTTTCATTGTGTTGTTTCAGTTGTCCCATAACAAGTTTTGGAATGTTTCAGCTTTTTCTGTCCTTTAGCTGAAAGTTTGCTGATGTCTAGGTGGAAATGAAATGAATTTTATTTCTTGGTACAGTGTAGTTTTAACATCTGATTACTCCTTTGTTGATTGGGTGAGATAACCATTCTTGGGAACCTCTCAACTAACCAAAATTTCTAAATATGCACCATACCCATTTAACAATTTGGATTCGATATGGTTTGAAAATTGATTTTATAGTTTTTTTTTTAATTATTATAAAGAGGGAGTGAGATATTAACTATGCCAAGGGAGAGTAATTAGGTACATATGCAACATACAAGCAAGATAACCTTTGTCAAAGTAAAGTCATCATACAATCAAGTAAATCAGGGAAATAGTTGGAGAACCAATTTTCAGCACATGATTAAGTTCATTGATTTTTTTTGAACAATAGTTGTAAGGGTTTTTTTTTGGTGCGGGGTCATTAGAGGTCACTGCCATCTGGGGCTGTTCCTCGAGGACTTTTAAGTGTACTTGATAGTTGCTGTTGTTAAAATTTAAGTTTCATGCATGCTCATGTCAATATACTAAGGGACAAGGATCTCCTGTTGCACAAATGTATTTGCTTTAGATAAGCAACGACTCAAGCACAGAAAGATTCATTGGTGGAAATGAGTTGAACATATTTAGAATGACTTCTAAAGCAATGAATGTGCCAACTACGCAACTCATGCCTTACTGATTGTTGTAACCTTTGAGTGAAGCAAAAACACATATTCATCTTGCCAGTGCTTATATATATCTTGCACTTAGCTGCAACAGAACAATATAAAACTAGGGTCTTGATTTTATTTTTGAGATTTTTAATTGGTACAAGCAATCATTCAAGGCAGTTTTGTGTCTCCTTAATCTGATAACTCTTATTAATGTTGTTTGGGAAGAGCTGCAGATCGCTGGTTCAAGGAGGCCAAAAAGAGACACACTACTTTGAATGCAATCATCTATGGCAATATAATTTATGCTCACTGGTGAGTAGTCTGAGTTTAATTTTGGTTCTTTAGATATTCGCTTAATTCTTGTTGTTCACACACACACACACACACACACACACACACACACACACACACACACACACACACAGAATTTTCTCCTATCCAGATATCCAGATGGGAGTTAGGTTTTTGCCTTCTAAGTTGAGACATTGGATACACTATAGGCTGAGATTAAAAGTGGCCTGTCTACCTTTCTATTTCCTTTGAGTCTCCACCTTACACACACACACACACGCAGAAAATTTTCTCCTATCCAGATATCCAGATGGGAGTTAGATTTTTGCCTTCTAAGTTGAGACATCGGACACACTATAGGCTGAGATTAAAAGTGGCCTGTCTACCTTTCTATTTCCTTTGAGTCTCCACCTTAAATAGGAAAAAGAAATGGAGTACAAAATTTCAGTCAAAATATCCATGGGAAATCACCTATGCCAAGCTTATTATTCCTTTGGCATGCCTACTGAGGAGCAACAGTACAAGGAAAAATTAAAATTCGGACTTTTCACAGTATTCATCAAACTTAGGTTCAGAGAGCAATACAGATTTTACAAGACTCTACCACTGCCAAGCAACTTTTTACTTAAAAGTAAAGGTCAATGTGTCAATTTTTCAGGAAATCAGCTTTTCAGAGTGTATTCAATAGTTAAAAGGATCTTCTTTTTTCTGCATTAAGCCCACCATATATTGAATGCAAGAGCTTATGAGAACCAAGCTGCATGTGGGTGGGTGAGAACCATTCTGGTTTGCTGAAGTATAAGCTGACATGGGTGAAGATTTTGTGCCAGGCATGGGTTTCTTTCGGCCTGTTGAAGGTGGAGACTCAAAGGAGATAAAAAGAGAAAGAAGGCTGTTTTAATCTTAGTCTTCATTGTGTCCAATATCCTAACAGCAAAACCATGTTAGAACATCTGGATGGGGAAAATTTGTGGTATATATATGTTAGTATATGTACACATAAGTTCATTGTTTCATGGACCATATTTCTAGAAGTTGAAAATAAGATAGTTATTAATTTTATCTTTTGCATTAGTTGTTTTACTTCTATATTCCTTTCTTGAACTTTTGTTTACTTTTGTTGTTTCATGTCTTGTTTAAGCTGGTGGGTTTCTTTCCTTAATCATATTTGCTTATCATTTGCAAAATATTGCAGTCAAACATGCAACATGGATCGAGCTGAGGCACTAGTGAGGGAGATGGAAGAAGCAGGGATAGATGCACCTATTGACATTTACCACACCATGATGGATGGCTACATGATGATTGGCAATGAGGATAAATGTTTGGTTGTATTTGACCGACTCAAGGTAAAGTTAGGTGATAGCTCTATTGTCGTCTAATATGATGCATATGTAAGTCTTTTAAGAGTTCAAAGAATGCAAAATTGTTTGAATATGGAACTCTTTCATTAATTAGCAAGGGATCAAAGTAAATGTTTCACTAGATTAGATTGGATAAGTTGGTTTGTGGGGAGGTAGGGAAGGGTGGGGGTTGGTTGGTGTTAGGATGATGCTTATTTATCCCTCCAAATGTACATTTATTTTAAGTTTTTCTAACAATTCACTTTTCAACGAGATCTTGTTTCAATCCTATGAAATACTGGTTACATTTTTTGGCTGCTATAAAATATCTGTATTATAGGTTTTGCCTTATCTCTTTGAGCTGCCATCTTGTGTTGCAGGAATGTGGATTTACACCTTCTGTTATCAGTTATGGATGTCTGATCAATCTCTACACTAAGGTATTGCATTCATTTTCCTTTTGCACTAATTTGATTATTATAAGTCTTCTTGTGTTTGTGGGTGTGGTCATATGTTAATGTCTAAACTCTAATAGCTTGGTACATGAATTCATTGCGTTTATCTTCTTATTTGTAGCTCAGTTGTATTAAATTGTTGAGGTTGTGTTGCATTGACTTGATATAGATGGTCCACTTATCAGCTTATTATTATTATTATTTTTTTTTTCAAATAATGAGAAATTATTATTAGCAATCTTCACTGGAGTCATCTTAATCTAGGAATTAAGTGGATGACCTCTTCTCTCTTTGAGATTCCCTTGTAAGGCCATTAAAAATAGGGGGGAAAAAAGAAGGGAAATATGAAAACAAATTCCATAATCCGCCTCCTCTTGCCAAAAAAAGCAAGAAAAGGAAAGAAGAACACAAAATTCATAGTTCACTATAGCATGATGTTTAGAGATTCTATCATTTTGGTGTTTTCTTCTAGTACTGACTATTCAATATGCTATTTCATTGTCATGTGTTAACATATATATGAAAATATTGTCCTTCGTTACCATTTTTCCTTTTTGGATTATATTACACCAAAAGTATAATAGAGAGTGTGCGCAAAGATTTTGGCAGAATGCTATTTAGCACTTTGTGTCCTATTGGCTGTCATTATCAATCAGATCTAAAACTGGAATTAAGCTCTCTTTTTCTTGCTATGGTGGTTTCCTTTACAAAATTCCATACCTTAAAAGACTGTTAAATTTAACTTTAATACTTTGTTTTGATAAAAGTTGAGCCAATTTAAATATCTTTTGTTTTGTTTAATAAGAATAGTCACCTTTATTTAAAAGATTGTTCTCTTCTCTTCCCGATATTCTTAAATAAGTTGTTGCTCAATCTCAGTAATTTAAGTGTATTTTTTATTTTTATATTTTTTAATTTTAGCAACCACATCTCTCTCTCTCTCTCTCCCTTCACTGAAGAAAAAGAAGAATTAAATCCATTCTTCTCTCACTAATATTTCTACCCTCTTAGCTAATCCTGTGGTCCATGTGTTCTTTTGGAAAATTAAAACTAATCCTGCCAAAGAAGTAGTATGAATATGAACCTATATTAATTGAAGAACAATAGTTATTTCTATTATTTATTCCTATAACTATCTAATTGATATAAACCAAAAAAAGAAAAAAAGAAAAAAAAAGAAGCGAAATAAAGACTTTAGCTTATAATAGCTTATGTTGTTTTTCCAACTTTTCATTTGTTCTGAATAAATATGTTCCTAGTTTTGAATACCCGTAATTCTTTTCGAATCATTTTTATTCAGCATTAAGAAAACAAATTAATTTATGAGGAATTTAGGTATTTGATAACTTTCTAATCTTCAAACATCTTCTTCTTTTTTATTTTTTATATATATATATATATAAATTTAACCATCTACTTTTAAATATCAAGTGTATTTCTATCCAGTACATGAATAGCAATTTTCATATTGGACACTACATATATTTTTATCAGAACTGCAGCTCTAGTTGCATTGAACAGGTTAAAGTATAATATGTATCAAGAATCAAATTGGACCAAGGTCTGTGGAGTCCATTTTATTAGTGTAGTTGATCTGAGAAGGAATACTGTGGTGTAATGCTGTTTAGGCCGTTGATATCCCTCCTTATATTTGTGTGCTGAAAGTATAGCTTTTCATTCATTTATTTGTTTTCTTTTTCTTTCGCTGTCTCTTTTTTGGGATGCCTTCTATAGATGTATTCACCCATTTTATTTTATTTGTACATTTGTTAATTTTATCTATTTTTGCATATTTTGTTACAAAATGCTGTTATTTATAATTGTTGAATAAACTTCATCTTGAAAAGTTGTTTGTGCACTCTTTTCAGATAGGAAAAGTTTCTAAGGCCTTGGAAGTAAGCAAAATGATGAAATCAGCTGGGATAAAACATAACAAGAAGACCTACTCCATGTTGATCAATGGATTTTTAAAGTTAAAAGATTGGGCTAATGCATTTGCGATTTTTGAAGATTTGATAAAGGATGGTTTGAAGCCTGATGTGGTACTGTATAATAACATTATAAGTGCATTCTGTGGGATGGGTAACATGGATCGTGCTGTTTGTACTGTCAAAGAAATGCAAAGGGCGAGGCACAGGCCTACTACACGTACATTTATGCCCATAATACATGGTTTTGCAAGAGCTGGAGAGATGAGAAGAGCCCTAGAGATTTTTGATATGATGAGGATGAGTGGATGCATTCCAACCGTTCATACTTACAACGCTCTTATTCTTTGCCTTGTGGAGAAACGCCAGGTAAATCATACTGATGTAGAATATTGTGGCACCTTAGAATTTTTGCTTTCCACAATAACTGAATTTCTCTTTGACAAAGGATTGTGACTATTTGTTGTAAATTTGACATGGAGCTGGAAACATAGGTTTGGATTTTTTTTATCAGTTGGGCTGGACTGCTTTTCTTTCTGTAAATTTTTTGTATATGGTACCTTGGTATGTCCATTAGGATCATTAGTCATTACTATTACTATTTTATTTTAGGCTTGAAGTTATATTCATATTGTTTTATAATGCCTCCAATTAGCATCATAGTTGAACCTATGTTCTTGCATGGCTTGCAGATGGAGAAGGCTGTTGAAATATTGGATGAGATGACAGTAGCAGGCATAAGTCCAAATGAGCACACATACACAAATATCATGCATGGTTATGCATCACTGGGTGATACTGGCAAGGCTTTTGAGTATTTTACTAAATTAAGGAATGAGGGCCTAGAAATTGATGTTTATACATACGAGGCATTGCTGAAAGCATGCTGCAAATCAGGCAGAATGCAGAGTGCTTTAGCAGTAACAAAAGAAATGAGTGCTCGGAAGATTCCGAGGAACACCTTTGTGTACAACATATTAATTGATGGGTATGACATTGATTAAATTTTGGAAGTATTGAACTATAATTTCATCTCTTTTTCGTTTCAGTTTTCTTTTTCTAATTTAGATTGCAAATTCTGTGTTACTTTGAATAATGTTTCACGTTAAAAGCCTCTTTATTAATTGTCTTACTCATGTTTATATTCTGGAGCCTTAAGCCCTTCACTAATGTGGTTATTTTGGTATATAGATGGGCTAGAAGAGGTGACGTCTGGGAGGCTGCCGACTTGATGCAACAAATGAAACAGGAAGGCGTCCACCCTGACATCCATACCTACACTTCTTTTATAAATGCTTGTTGCAGAGCTGGAGACATGCAGGTAAATATAAGAGCTCTTTTTCCTTACATTTAAATTTTTGCCAAAAAGGAATATCTCCTTTTTAATTTCAATTGCATATCCGATGAATTATGGTATTACTTTTTATGGTCTCATTTGTTGTTACATGGACACTTATATAGAATTATTCGATTTTAGGATTGTTCAGGACTTTGGAGATAAATGTCTTCATTAGCATTTAGAATGTGCATTACTTGTTTAGCTATTCTCTTAACAATGACCTCTTTTTTACTTTAAAATCAATTTTTTTTTTGGTTGAAGTTCTGATTTCATTCCAAAGAACAGATTTTTGACCTTTCGGGGTTCTGGAAAACATCATACACATAAGGTTCACACATTTGCAATTAATTTTGAGTTTGCTTATTTTTTTGGTGGCATTATTTCAGCTGGAAAAGTCATGGATTCAATTGGTACAAATAGATGGAAAATGGACTTTCATTTCTGTTTATGCATCTCAGTTTAGTTGCTTAGTTTTCCATGTTTAAGTAGATCATGCTGTGTTGCAGAGAGCTACCAACGCAATTCATGAAATGGAAGCCTATGGAGTGAAGCCAAACATTAAAACTTACACTACATTAATCCATGGATGGGCACGTGCGTCCCTCCCCGAGAAGGCTTTGAAATGCTTCGATGAGATGAAGGTTGCTGGATTGAAACCGGACAAAGCTGTATACCATTGCTTGATGACATCACTGTTGTCGAGGGCCATTGTTGCTGAAGCTTACGTCTATTCTGGAGTTTTGTCGATTTGTAGGGAAATGCTAGAAGCCGGTTATACGTTCGACATGGGAACTGCAGTTCACTGGTCCAAGTGTCTGCGCAAGATGGAGAGGTGTGGTGGGGAGCTTACAGAAGCATTGCAGAAGACCTTCCCTCCTGATTGGAACTTGTCTCATAACTTGGTTGCAAATTGTGATACAGACAATGATGATGAAATTGATATTTGTAGTGATGATGATCAGCTATATTTTGCTGGTGGAACTGATATTGACTGACAATCAACACTTTGATTGATTCATGTAGCCTGCCCCTACACACTGTTATGCCATCCTCTCTTGTTCCTCTCTCGCTCTTCTACTGTAAATTTCTGTAAACATACCAAATCATGGTATGTTTGGTTGGCTGGACAGTCATATCCACCGTAGCAAATAATAATTTTATAAGGACTTTTTGTAACATGTTGAATGGCCGCTGTTTCGAAAAAAGTGAATAAAAAAACAATATTAAGCTTTTTAGAAAGGGAATATTTTATTAATTTTGTATTATTATAACATCATATTCTTCAATTTTAAAAGTGAAAATTGGTTATATTATATTATATAATTTAAAAAGAAAATTGGTTATTTATATTATATTCTTAATAAATAATAAAGTTAAATATTTTATTAATTTTATCCCTGCTAATGAAATAATATAATTTGAAACCAAATCGTATGCTATTATATTTATTGTATATATATATATATATATATATATATTGTTGTATAATTTCATTGCTTCAATTTTTGTCTTTCCAACAAATTTGGCATGTATCACTATCACTGCTCTGGAAAATATTTATATATTTATATGTTCTCTCTCCCTTCCGTTTTCTACTCCAAGACCAAATGATACTGTTGTCCTCCTTTTTTGCTAACTCTCTCTCTCTCGGTCACCGGCTTTCTGTTTCGAGTGGTGGTCTCTGATTTGTCTCATCCAGCAGCTTCAATACCCTCCTCCGCCATTCGTTTCACCCTTAAACCTCTGCTGTGGCAATCTGTTCCACAGAGAATTGAGGTATGGTCTTTCTTTCGATTTTTTGTTTTTCTAAATTTATTTATGTTTTTTTGACGTTGTTTTCTAAGTTTTTCAATCAATTTTTATATTCATTTTTATTCTGATAGAAATTTCAGTTTTGGGATTGAACAACAGGAGAGGACAGTCAAGTATAATTTTACTGCTACTGTCTTCCCCGCTTTATTGGTAACCATGGCGATTGTGCTATCGACAGCAACTCTGTTTAGCCTGAAGCTTCCCAACAGTGTCTGTATTACAGCGTATCGTACAACACCACCCAGTCTTTTTACAGGTAAAAGCCACTATCCTACTTCTCCATTTCTCATTACTTGATTTCTCTCGCTTTGCAGTGAAGTCCCATTTTTCGAAACCATTTTTTTCCCCCCTTTTTTGTTTCTCAGGATTTAGAGCTGAGAATAATAAACACAACAAGAAAGTATTATTCGTTAGATGTGCTGCAAAGAACCAACCTACCATCCAACCAACCCAGAAAATTCCTGGGAAAATTTCACCCAGAAAAGGTCGTGGAATTAGAAACGGAAGAGATGAGGATGAGAGCTATGAACCTATTTGCCCTGGCTGTGGGGTCTTTATGCAAGATAAAGACCCAAATGTTCCTGGGTATTATATAAAAAGGGAGGTGGCAGTAACAGAATTGTCAGATAGTGAGGAGGATGCTGAGGGTGTATTTGAAGAGTTTGATGATGAACAGGAAAAAGAACTAGAAAGAGAAG
Source organism: Rhamnella rubrinervis (assembly GCA_007844105.2). Lineage (NCBI taxonomy): Eukaryota > Viridiplantae > Streptophyta > Magnoliopsida > Rosales > Rhamnaceae > Rhamnella > Rhamnella rubrinervis. The sequence goes on along the minus strand of CM017576.2, from coordinate 16,298,228 downwards.
GGTATGTCGGTGAGATTGAGGATAAATATGAAGGAAGTGAGAAGGAAGAAGGTTATTTGGGAATGGGGAATGAGTTTGATTGGGATTCTGATGAATGGGAAGCTAAGCTCATGGAGGAGGAAGAGAATGATCTAGAGTGGGATGGATTTGCTCCAGCTGGGGTTGGGTATGGTAACATTAAGGAGGAGACATTAGAGAAGGCAAAGAAGAAGAAGGTGTCAAAAGCAGAAAAGAAGAGGATGTCTAGGGAGGCTCAGAAAGAGAAAGAAGTGGCTATTGTTTGTGCTCGGTGTCATTCCTTAAGGAATTATGGCCAAGTAAAGAATCAAGCGGCTGAAAACTTGATACCTGACTTTGATTTTGATAGGTTAATTGCTACTCGGCTAGCAAAACAGACTGGGAATGGCAATGCTACCGTTGTATTAATGGTGGTTGATTGTGTTGATTTTGACGGATCCTTCCCAATGCGGGCGGCAAAATCACTGTTTAAGACAATAGAAGAAAGCAGAAATGATCCTAGGCTAAGCAAAAAGCTACCAAAGCTTGTTCTAGTGGCTACAAAGGTTGATCTCCTCCCATCACAGGTTTCACCAGCAAGGTTAGATAGATGGGTCCGCCATCGTGCTCGTGCTAGAGGTGCTCCTAAACTTAGTGGGGTTTATTTGGTAAGTGCTCATAAGGATTTGGGTGTGAGGAATTTGCTTTCATTCATTAAAGAGTTGGCTGGCCCACGTGGTAATGTGTGGGTTATTGGAGCTCAGAATGCTGGCAAGTCTACTCTAATAAATGCATTTACAAAGAAAGTAGGGGCAAAAGTTTCAAAACTCACAGAAGCTCCAGTTCCTGGGACAACACTTGGGATATTAAGAGTTGGAGGGATTTTGCCAGCTAAGGCGAAGTTGTTTGATACTCCAGGACTTCTGCATCCATATTTAGTATCCATGAGATTGAATAGGAATGAGCAGAAAATGGTTGAAATTCGGAAGGAGCTACGCCCAAGGACCTATAGAATGAAGGTAAGTTTTTCATAGCCATCTCTGCTCTAAAATGAGCATATTTATACACACTCGTATATAAATTATTTGTGTATATATGTTAACGTAAGTACATGCATGCATATTTACATTCGTACAAACACTTCGACGTAATTTATTGATGAAATTTCTTCTAAGTGTGAAAATTCATTTACTGGAACATTTTGGAAGTATATAATATTGGTTCTTTTTTCTGGATTCTGGTGAACTAAATATTCATCCCCAAGATTCTACGTGATAAGTAAAACTTGGTTTAACTTGGAGATGTTGACTGCTTAGAGCCCCATTTTCATCATGGTGAATGACATTCTGATGTTTTATCAATTCAATTGACCAACAAAGGCTCTAAAGCTTTGATAATTGTCAGATTCTAATGTGACTAATAATTTTTTCTTTCTAAGTCTAGCTGAAACACGACAAAATGTGCTGAGAGTATGATTATTGAGCAAGTAAAGGACGTTATATTTTTCTTATGTCTAATTTCAGTTCTTTGTTGAACTGGATTTGACTTTCACTATTAAGTAATTCAGTAACTTATATAGAAAGGCTTTTGCATTTTTGTACACGAGAAGAGCAGGTTACTGTTAATATACTTTTCTAACTAAGTGGAATTTCTAGATACAAGGATATCAAATTATCAAATATATTCGATATATAGCTGTAGTGTTGTTAACAAACCTAAAATGCTGATGGAGCTAATCGTTTCAGCATGTTTGATATCTGCAGGTAGGACAGGCCATACATGTTGGTGGATTGATGAGGCTAGACCTAGTTCAAGCTTCTGTAGAAACAATTTATGTTACAATTTGGGCGTCACCAAATGTTTCTTTGCACATGGGGAAGACAGAAAATGCTGAAGAAACTTGGAGGAAACACGTTGGTGTTAGGCTGCAGGTATTTTTCTCCCAAATATGAGTTCAGCTTTTACCATTATTAATCTATTGCAGCACATGACTTGGTGCCAACTATTGTGCATGTGGGGTACCAAGTGATCAAATCACATATTTTTTGTATTGAACTTTTGTTGATGCACTTCTATGATTTTGAAGGATGCCTTATCTGAACTGGTACCTAAGCTAAGTAGCTGTAGTATTGATTTCCCCTTTTTTGAAACTTTATTGAAGTTTCCTACTTATTTCTGTGTTTCACATTTCTACTTGTATGCTTCTCTAAGTTGTAAATAATAGTAAATTTTGTAGCTCCTAATTTTTACTATTGTAATTAATTTACACTTAAATGCAGCCTCCCATTGGTGCTGAGCGTGCTTCTGAAATGGGCAGATGGGAAGAGAGGGAAGTCAAGGTTTCTGGAGCAAGTTGGGATGTAAATAGCATCGACATTGCAGTAGCTGGTTTAGGTTGGTTGTCATTAGGTTTAAAAGGAGAAGCAACTTTGACATTGTGGACATTTGATGGAATTGAAATAACTTTGAGAGAACCTTTGGTTCTTGACCGGGCACCATCCCTCGAGAGACCTGGGTTCTGGCTACCTAAGGCTGTATCTGATGCCATTGGCAATCAAACTAAACTTGAAGCTCAAAGCAAAAAGCTCCGAGAAGAGAATGCCAAATCACTCTTGGAAGTTTCTGCCTGAAGAGAGGAGGCGCATGATGCTTATAGGTGACGTGGTCTTGCTGAAGCTATTAAGCCAGGAAAAGCATGGATTTGGTATGTAAAAGGCTGTATACTACATGTTCACTTTTTGTGTGCGTTATAGAGCACTCAGATTTTGGTAGCATTGTTTTAGATTCAAACATGGATATGAAGTTTGCAAGATTGAAAGTAGGATTTTTTTTTTGATAGAAGATTGAAAGAAGGATTTTACTGACAGAATTGGAAGGGAAATACACTGCATTGTGGTTTTAAAGGATGTCTTTTTTGTAACAATAATACCTTTATGCAAAGATATGTATACATGTAAATTATTTTGGTATGTGTATATATTATAGGTTGTATCTAATTTTCCATCTTGAACAAAATATTCTAGGTAGCTTTTACAGAGTATAGACCATTGCGATGGGTCTGTAGCATCAGCTCATGGTATACAACTTCGGATGCGCTACGATCAGCAAGACTCTACTCATGCATGATTAATGATAACATAATATTTATGTACCAGTCTGAAAAATTATTTACAATATAAATTGTATTTGTATGATTAATATTTATGGAATATGTACAAATTAAATTGAACAATATTAATGATATATTTCCAAGTTTATTTTTTGTTTTTTCTATGTATCAGTTATCATTTAACTTTATATGTCTCCAAATTATTCCTACCCATCTCTCGCGATGATTCAAATTCCCATGGGGACGTGGATGTTCCTACTCCCATCAAGATCTTCTTTTGCATTGGTTTTTTGATGCCTAAACACCAACATCATTAAAATATTGACGCCGTAGCCATTAGTACTTAAAGCTGATGATAGTGTTTGATAACAGTGTTATACATAAGAAAAATTAGAAAACTAAATTTATACCATTTAATCTATACTTGATAAGAGGGATCAATAAAGAGATGGAGAAGGGGAGGAATTAATATATACAAAGGGATGTAACATAAGGTGATTGTTATATAAGAGGAATCAATGGAGAGACAGGATAAGTGAGTACATTGAAAATCTGTCTCAATTTCTCTAAATAAATCTCTTCCATATTAAATGAATTTTATTATTGGGTGTATATATATATATATATATATTTTGAATCACAAAATAAATTGCTCTTGTGATTCGGAACGATAATACAATCCGAGAGGTTTAGAAAATAAGGCTGTTTTTTTTTTTGGTAATAAAAATAAGGCTGTTTTTGATAATGAAAAGAGCTTTTAGATATTTAAAAGTTGGTAACGTTGGAAGAGCAATTTATCTTGTGATAATATTAAAGGAATTACGAAATTGATTGATCGTGTACAAAAAATATCTGGAACACATAAACTTTTAAAAAAATTAAGATCTCATAAAAACAATATATGTGAATAGTAACAAAATTTACAAAACATATTTCTTTTCAAAAAAATAACATTAAAAAATTAAAATCGTTCCAGGAAAATAAATAATGTAATATGAAATATTCATTTTTGGAAGCTAGAAAAAAAAAAAAAAAACAAAAGGTGTTGTGCTAAAAATATGTGAAGTAATCTAATTTGGAATTGGTAATTTTTAAAATAAATATATGCAAGTACCTTAGAAAATTTATAACAAACATTGAAAAAATATTGACGAGTGATGTTAGTCCAATAGAATATCTAAAATTGATTCAATAATATACCCTTTACATCTACACCATTAAAATTATGCGTTCGAATTATGCTATTATCTTTTAAATTAAAAATATTGTAACGTGACCAAAAAAACATTGAACTAATAACAAATGAATAAATGTTTACAAGTACTAAAAGTATGAAAGAGCTATTCTAAAAAAAAGAAGTTAAAAGATTTAAAATCCTTTACAAACCAATAAAAGAATCTAATTAAAATAATATTTTTCCATAATAAAAAGGGAAAATAAATTAATTATAATTTTTAAATAATTTCGAAAGCATAAGCCTGCATAATTTGTAGCCTTATTGTAGTACTTGTGAACTCAATTACATTGATCATGATTTTGGACATATTTTCTGATCGGATTAATTATTAGTTGAATGGTAATCTGATGAGGAGAATCTATAATATATATCATATTTTTTTTTATTTTAAGTATTATGTTTCTAATTTAAGATAAAAGAATATATATAAACTAATAGAGTTTATCGAAATAGAAATATATATATGTGTCTATATGTGTAAATAATTACATGGAGCCTACTGTGAAAAATTGTGGCAAAATATATAGAAGGTTATATAAATTTGAATTTGCATACAATTAAATGTAAATAGTTAACCAACTTCAATATAAACATAGATACAAAGTCTAATTAAAGTCAGTATATCAAATAATATTATATAACGTAGCTCCTTGATTAACTAAGTGGAAGTGGTTGATATGGTTAATGAAGTGGAGGTGTTGGAATATGGTTGCAGCTACATGCCTGCAATAAGCTTCTCCATTGGTTGATTATCACAAACCAAGAATTTCACAGTATCCATGCCATGAAAGCATCGTCGTGATCGTGTTCTTCATAATAAAGAGGAACGCTTTGCAGCAACTCCGCAAATGATTTTCCACTTAAATATTCTTCATAATCTTCAGCTTCCATACCATTTTGTTGCTCTACTGCTCCAATATTATAATCCACTTGATCACCCACAACATTATTATTATTATTTTCATCTTCCATTTGATGAGAAGTACTAGCAGTTGACGATGATAATTTTGAAACAATATTGTCCCCATGGTCCTGGCTTGATACTGATGATGATTTTGCAACATTATTAATGCCATGATCATCGTTATCAGTTTCCACAAAATTCCCTGTACCACCATTGCTGCTCTGTTCTTCAATAACGTCCACTTGATGACGATGAGTTGTTGACGATGATGTTTCCACAAAATTAACAGCCGCATTATTAACCTTCTCTTCCCTGGTTACTTCATTCAAATCTTGGTCGTCAGAATAATTAATAGGAAGTATCTTTTCCAGCTTTTCATCCTCATCAGTAATTTCAAATATTAATTTTAATAATGCATCATTATCATCCTCGCTAAATATAATTTGATCCCCACTGTCCTGGCCACCAGTAGTTGATGTTGATAATGATTTTGCAACATTATTAATGCCATGATCATCATCATCATCACTTTCCACCAAATTCTCTGTACCACCATAGGTGCTGTGTTCTTCAACTACGTCCACTTGATGATGATGAGTTGTTGACCGTGGTGATTTTACAACGTTAACAGCAGCAGCCTTGTTAATGTACTCTTCCCGTGTGATTTCCTTCAAATCTTGTTCATCATCAGAATCAAACAAGAACCCAAAGTCAATCACATCATCCGCTGCATCCGCATGTAGATTACCTCCTATTCTCTGCTTCTTGATCCTTTGTTGACGATGATGATGATCACCAACTGATGGTGATGACAATGACGAACAAAAATAGGGGTGGGTTGGAATAAAATCGGTCAACTTTCTCTTCTGGCCCTTGACTTCCCTTCGAAGTCGACAAACAACAGTGGGATCAGCGCCACCATCAACCAGATTGTACTCGTACATCTTCCACGTCACACACCCACAGTCATTCTCGCTCCCAGTACTCCTCCTATTCTCGTACTTTAAGTATCGCTTATCGGCAACACCAGTACCGCTGCCGACTGAAACGCGGTTTACGCCGGACCACGTACCGGAAGGGGTATGGCGGTTAAAGCGAGAGCCATTGATGCTGAGCTTCTTCAACTTGGTGAAAAAGTAGAGCTCCTCACCCTTGTTCAACTTCAAACCCCCATGCTCACTCCAAATTTACCATGGATCTTTGTCACCGTACAAATCGCATTCAAACAGAACTAGTTTTGAATCATTACTATATTTACTAGTACTAGTAACTCCATGAACTTTCTCATACAGGCATGAGACCAGATCCTTATCGGAGGGATTTTTCTTAACCCCATCGTTCAATCGCAGATAGAAGACACTAGGTGATTTGTGTTTTACAAAAACAAATTAACCTAAAAATTTGCTACGCGAGAGTCTACAACCCAATGTAATGGCTTTTTATATAGAAACTACAAGAAAGAGTAGGATTATAAATGGGCGATGTGGGACACCCTTTTACAGTTATAGAAAGGCATTTGGAAATAAAAAAACTTATAGATAATCCAACAATTTTAATAGAACTTGTTTACTTCTTAATACCGGATTTTTTTTTTTCTCATTGCTCATAGTTCTATCGATGTGGGATATTTTACTTTTAACATTTTTAAAATCAGTCTGATGTAATCTTCCACGGCATTTAAACATTTTTTTAATAAAAAATCCAGAGTAGTATTGTAACCAATCTAACGTGGACCATTTTCCACATGGCATTTAAACTGCGGTTCTTCAAATATCAAGATTTGGCTGATGGCAATTTCTTTGTTGAATAATTAGGAATGTATCCCTTTCCTACTAAAATTGGGATTTGGAATCCATGTTCCATTTAACGTAGGTATTGTAATCAATCTGACGTGGAGCATTTTCCGCATGATTTTGCTGAGAGAGAATTGTTAATTTGTTGAGAAAATTAGGAATGTTAAACGCTAATGAAATTCACAATTTGTTCAATAGTATTAATTCACATATATATCATGATGCTTTCACAAATAATATAGCTGAAATCTCAATTAAAAAAGAAAGAAAAAAAGACTCAAGATAAATTCTCATCAGATTACCATTCAATTAATAACATTCACATATGCTTGTAGAAGTAGAAATTCCAAAGCTAATTAAAGACCCCCTCAATGCAAGTTTTTATACTGCAGACAGCATGGAAGACTCCAATTCTCATCTTCAACTATCAAACTGTTTAATTAAGCTCTTGAGATCCTGCAAACCACATAAAAAAAAAAAGAAAAAAAAGAAAAAAAAACCACGCAATACACTAACTAGTAAGCATTTTGTTCAAGTTTTAGTGTTTAAACATAATTGAGACAGTACCAATACAAGTCATTTCATGTTCAACAATGTTTTTATTAAAAAAAGTCAAAATTTATTACATTTTTAAATTTCATTTAGTGTTTATATAACTGGGATATTGTTGAGGTTAATCCTATTTTTTATTATCATAGTAGTTTCGTCCTTTTCAAATTAAGTACCAAAAGTAGTATACCATCCATATGCACATCGTTGTCAAAATTAAAATGAGATGCGTATTCAGAACATATTATTGATTGTAATATAAAAAATACATAACACAAAAATGAGAATAAAATGTAAATAATATTGCATTTTTCTTATAATTAAATGTGGAATATATATATTTTTAAAACATAGGAAAGGTTTTGAGAGAAGTAATTTATTACATTCCACAAAGTTGTACTATTTCTTTTACCACCTCATCCGTATCTATATCTCCTTTCTTTCTCATAATCTCACCCATGTATTGCTTTCCTCCGAATATCTTCACGTACTGTTTTCAATAAATCTATCTTCCCTGTCTTTCTTGACCTCCAAACCAACCCTAACTTCTCTACAAGTTTAGCATTATGGCTGATCAAACTGCATTGGTGTTGCGCTATGATTGGGACACTAATTTCATGCTCTCATCCACAGTGACTCACATACCCACCGATACTTGAATGGCCTAAAATCTTAACTTGAGGTGCCCAATTCTCAACAACCATTCCTCTTTCGCTTAAATTACAAAGAATTCTACCAAGATATCAGGATTTTGATTATTCATGAGCAAGGTGGGCAGGCATTGAAGAAACCGATGGAGCAAATGTAACCCCAGATAAATGGTGTCGACAAAAAACGTACTGATCAACAAGACTAAACTCGTGCATATTTAATTAACAAACAAGGTTTAACATATAGTTACGATATTAATTTATCACTTGAAGAGAAACATCTTGGACCAGAAAATATGACTTTTATTACTTGAGAAATAATGTGGCATACAATGAATATTTGGAGAAAGAATATTTGGCGTACAAATGAATATTTGACTATGTATACTAATAATATTTGGAGAAAGAATATTTAGCCTACAATGAATATACATAATATATATTTTTGGTGAAAGGTGAATATACATATTTGGAGTGACTATAATTTTGTCATTTCAAGAGAAATCTCTTCAACCAATAAGCAGAATACTTGAGGTGCCTTTCCAAATTGTTTTTGAAATCGATGTAGGTGAGGCCATATCGGATGGTGTAGCCAGAAGCCCATTCGAAATCATCAAGAAATGACCATACATAGTATGCTTTCACATTAGCACCTTCCCTGCCAAAATTAATTAATCTTACCTATATTAAAAATGCTTTCTTTATAATATCACAAAAGTAATTAATTAAATTACGTACAGTTTAATTTACATCATCTCTTTTTAATTTCCATATACTACTAGCTAAGAACTTTATTAGTAGGTGCACTTTTTTCTAACATATTGTAAGTATAAATTGATATTAATTTCTTTCTAAATCCCTTATATAATATGGTGAATAATTATGGGTAATATATATACTAACTTTACTACATATCTCATTGACAAATATATGATTATCTCTCCCTCTGTTTGTGTGTGTGTGTGTATATATATATATATATATATATATATATATATATGAATTCATGGATCAAAAAGCACTTACTTGATGGATTTTAAAATATGCAAGAGATGGCCCTGAAGGTATCTTATCCTTATATTATCCTTGATAGCTTCGATAAATGGAATTGTGTTTGGATCACCAACTCCTGCATATACAACATATTGATTATTAAAATGAGCGTCAGGGTAATAAAATAATATTACATCTCTCTCTCTCTCTCTCTCTCTCTATATATATATATGTAATTTCATGATAGCATGCAACATTACTCACGTACAAATAATATTACATCTCTCTCTCTCTCTCTCTATATATATATATATATATGTAATTTCATGATAGCATGCAACATTACTCACGTACAATGACTGTGTACGTGATAACCTCATCATCATAATTTTTAAGAAAATTTAGTAGCAAGAGACTGAATGATTTATATACCATTTTCCGTAATGTAGACCGGTGGATTCTTGTATTTATCCTTAATATATATCAAAAGCTCTTGAATTCCTCTTGGATACATGAAGAAGTTGCTGATATGAGTCTGTTAAAAAATCAAAACCACTTATGGATTATTCATACATGACGTCACTAATCGAAAATGCCATATATATGCACAAAAAAAAAGAAGAAAAGTAAATTAGATGTAATACTTACAGGCTCACCAATTGCAACTCCATTTTTCTCCGCTGTAACATGATGAAATTGATTATGTTACTAAAATGAAAAAATGGTATATATAAAAATTCATCAACTTAACGTAGAGAAGTTAGCATACTTGTAAAATTAGCTTGTATGTCTACATAGTAACTGTGGTTTATAGTTACAGGAGGCAGAGCTTCAACGTAATTTGCGGTGTAATAATTCATCCCAAGAAAATCAAAAGACCCTTTTAGAGAGTCCGATTCATATTTTGTGAATTTAGGCAGCCTATCGTCCAGTATAGATTGCATTGTTTGGGGATAGTCACCGAATGTTATAGGATGCAAAAACCTACAAAACAATTTTTTTTTAATAAAAAATGACAAATTAACATGATATTTCTTTAATTAATCAATTAATTATAATGAGATAAGTCACAATTAATTAATTAATAAAACACTCACCATCCAAGACTAAAGTCCAAGGCTCTGGAGGCAGCCTTACGACTAGATTGGGTATTGAACTTGGGCTTATACCAGTCGGTGACTAATGTTATCCCTATCTCTCCGTTTTGAGACACCTGCACATGCACAATATAATTAACAATATAGAACATTTGAGGTTTAACTAATAGTGTTATTTTATGAACACACACAAACCTGGTATTTTTCCCTGTACACTTTTACAGCGGCAGAGTGCGCCAGAAGTAGATTATGAGCCACAATGTAGGGCTCGATGGCGGAGTTGCCAGCGGTGCAATTTCCGACGTAGTCTGAGCAGCGACCTGGTGCATTGAGACCAACATCATAACCAATTAGAGCGAACATGCTCGGTTCATTGACGGTGCACCAGTTTTTGACACGATCACCGAATGTTTTAAACAAAAACTCAGCGTATTCTTGATAATCTTTCCTGTTAACAAAACCAAGCCATGTCAAAATTATTCACCAAAACTAGCCATTTCAAAATTGTTTGGGGCTAAATTGATTTCTAATTATTGTAACTTACACAATTGTAGAGTTTAGAAATCCGCCATATTCATCATCAAGAGCTTGTGGCACATCCCAGTGGAAGATTGTCACAAAAGGCATTATTCCTATATAAAATAAATTTTCAATATTAGAGGAAACACTCAGAAAAATAAGCATCATACATTTTTGTTGAAATTTTTTGAATTGGATCAAGTACCATTAGAAAGTAGCTCGTTGATAAGGTTGTTATAGAATTGAACTCCTTGTTGGTTAACTCCCCCATTAATTTTTCCAGCTGCACATAAAGTATAATTATTTTTCAAATTTTAGAGATTTATAGGCCAAGCCAATATCCAAAATGAATTTGATGACATGTCATGAGATCTTACTGGGTAACACCCTGGACCATGAGATGGAAAATCTGAAGGAGTCCAGACCAATTTTTTTCATCAGCTGTATATCCTCCTGTAATATATAACATGCATGTTGATTTCTTAATATAATTTCATTTAATAATATTAGGAATCCAGTAGTTGATTATGAAATTATGATGAAAGGTATATATATACCTTGTAACGATGATAAAAATCGGCAGTTACGAGCGCTGAACTACTTGTATCTTGAATATTTTCTGTCAAAATTCGTCGTTGATCGCCTCCTGTGGATGTACTACTCTTCATTAACAATTCTTTTTTACACCATGAGGAAGCAGTAGCTTTTCTGGATATTCCCATTAGTGGTGGCTTGCATCCTGCTTGCTTGATTTGGTCTATTCAAAACAATACGTGGTAGGTATATATTCAGTTAATGAAGAATGACAGTTGTCATGCATACAGCATATACATATATATATGTATGACGTTAAAATTAAAGAAACTTAATTTGAAGCAAATTAAATCACAAGAAAGAGTGAAACCTGGATGGTTTTTAGTGAATGTATCCCAATTACTTGGTCCCTTTCCATCAAGATTAGCCGCTCCTTCAATCTGAGAAAATGAAATATGCATGATTAGTTTGATTTTTTTTTTTTACTATACATGTATGCATATAGAATAATTTTCAAATGAGGATCTTATATAATATCCATAATGCATGCAATTCCATGTATGAGATTAGTATCATATATATATATATGTACGTACCTGGTAAGCAGAAGAACCAGCTCCGAATATGAAATCTGGTGGAAAAATGGTCCGGTTAAAGGGGCTTGAAGAATGACTGGGTGTCACTGCGGCTCCATTAGTAGTAGTACCACTGCTCGTTAGCAACACTAAGGACAAGAGGCTAACCACGAAAGAACCTGAAAATATCGCCATCTCTCTCTACTTTCTTCTGGTGATGATCAGAACCTCTCTAACTTTTGCTTTGCTAGCTGCGTCTTGGACAAATGCTCACCAGCATGCATTTATATAGAGTTTGAGGAGTAAGAGATTAATATAATTAATTACATGAATTCGGATCTAATCATGTTTTTTTACTTTTTTGTTGACCTTGACCATGGATTAAATATCCATGCAATGTGAATCACCAACTTGGTCAATAGGACACTTAAAGAATCATGGTCAATTATGGTTAATTATTAATAGTATACTCTTAATTATTATCTGTTGATCAATTATTATGATCATGACCATGGAATTGGTTGACCTTGACATGCATGCATGAAGACCTTCACACAATGTACAATGATTATCTAGTCGGCATTTTCCTTCTTTGTAATTATTTTTAGATAGGCCGTAAGAATAAACAAGACATAAATATATATACATATATATATATATATATATATATATATATATATATGCGTCCTCACGGTCAAATCATCAGGACTTACATCAGAGCTCATGGATTACAACATTGGACTAAGCTTAATCATTTACTTCTCCAACTGATATGAATTAAAAACTGTAATTTAAGATATGATAGTCTTATATAATTAAGATCTTGCAGAGTGAGGTTATGTCTTTCATACTTATGTTATTTACTTATGAAATTTATTGAAAGACTATGAATATGCTAGATAATTAATGACAAAGTTAGGAATGATATGGATTTACTAGTCAAGGTAACGACTAGGTTAGGAGACATTCGGATCCATATAAAATATATTCAATGTTTGGCCATTTTAATAATGAACCTTGCGTAATTTAAAAAAAAAAAAAAAAGGAGGTTTGGGATAGCTTAACAGGGTCAATGTAGGGCAATAGATCAGATAACCATTGCATTATTTGAGCTGGGCGTTCCACGTCGACTTGTAATTAATGGGTCTCTTGAAAGGGATCAGTATGAGATATATATATTTTTAATTTTTCTAAAGAAAATAAAAGAAAGGGTTCCATATGTATACGAAATTTCCTGCTAATTACTTGGGTTTGACATTAGAGATTGGTAATCGGTGCTAGGTCTTGGATAAGCATACACATCTGTAGAATCTTGAATTCTTAATTAGTTTGAATAATTATACTTGCTGAAAATACATTCTTATTTTATTAAAAAAAAATGTTACACCAATAATCCTTCAATGTAGAGAGAGCTTTGCAGATATACTTTATATTTCTAAAATTTACTAAATCATCCATAACAATTTTTTTTTTTTCTTGTGTGATGCCATCCACTTTGTGCAAAACGTTTTGGATGTTGATCAGGCTAACAATTGTATGTGACGTATGCACTCTTACATGTCAGTTTATAATTAATTAAAGTAGCATTAATTGTATAATTAAAAGTTTACTGCAAAACACGATCCAACACCGATCATACGAGGCATTTAATTATTTAAAAATTAGGATGTAAGTATTGTCTGTAATTATTGAAAAACTCAACACGCATTTAGTGAATTTATTATTTCAATATATGCAAGTGAAGAAATATCAATATATATCCACATTATGAACTAGTGGTGAGTCCCAATGAATTTAAGCAATGTATATGGAATCCTTATAAAATATATTCAATAATGTTTGAACATTTTAATAATAACCTTATAAACCCTTTAATAATAATAATAAAAAACAAGTAGAGACAGCTTAACAGGGTCAAGTAGGGCGACAGATCTGAGAACCATTGCATTATTATATTGGAGTTCGATGTTCCACCAACATTTGTATTTAATTAATGTGTCTATTGAAACGGCTCCATAATTTAATTAATTAATTTTTTTATTTGTTTAAGAAATTAAAGAAAACAAAGGGTTCTATATATTCGAAATTTCCAGCTAGTTGCTTGGGTTAGACTTTAGAGATTGGTGATTCGTGCAAGAATAAGTAAAAGGTAGACATTCAAAGTTTGGAAGAAACTTGAAGTCTTAGTTTGAAAGTCATACTTAATTTAAAAATAAATTCTTATTTTGTTAGGAAACCTTAAACTAATAACCCTTCAATAATATAGATGGCTTTGCAGATATGTATGTTTCTAAAACTTACTGGATCATCCACAACATTTATTATCATTCACACTTATTCTTTTTTGCAATGCCTTCTACTTTTGTGCAAAACTTTTTGTAATTTATTTCATAGTTGATGTAGTCATCAAATTATAATTGATAGTTGTTCATGTTCATACATATTCAGTTAACGTAAAGATCCCAAAAATATTATGTTTGAAATTATATGTGTGTAAATTATTATGTTTGTAACTAGCTATTCAACCCTTTTTTTTTTTAAATTTATCTTTTGCCCCCTGGCCAAATTTTATTTTAGCAATTCCACATAAACTAATTAAAGTTTAAGAGCTTCTTAAAATCCCTTTTTTTTTGGTCTACTTTTAGTATTTGTGTTATGTGCTGTGCAGTCCGATCAAATTATATAGTCTCTCCATTCTATATTTAATATATAGATGTGTTTTCATTTATTCAAAAGTACTTGGATGGTTTGTTTTAAGTCCAATACTAACTCATCTTCATGCATGAATAGTTTGATCAAGGTGGTAATATTTGGATATAATTGAGTCCAATTTTAGCTCATGTATTTTCGTCTTGTTAATGAATTTAGCCTAGAGCTTGGAAATACCATTACAATTAAAGTAAATCAATAAAATAACTATGTACATAAAAAAGCAGGACATATATATAGAAAGATCTATTACAAGGGAGTTGTTGATTAATCCCATTAATTGTTTTGCAATCACAGATGTCTAATCCTCCTTCACTCTTGTATAGCCACTGACAACTCAAGTTTACCACATTCTGCATCTTTTACAGCCTACTTAATCAAGTAATACAACCTCTTAAACTTAGCATTTACAAAGTTTGAGTGCATAAGCCTCAGCCTTTGCACTTTCCACAGAAAAATTCTCTTTGACCACTTCAATTTCTGAAGGGTCCTCAATGAAAATCTGCATCTACAAGACATGCAGAAAACACAATTTTTTTTTAATTAAAAAAATAAAAAAAAAAATCTTGGGGTTTAAGAGGAGAAAAAGTATTACGTGGTCCTTCTCATTGAGTAAACTTCTAAATTCATAAAGTCTTATATACTAGCTAATCACCTTTAAATCTAATAATTTGTGGCCCTTCAATTTATTTACAGAAAATAAAAGAGAAAAAATACCAAATGTTAGCTCCTTATTCTATTTCCTTGTCGGAAGTAGTCGGGGCAGAAGACCCAATAATGGATTACTACCAACTTTCAATCGCTTTCAATAATGGATTATTATTCTGATGGTTTATGCCATCAGAATAATAAAACCATCAAATTAACATCTCGACATAAAGAACAAACATAAGAAGACACATGATTAAGACAACCAGCAGAATGCTTAAAATAGCATGCAATTGTGTAAGCATAAAACTTCATGCACATTTCTTGACGCATCTTTGTTTGCAGATACTTAAAGGGCAAAAGAAGAGAGATTGTGTGTCTACATTTACTGCCACAGTGGAACCAAAATGTAAATATTCCTATAATAGCAACCCAATATGCTCGTCTCAATGATAGCATACAGATGCACTTTCTATGAAACATATACAAAAGCACAAGTAATGCTTATTATGGATAACCGATAATACGACAAAGAAAGACAGTGTCAAAGTTGGACAATATAACTGAAAGGCAGACCTTAGCTTTCTCCTCAACCACACTAACTTTATAAGGATACCAATCTGGGTCCTTGAGATATTCCTCCCATAGTGAGCACAGCTCCAAGGCTTTATCTTCTTCTTCATTGCCTCATAGAATGGTTTACTGTCAAGTTCTCCCATACTCTTTAACACCAATGAGAGCACGGCTTGATATTTCTTTCAAACCTTACAAATCAAAAGCTTAGTACTTCTTTTCCTGAGAAAGAGGCGCTTGTAGCAAGCATAAAAAAATGTATAATGAATGAGAAAATATCTGATCTTCCATGAGCACATGTTCACAGCCATGTGAGAATGTGCATAGAGATCTCATACCAGTAAATAAGTAGCAAAAACAACCAAAAAGTTTACATATCTTGGACATAATAAAAGTAGAAATCTTAATTTTAGAAATATGGTACTTGTGTTTATGAACTTTTTGTTGCGAGTGACTTGATGATCTTAAGAATCCTAACCTCAGGTTCCACAAATACAAATTTATAATTAACAACCACAGTTCATCTTCTAGTCCTTCAAATCAATTTCTTTAAATCAACTCATTATAATCCTATTTTAATCATAACTCGATTTATTTAATTGCAAAGTATTCACACCCAGGTCTTGTAAGACCATCTAAAAAGGCTCATCCATCAAATTATAACCAAAAAGCTACTAATGTGCCAGTATCCAATATTATACAAACCTCACATTAATCAATTCTTGACGAGCGTCCTGCAGCTCGTCATTACTCTTGTGCTCTTTGACAATTAGTGTTTGATTCAGAGCTTCTAAATCATCAAATTCTCCTTCCTTCATTCTTGTCTCTATAAGAATCACCTCCACCATTTTCATAACTTCTTCATCACCGTCAGCTCCCATATGCCTCATGACATTTAATGTTCCTCTTAGTCGCTCAATTTCCAGTTCAATTGCTTGCTGTATATCTAGTTTCTTTTCCAGCTGAATTATTCTATTATGAAGACCGCCTTACTGCCTCTGTATGAAATTAGCAGTCATATAAATTTATTTATTTTTTTTCTCTTAAATCCACAAGTAAATATGTCAATTATTGTTTGACGGTTTGAAAACAGCTGACAACCTTCTGATCTTCGGCCAGTTTCATTACATTTTCATCAGCCCTCTTTAGCTCCAAAGCAGCCAATTGAAGAGAAGTATTTCTTATGTCATTCCGAAAGAACAAAGAAAATTAATGTTATCATGTGCAAGCTAACATCCTTAAGCAATGAAGATAACAGAATTCACAACTTATGCTACCATAGTAAACAAAAGCCAGAAAGTTTAATTTTAACCATTTTATATTAGGATATAAGTTACCATCAACCCAAAGCATACAAGCAAAATGGAGGGTCCTTACTGTTAACATGTAAATTCTAGTCTACAACAATCAATTTAGCCATTTCAACATTCTTAGAATATGATATACTGAAAAAAACAGAGAAGGGAAGGCCGAACCCCTCTTTCAATATGAGTTATTGACACATGAGAAGCCCGCTCATAGAAACATTAAATATGTAGGTACATATGTATTCATATGATGTATATTTTAAAAAATGTTTATCCTCCTGAATACACATAAAATATGAAAATCTAATAGAACATGAAGCATAAAGCAGCACACCTGCTCAACTTCCTCAGCAGGCCTTTTTTATTCAATTTCATTCTTAGCTTCACACCTCTCCAATTCTGTTCCACGAAACTGAAGCTCCCTTTTTTGAGATTCCAATTGGAACCTGAGTTTTTCATGGTCATTAAATATCCTCTGAAAGTGATCTCTTGCACTCATTTGAATTTTTTTGATCTCTACAAATGCAAATAACATGCCACAAATTAAGTCACACAACAGCATAAAAATGGAATATAAAACATAAAATGGAGAAATGACAGGTGATTCTGGAAAGGATTTTATAGCTTGAAATTTTGATTAACCAAACTAAGTAATGGATTGAATTTTCATAGTCTAGATATTGTATGGAGAAAAATATAAAAGAAGAAACCTTCATTACAAGTCCGAAGAAGAAGCTTATCTTTCTCCTTAATAAAAATTGTGAGGGAAAGGAAGGTCGAAGTTTCATCGCAGTTCTGCTCCATCTCTTTCAAATGCTTCTTCTTTTCCTCGATGAGGTCAGATTAGACACAAGTTTTTTTTTTGCTTCCTAGCTTCTTCCTCCATAATTTCAGAGACGGTTGTAAGGTCTCCAATATTCTGTAGGTGTTCTCCAACTATGTTGGTTGACTTGCAGTCATCTGCACGTGCAACCCAAGTATAAAGACCAGACTTTTGATCATTATTGGCAAGCCAATCTTTTTTCCCATGATGATCTGTCTCATGAGCTTTCTCGAACAGCAGAGCATTATGTAAGCCAGGCCAACCTTTATTGAATTCCAGCACAGCAGTCTCAGAATGACCTCGAAAATTCCATAGAGGGTGGACTCCTATAGGATTGAACCCTCTGCTTATGAACTCATCTCTCAGTTTAGATCCACTTTGCCCAACATATCGCCCATCATCTGCTAGTCTAGCTGGAAGGTTGACAACAACCACTTTCCAACACCAACTTCTCATCCGCAGGTTTTGTTGGACCATCCACAAATGGTTTTAGTTGACCATCCACGAGATTTGATGAAGCATCTCCAGCAAGTAGATAATTTTCCAAATACATTTCCAGAGCCAAGTGATTGGCCCTCTCTTTTGCACTCCTCTTATCTGAAGCACTATTTGCCACCCCAGATGCATGTTGCAAGATCTCGTTATACAGATAATTCTTCTTTTCCTTGTGAGTGGATTTTTCAGTTAATTGCCATTCCTCAGCACTGGATAACATTTTTCTACACACTCTATTCCATTTCCGCTTAAAGGTCTTTTTCTTTATTGGTGGTTAATCCATTGAAAAAGAGTTACCTGAGAATTTAAAAAAGCATAAGCAATCAAATTTTACTTTGTAGCACACAGATAACAATAAGATCATACCCAGTCTCCTCCAATTTTGTTTCACACTGTATAATCATCAAACCATCTCAGCAAAAGAGGATTGTAGTTAACACCACTTGATAACCCAACTCCAAATATGTTTGGGAAACCACATTCTATAAACTAACAGAAAGTAAAGCAATTATCTTGCTTGGGAAACCGCATTCTATAAACTAATTCAGCAAACATTTAAAACACAAATATTCAAATAAAATAAATAAATAAATAATACCACCAACAAATAAGAAAATCCACAGTAGTTCAAACAAACAGTCGAACAAAGCAGAAATCTCCAAACGGCAATGCAATGTGGATATTTCACCCAAAGAAAAGAAGGCGCATGAACTGGGATTGTTAAAGCAGAGAAAAAGAAATTACCAAAAATGTGGGAAAAAAAAAAATTAAGAAGAACCAGTCTGAAAAAAAACCTTAAAAAATGCACAGCTTCTTCAAGCCCTCCTCCGACACAGATTCTCAGTGAGCTTCCTTTGCAAACAGTTGGTGGATAAAAATTTGAGCTTTGGGGTTTAAAACCAAAAGGTGTGGAACTGCCACTTGTAGATTGTGTGAGAGATGGTTGCATGCGCACTGAAAAAGCGCGTGAAGGGGATGTTGGAATCAGAGTCTGAGACACGGAAATATGGATGCTGAAGATGAAGAGGAGTGAATGAGCATGAGTGTAGCTCCGGAGCTCCCTCCAGATGCCATAAAGGAACTTCGTCCCTTCGCGGGAATACTTGTTGATTTTTTTTTATTATCATTTTTCCCACCTATTTTCAGTTTAGGAAAATAACTCTTATACTCCGGAGTATCAACTTCTGTTCGTATACGACGATGCCATATAAATCGGGAGTATTAACTTCTGTTTGTATACGACGATGTGATATAATATTTTATTAATATTTATATATATATATATATGACTTTATTATAGAGAAGTAGGAGTTAATACTCTCATAATATCAGAGTTTTTTCCTCAGTTTAGCAGTAATTAAATTAGTTGGGGATAAGGTGTTATTAAATGAAATTACTTTAAATTTAAAATTAAATTTTATTATTAATTCATATCATATATATACGTATATAAATGTTTTGTTAACTATCATATGTTTGAAAAAAAATAATAGGATTTTAAAAAAATAAAAATAAAGGGGCTTTTGGTAACATAAAATTACAGCCAAGAGTGTATACAGAACATTCGGGGTGCAGCTAGAACCTCTCAACGCAACTGGCCCAATAATTAAAACCAGCTCAATCTGACTGTTATAGTTCCAGCGAACCCAAACAAGTCATAGTCTCGGGCCCTTTATATATTCCAGGCCCTAACCTATCTCTTGCTTCCATTCCCGTCCTCAGAGAAGGACAGAAGAGGAACAACGAGGGAGATGGCCGGAGAGGAGGAGAACAGCGAGTTCTACTTGAGGTATTACGTGGGTCACAAGGGCAAGTTTGGCCACGAGTTCTTGGAGTTCGAGTTCCGACCCGACGGCAAACTCCGATACGCAAACAACTCCAACTACAAGAACGACACCATCATCCGCAAGGAGGTCTACGTCACCCCCGCCGTCCTCCGAGAATGTCGTCGCATCATCTCCGAGAGCGAGGTCTTTCTTTCTTTCCTCTCTCAGTTTTTTCCTTTTTCGTTTTCTTGCTTCTTAGGGTTTCTGGGGTTTCGATTTGTCTTAAGGGTTCACTTTACTTGTTGGCAATATTGTTGTTGGATTTAGGGTCAAAATTGGGATGCTGAAGTGTTTTCTGTGTGGTTCCTGAGAAAAAGGGGTGTTATAGGAGATATAATTTATGGAATTTTTTTTTTTTTCAGATAATATGTATTGTCCCTATTTGGTTGTGAATTTCCTTTGTGCGCCCATGAAAGACAATTAGGGGAGCTTGTCCCTAAATAGAAGAGAAAAGATTATGGTTTATTTCGAGTTTTTATTTGTTAGCCAGAGAAAAGTATATTAGAAAATAAGAACTGAGTTTGCTAAATTTTTACTGTTTTAGTTTATTGGAACGAGGTAATTAAGATATAATTTTTGTACTGTTTTAGTTAATTGGAACGACGTAATTAAGATATATGTTTGTACGTGGAATTTTTTTGCTTTATGTTTTTAGGCTTTAAGCTACTTTTATATTTAGGGTTTCTGTACGGATGTTAACAACACAGGGGCAAATGGGTTATTGATGTTTTGCATCATATGGGATCCGTTAAGTTGAGCTTTCTATGTTTTTTGGTGTGTGTCTATTGTGTTTCTTTGATTTTGTCATTGTTACTGGTGTACTTTGTTTGTGGAGTGTTGTTATTTGAATCAAATAAATTTTTTTTGTTGGTTTGGTTTCTGATTTTTAGATGCCAAAAAAGTTTCGTTAGTTGGAACTTTTTTAAAACCTGAAATATTGAAGGAAATCTATTCTAGTACTTGTGACTTTTAAGAATATGGCTGTGTTCAGCTAATAACAATTTAATTGAGCTCTATGGAATGTTAATTATATTGAAGGATATATTATTTATAACTTCATTAGAAGACTGAGAATTGGATGCAGAGGTGATCTTGAATTCTTAGGGTCTTGGGCTTGTTTTTTCATGCTAGAGAAGTGGTGGAATCATTTGGTGGGTGGTGGTTAGAGGTTAGATATTGTAGGTGAGAGGATATGTCTACAATCTAGAATTCGGGTCCCAAAATGATAAAAAGATTAAATTTCTGAGAGGGAAATACTGATTTTGGTGTTATTAATTTTTGAATATGAACTTTTCAAAACCTCTGAGGCCTTTAAAATCCATGTATGACAGTATGAGTAAATATCTGCAACCCGCCTGTATAGGAGGATGATATAGACATGATTATTTGGCTCTATTTTCTTTAACACCAAAGAGTTGCTATAGGAGTTCAGTTTTGAGGTTGTGAGATAGGGACAATATATCCCTACACCCTTGACCTTATGCAATTTCTTATGAATTCCTCCAAGGCTCTACATAACTCAGAGCCAAGTTTCCAATCTACATCATTATTGCCTTTCTAGTTTCTAGCTTCCGATTTCTACCCGACTAATGTTCAATCACGTTGTTTGCATTAGCTATGTCCTGGAAGACAATGGACAATGAAGGCAAACAGCTCTTTGCTGAGTGGCTGGTGAAAATGTCATGTTTGAAAATTATATAGTAATTTGTGCATGTTGGTTGAGCTGGTATCTTCTTTTCTTTGTTGAATTTGATTATTGGAGTTGGAATGGGTTTTCTTTTGCCATTTATAGGTTAACATGGTTGCCTTCCCTTTTTTTTTTTTCCTTCCTCCCTCTAGATCATGAAGGAGGATGATAACAACTGGCCAGAACCTGACCGAGTTGGTCGTCAAGAGCTTGAGATTGTGATGGGTAATGAGCACATCTCCTTCACTACTTCAAAGATTGGATCCCTTGTTGATGTCCAGAGCAGTAATGATCCAGAAGGGCTTCGCATATTTTATTATCTTGTTCAGGTCAGTTGATATACGCTGTACACATTCATACTAGTGCATACATTCTATTTCTTTTGTTTTTCCTGTGAGGTTCTGTGTTATATCTCTTGATTCTATGCAAACTGTGGTTTTAGGCCCTGAAATGAGTTGTTTATTTCTGTTTGATTGAGTGAAATTTGCTATATAACCTTCCATCATATCGTCATATGAAATAAAAAAGCTTTTGCAATGAGTAAGAAGTATATGGTCTTGGGAAAGAGAGAAGAAATCATGCTTTCTGTGTGGGCTTGAGAGAGGTTTAGAATGGGGTTTACAGGCTTGTAGGTTAAGTGGTTCTGGCCAGCGTATATGTGCTGGCTGAAAACCAAGGTCTTTCTGTGAGGAAAATCTTCTAAGGGAAATAATGCACTATCTGGTAGTCTGTGGCCTCTTATTGTGCAGGTCTGTTGGCATTTTTTTCCTGGATTGTTTTAATATTTCTGTTCGTATGATTTTTTTTTTAATTACTACTATTATTTATGAAGTGGTTGAAATGTACTGATACTGTCTGAAGTTTAAAGATGATAACTCTTAACACATTGCTTTAGTAAAATGAGGGTTCACTTCCTTGCACTAATGGCTTGTTTGTGTGGCTGGTTGCAGGATCTGAAGTGCTTTGTTTTCTCTCTTATCTCACTCCACTTCAAGATCAAGCCTATATAATAAGATGGGTTCGGTGTTTGCTGATTCCTGCTGTAACTGCTTAAAACTTTGTTGAATTGAGTGATTGGCCATCGGAATATTCTTTACAATCTACTGTTATCTGCATGTGTCTGGTTAATTGGATATGGGAGTGTTTGCAGAAAGTTGAATGTTATATTCTTTGGCAAAAGCTGAGTTTTTTGGACCAATATCTGCTCTGGTTAGTTGAGTAGTAATATGATGAGAATTTTTCTTTCTTTCCTTTTTTCTTTTTTTTTGTTGTGTGTGTGTGTGTGTTTTTTTTTGTGTTCTGTTCTGATTGAGGTTTTCAGTTTATAAATCTGTTTTAATGTAAGATAACAGAAGATAGAAACTAGTGGAATTTGATGAAAATGTAGGTTGAAATTGCGGGGATTGTAATATGATTAATTTTTTTGGTGTCAAAAGTGTCTCAAGAATAATTAATCCAGAAATAATTGAAAAATAGTATCCAGTCTTTACCTCTTTGTGAGACCTGACTAATGGATTGGGTTTGTTAAAAGCAGGATTTTGTGAAAACATGATTTTGCATTATTGATATTACGTCTTCAAATAAATATTCTGATCAGGTTGATCAATATTATTATTATTGTTCAAATATTCAGTCTAAGGTTGGAGTAATTAAATTCTCAGTAATATTTAAGTAGTTCATCACTACTATTATTCAAATATTCATCCAAGGTTGGAACCTGACAATGATGATCTTCATGATTAAGCTTGGTTTACTTTCTTTCCAAGTCGGCATGTACAGAACATACTACCATCAAGAAAACTGTAATCATTCATGAACCATGTATGCGCCGACACCCTTAATTCTCGTACACAAAGTGTTGCTTCAGGGCAACGCGAACAGCGCCATGGACAATTTCAATTCAACTTTGTAAACAAGTAGAGGTATTCACCGTTGTTCACCTTCGAGGTATTCACCGTTGTTCACCTTCGAACCTCCATTGTCGTTCCATATTTCCCATGACCATGGCTCCTCCCTACACATCACATTCCTCAAACGCTACTAGTGACTATGCAGTACTAATTTTCCCAGATCCATGGACGTTCTTATAGAGGTACGTCATCATCAGGACTTCAACGGAGGCTAGCTTGCTGGTATATATCTCCAATTCCATTACTTTGGTCAATGAAAATATTCAATCTCTCAAGAATAGGTGTACATATTTGTACTTTTAATTAAATTTAAATAAGGGTTCTTGTATATCCGGAGTAGTGACTTATTTTACAGGAGCACGAAGATGTCTATTGGCAAATGTCATATGAGATGTGAAAGCTGTCAAAAGACTAATCGGAGAAATTATTCAATAATTTTTTTTAGTAAACAAACAACAATAATTTCTCATTTGGCACCTCTTAAGGGGTAGAATCGGATAATTTAATTTGGTGTTTGGTATGGATTAAATAATCCGGACTCGTGAATTTGTCTGCTTAACAAGCTGATTCCTTTGGTGGGTCTCACTAAATCATGTGTTATAATAATATATGGTGTAAAGGATCTAAACCTTCTCAATTTCTCGTACAAATTCAATTTCTCATTCTAATTACGAATCCCATGGGTTACGATAGGAAAATTCCGAGGGTAAAATACAAAATTAAAGAATGTTGAAGGAGTATTAGTACAAAAATCACCAAACTTGCGTTAGAAAATATTAGTCGTGATGTGAATTTGGTCAAACATTTTCTTAGATTTTGTAAACTTTTAAATTAAAGAACAATATTTTACACTACACTTTTGAAATTTCACAGTCTGTACTGTAAAATTTTACGAGCCCTATTAAATAGCAGTGCCCCCATTAAATAGCAGTGCTCTAAATTATATTGGATTTGCTTTCGGTCTCGCCATTAAGCAATAATTAGTAAGCTTGCTTTTCTTTTTCTTTTCTTTCCTTTTTAAAGATATGAGGTTTGGGATAAATTAGTTAGTCGTACGCGTACCACACTACCCTTGCCACGTTTCACGCATACAAGATGCAAAATATATTTTATATATATATATATATATATATATATATATATATATATATATATATGTATATAAGAGACATCAAGATGGCTCTAAGAACATTCTTTGAAATTTTGTAATCAACTTTTTAGCTGTAATTAAACCAATAATGAACCACAAGATATACACGACTTGGGAACAAAGACTTTCTGGGTCCACCCCTTCTCTTTTTAAGTCTTCACTTGAACATTCTTTGAAATTTTGTAATCAACTTTTTAGCTGTAATTAAACCAATAATGAACCACAAGATATACACGACTTGGGAACAAAGTCTTTCTGGGCTTCTCTTTTTAAGTCTTCACGTATACCAAGTGAAGACCAGTAAACAAACCACAAATTACAACTTTTTTTATTATTAAATTTTCGGAGAAACAAGCATTAAAGCAAGTGGGGAAAAAAATTAAAGCATATTTGTTTTGTCCACCTTTCTTCTCTTTCTCAGTTGAAATCAAATTCCAATCTCCAAAACACAAATTTGATCAAAAGCAGATAATAAGAGAGAGATAATTAAGCCAACTGTAATCGATGGGTTTGATGTCTAGCAAGATCGGGAGGGAGGAATTGAAGCCTGGGGATCACATCTACACATGGAGGAGCGGCTATACCTACTCTCATCATGGTGCATCTTCATCTTCTTTAATCTTCTTCTGCTTTGGCCATTTTATAAATAAAAATTTACACTGATTGGGTTGGGTAATGGACCATTTAAGTATATATAGTTAAAAGTGTTTTTTCATTTTTTTTTGTATTTTTCATTTAAGTAGTCAAAAGTTTTTTTGTGCTCCACATGCACGCGAGCTCTTTTCTCCATATATATGTTATTTACATGCTATATATATAATTCCTTGCAGGGATATATATGGGTGATGGAAAGGTGATCCACCTTACTCGAGGACCTGGCTATATTATATCCAGCTATTCCAGATCCCAATCAGCCAATGATGATCCAGTCGTACGTTGCAACCTAGAAGATTTTCTTTGTGACGGACAACTCTATCGCTTTAAATATGGTGTTAGCACAGTTGTCTTGCTTATTACACGAGCAGGTACATGTAGCCTCGCCTCTAGCGATCCTCCTGAACAAGTGTTGCACCGTGCATCTTACCTCCGTGAGCATGGATTTGGTAACTACCACCTTTTTGGTAAAAACTGTGAAGACTTTGCATTATATTGCAAAACAGGCATTGTAGAAGGCGATAAGACTGCGGGCGGCATCAGCGGGCAATTTATTTCCCTCGTCGCTGCCTTGTGTTCTGTCATTATTGTTCCATATCAATTCATGCCTGCCAGTTTAATTGGTGTAGCACTTGTGGTTTGTGGATTGTACTGTTGGATTAGATTACTTACTGATGTTGGATCTAAAAGTAGTGATCGCGATGTCGTTGCAGTTGAGGAACTTGTTCATTTAAGCGGCGCCCATAATGCAATAACGGAGAACATGAACACGATGGAAAGCAGCGCCCATAATGCAATAACGGAGAACATAAACACGATGGAAAACCAAACTACAAGATGTGCCCTCCGTGATAGCGGCTTTATCAATTATACCTTTTGGGCAATCAGATATTGGTACTGGACTCCAAAGAGTGAAATTCTCGTATGGTTGAAATCTGTTATTCTCTATACTTATTTATCTCATTTAGTCCCCTGTCATCTGAAATTGTATGGCGTTAAGATAGGGGAATATATTGCTTACACTATATGCGTATTCGGATATTGGTACTGGAGATGGAGATTAATACTGAGTATAATTCTTCTATGGACAAGATTATTTTTTCTTTTTTGTTTTTTCTTTTCTTTAATCGAGGATCATCCGAGACGCGTGAAGCTAAAGAACTATGTGTTGAATACTATATGGGTACTCGAACTTTGGTATTGGACTCCAGGGAGTACAATTCTTCAATGGGTTAAATTAGCTTTGCTTTATTACTTACTATTTTATTTTGTCCCCGATCATCTAAGAAATCATCACCTGATGTGCAGGGCCATTTTTGTATGTTTTGTTATCCAATTGGCAGCCCTTGTTTTGGAACTGGATTATAGTGATTATATTTATAGGATTCCCAATATTACTTTTCTATAGTTGATGCATTCACATATGATTGTAATGAACTTTTAATTTTAATTAAAATATAAATTTGTCGTACAATATGTGTATGCCATCGTTTTGTAACTCCATTATTATTTCTGTAACCTACTTAACTCATATATTCTATTGATTAGACATTATTGTATACAATAACCTATGAATAACTATAGCCACAACCCCCATAAAATTTGGAAATATATATCTGACTAATTGATAAACATGTGGAATATCTTAGTAATATATATAGGTATTATTAATTTGATATTTAACTAGCTAGCACGGTTGAGTGTTGAGGATTGTTCTCACTTCTTTTAACCGGTATTATTTGATAACTAACACTAATTAGTATGAAAAAAATAAAAAATAAAAATAAAAGTAGCATTCTAGACTTCTCATAGATCGAATAGTTATGTCAGAGATCGATTATACGTCAACTTTTTTTTTTTTTCCACTCACTACCGCCTGTTTACTAAGATCATCATAGATTATTAATGCGTGCATTCCATTATCGCGGAAATATTCCCCCATGGCACACCCAGAATATGGGGCCAGAAATTGCAGAGGAGCAGGATTTCAACCTTTTTTTTCCACTCACTAAACTATGTGTTTTAAAACTGTTAAATGCAGATGGTGTTGAGGATTTAGACCATTCTCATACTAACTATAAGCCCATGGGGTTATGATGATGGGAATAGGTAAACTGCAAAAATTAAGAAAATTTAGAGAGTAATAGTGCAAAAAACACAACTTATGTTAGCAAGAACATTACTTTTCTTATCCTTATCCTCTTGACAAAATCATCATTTCTCAAACTTTTTCTTGGATTTTGTGAAACTATCAAATTACTTTGGGATCGTTTTCGGTCTCACCTTTAACCAACACTCATCAATAAGCTTGCTTTTCTTTTTCTTAAAGGCGAGGTTTCGAATAAATTAGCAATTACATGCATATACAATTAATCGTTGTAAATGATATTATGTAGGGACATCAAGATAGCTTTAGTCAGTGCTGTGTGTGAAACGTCCTACCCAATTATTCTGCTTTCAATGTATTTAAGTTATAATATATATAAATATACATAAGAAGATTCTTTGAAAATTTCCAATGAACGGATGCTTGGAATCAAAGTCTTTCTGGTTCCACACCTTCTCTTTGAGTCTTCACCCATACCGATCGAAAAGATATAGGTGAAAACTTGGGTAAATTTGGGAAACAAGCATAAAAGCAAGTGGGGAAAAAGTAAGTTAAATGCATATTTGTTTTCTCCACCTTTCTTCTCTTTCTCAGTTGAAATCAAATTCCATTCTCCAAAACACAAATTTGAAGAGCAGATTGTAATTAAGCCAACTGTAATCCATGGATTTGAGGTCCAACAAGGTCGAGATGAAGGAACTGAAGCATGGGGATCACATCTACACGTGGAGTAGCTCCTATATCTACTCCCGTCATGGTGCATCTTCATCTTCTT
This sequence comes from Rhamnella rubrinervis, assembly GCA_007844105.2. Lineage (NCBI taxonomy): Eukaryota > Viridiplantae > Streptophyta > Magnoliopsida > Rosales > Rhamnaceae > Rhamnella > Rhamnella rubrinervis. The sequence goes on along the minus strand of CM017576.2, from coordinate 16,269,607 downwards.
TAATCTTCTTTTGCTTTGGTTTTTTTATAAATGAAATTTTAGACTGATTGTGTTTGATATTGGTTTTAAACATAATAGAAAGTAGAAAAAAGTAAAAAATCTCAATCATCTCGGAGTGGTTATAAGTGTTTTTTCATAAGATATAAGGCTTCCTTATGAACGGTGGTTTAATCTATATCTCTTTTTGAGCCCCCAAGATCTTTTCAATCTATTTTTATATATGGTATTTGATTTAATTTTATATATATATATATATACACTCTGGTAAGTGCAGGGATATATGTGGGTGATGAAAAGGTGATCTACCTCACCGGAGGACCTGGCTTCAGTATATCCAGCTCCTCCACATCCCAACCATCCAATGATCCCGTGGTGTGTTGCAACATACAAGATTTTCTCTGTGATGGACACATCTATCGCTTTGAATATGGTGTTAGCCGATTTGTCTTTCTTATGAATCGACCGGGTACATGTACCCTTGCCTATAGCAATCCACCTGAACAGGTATTGCACCGTGCATCTTACTTCCTCCAGCATGGATTCGGTAACTACGACTTTGTGGACTGTGAAGACTTTGCATTATATTGCAAAACAGGCTTTGTAAAACGCGATAAGACTGGGGACATCCTGAGTTGGGCAATAACATTATTCTTCGCTGCCTGCGTTGGTGTCACTGTTATTCCATATCGATTCCTGCCTGCTGGTTTAATTGGTGTGCTACTTGTGGTTTGTGGCTTGTACTGTTTGCTTAGATTAACAGCTGATGTTAGATACCGGAGTGATTGTGCTCTTGTTGCAGTTGAGAAACTGCAAGATCATTTAAGCCACGCTCATAATGAAAGGGAGAACATGAGCATAACAGAAAAGAAAACTACAAGATGGTTCCTGAGTAGAATAGACTATATTCGTTATACTTTACAGGCAATCGGACTTTGGTATTCGACTCCGGAGAGTAAAAATTTTTGTATGGTTGAAATCCTTTTTTATTTGTCTATATTTATCTGGTTTTGTCTCCCAACACCTAAGATTGCTTGGGTTTAAGCTAGGGGAATATAGTGCTTACACTATATGGTTAGTCGGATATTTCTACTGGAGATGGACATCAGTGAGTACAATTCTTCTATGGACTAGATTTCTTTTTCTTAGTAGTTTCTTAGATCCTTTTATCTACGATCGTTCGAGATGCTTGAAGTTTAAAATGTATATCTCTGATAGTGTATGGATACTCGAACTTTGGTACTGGACTCCAGGGAGTACATTTTTTCAATGGGTTAGATTTGCTATGCTCTATAAGTTCTTATCTTCTTATCTGTCCAATTACCTGGAAAATCATCCCATGCTGAGCAGGGCCTTCTTTGCATATTTTGGAATCCAATCGGCAGCCATTATTTTGGAAATGGATTACAGTGATTACATTTATAGAATTAGGGAGATCAGTTTTTCTATAGCTGGTGTGTTCATGTGATTGTAATAAACTTTTTCTTTTAATTTAATGAAAAATATAAATTTGTTATAAATAGGTGGATGCCATTCTTTTGTAACTCCAGCCTCCATTATTTTTCGAAACCCCTGTAACTCATATATGCTACTGATTAGACATTATTGTATACTGTAACCTATTGGTGTATGCTCCATATCTGTCAGCAAATATTTGCCAACAAAGCCATGCATTCTCTCCTCATTACCCTCGAATATGCCAATCACCAAAATTAGAAGCATCATTATCTAAAATACGCAATTTGTAATTGACATCCGGACCAAATTACATCTCAACAACAGATGTTCCACTGTTTCATCAACCTGACAGCAACAACGTACGTACGACAATAAGTTGCATTATGACAAGCAAGCTGAGCCCTTGTAGCACTACCACTATCCACAAAAGAAAAAAAAAAGAAAAAAAAAAGAAAAAAAACTTAACTTCTGGTTGTATTTTGAATCTCCAGATCAACTTCCATGTCTTCATAGAAACACTGGTAGAAGTAGAAGGTTAAAGCTGTTCAGATATATTCCCATGCATACATGACAGCATAAAAAAGATGGTAGGCAGAGATTTTACTGAATATACTCCTGACTAGGAGAAAGGCCAAAGGGTTCCATCAGCATAATCTAAATTGTAAAAAGAAGTAGGCCATTCAAAAGATCTTATTATGGTTTTCAATGGGTGACTGCAAAAGGATCATCTGAGTCCCTAGCAAATTTTGTAATTTGTGGTACTTTCATTATACGTTTGTAATTACTAATTATTTTTCTCTTTTGATCCAATCATATTCATGTAAGGTGGTATAATTATCGTTACAATTATCCTACCAAATTCTTGACAAAATCATCTTTTAGACAATTTATTAATATTAAAATATTAAAGGGTTTACTTTTGGTCTCGCTATGTTAACCCAAACTCAAGAAGCAATTCCTTTCTATTAATTTCCTTGTATTTTATTTTTCGTTTCGTTTAGTTTCCATTTTTTAGGCACAAGATGTTTAAACATGACCAGCTATATATATATATATATATATATATATATATTTTTCTTTTGGTGATAAAAACGTGACCAGCTATATTAGTCGTACAGATTCCCTTTATTCTATTATATATAGCCACCACCATTTGATTCTTAACTATGTCCATCTTTATAATTTTTTGATTAACGACACAAAGATAATAATAGTCACATTATGGTAATTAGAGTTTTTATTGATACTCTAAATAATCCAGAGGCGTGGATTTTTGTCCGCTTAACAAGCCGAAAATCAATTCCTAAGGGAAGCGATGGTTGAGACAAGCGCAAGGGGATTGTCTCAAAAAAATTTCTAGTCTTTTACTCAACATCCAGTAGTAGCTATGTCAGATATACGTCCGCCTTTTTTTCCACTGAATACTCTTTGCATGTACACATCATATGTTTTAATACGGTTAAAGCAAAGAAAGTAAATTCACGAGTATTATTGTAAAAAACCCAAAGGGGCCGGTATTATGTTTTATTATCTTCATCCCTCTTGAACTATTTTACTGTTTTAGCATATTGGTCCTTAAATTTTTATTTTTGACGTTGGTTTTCTTTTGGTTTGCACCGTTGTAACCTTTTCTACCTCGATGTAGTTTGCTGGGCAACTGCGCCAAATTCAAAAGAAAAAAATTACGGTTACCCATTTTGCGAGTTTTACAGTAATTGCCTTCGTTTTTTTTTTTTTCCTTAATTACAAATACACCTTAGAAAGCATCTCCAATGACTATGTCTATTATTAGAAAAATTATACAATATCAGATAAATATATAAAACCTTTTAAAAAAAACTCTATAATGATTATAAAAAAATAGGAGGAGACTATCCATCTCTAGAAGCTTGTTTGACAGTCTTATTCAATATTTTAATTATTTTTATCATTTTTTATTAAAAAATTAATTTTAATTTGATAAAAATTTAAAAATTAAATTACTCATCATTAGTTAATACCATTTTAAATAGTACCCATTATAGAATTAATATTTAAATATAATATATATTAAATAGACGTTTACGAAGTAATATATAATATATATATATATATATATTATAGAATGTCATTCCTACAAGACAGCTGATCTGGCAGCGAACGAAGCAGGGGGATACAGAATATGTGTTGCGGAATGGAAATGGAAAGTATTCATACTTTTAAATTTTGTAGCCTGGTGCGGTGTATTGCTTTTGTTAGTGTGTGGGAATGTAGTTTGGATTTTTTGGATTGTGGCTCAGTGAAGCAGCTGGTGGAAGTCTGTTTTAAACCATCGAAAGAGCTTTTAGTGGAAGGGATGGATAATAGAGATTTGCTCACCTTTTTTGCCATTTTCTTTTACAAAGTTTGGAAGTTCAGGAACACCAAATTGTTTGAAGATCATTTTAATCTGTATAGTGCTATCCAAGGTTCTAATTCGGCAGTGGAAGAATTTACAAGGACAATTCATACGGATAGAGAGGGAATGTCGAATTCTTCTTCTGTGAGATACCAATGGAAGCCTTCGAAGAGTGGTTGGCTGAAAATAAATGTGGACGTAGCATTCAAGGCAGCTAAGGCTGCAGGTGCTCTGGTTGTTTGAAATGAAGAAGGCAAAGTGCTATTTACAGCTTCCAAAGATTTAGGGAATGGATGCTGTTCTTCATTCGAAGCGAAATGTTGGCCTTGGATTGGGCTACTGAATATGCTGAAAGGTGTGGATGGAATTGTATTAGTTTTGAAGTGGATGCCAAATAGGTGGTAGAGGATGTCCTTGCTGAGTACGAGCGAGGGGGGTGGAGCACTTTTTAGATTCTGCTGGCGATCAGGAGAAGGATGTCAAAAGCTTTTTGGAATCTTGAGTGGTCTCCTAGAGAGACAAACGAAGCTGCTGACTTATTTGTTAAATTTTCTCTTAAAAACAATGTTTATTTTTGTGTTGATGAGTTCTCGCTAGGAGAACTTCCTTCTGTAGTTTTGAATAGGGTTATGATGGAGCAGCTGAACTCCGCTGTGTAATCCTCCGGTTGGAGGTGTTTTGTGTGTTCTGTTGAATGCATTTCCTTTTTTACCAAACAATAAGTAACATCTTCCATATTTTATGCCACACATACTCTATCTTCCATATTTTATGCCACATATACTCCAATGGACAAAATCATTGGAGGTGCTTTTATACTTACATGTCAATCTTGTTTCAATGTCATGTACGCCTTTTATGCCAATTTTTAAAACATTTTATATGTAAATTGGACGTATGAAACTGTGTACATGTCAGCAGGTTTAGTTATATGGATCTACTTTTGATTAAATTTAAATAATTGTTCTTGTATATCTGGAGTAGTGACTTATTTTACAGGTGTACGAAGATGTCTATTGGTAAATGTTATATGAGATGTGAAAGCTGTCAAAAGACTAATCAAGAAATTATTGTTGTTTATTATACTACAAAACAACAATAATTTTTTTTTGGGTAAATAACCAACAATAATTTCTCATTTGGCACCTTTGTATAAGGGGGAGAATTGGATAATTTTAACCAAATTGGTGTTTAGTGTGGATTAAATAATCCGGACTCAGTGAATTTGTCCGCTTAACAAGCTGATTCCTTAAGGATTGGTGGGTCTCACTAAATCATGTGTTACAATAAAATTGTAAAATGCAGATGGTATAAAAAATTTAAACCATTGTCAATTTCTCATACTAATTACGAATTCCATGGGGTTATAATGGGAAAAAGAAAATTCCAAGGGTAAAATGCAAAATTAAAGAAAATTGAAGGAGTATTAGTGTAAAAATTACCAACTTATGTTAGAAAGCATTACTCATCTTATACTTATCCTATTGACAAAATCATGATATAAAGAATTTGGTTAAACTTTTCCTTGAATGTTGTCAACTTTTAAATTAAATTGGATTTGCTTTTGGTCTCACCATTAAGCAATACTCAGTAAGCTTGCTTTTCTTTTTCTTTTCTTTTTTTTATAGACATGAGGTTTGGGATAAATTAGCTAGTCGTACGCGTACCACACTACGCTTGCCACGTTTTACGCATACAAGATGCAAAAAATATTATATATATATATATATATATATATATATGGGACATCAAGATGGCTCTAAGAAGATTCTTTGAAATTTTGTAATCAACTTTTTAGCTGTAATTAAATCAATAATGACACAAGATATACACGACTTGGGAACAAAGTCTTTCTGGGTCCACCCCTTCTCTTTTTGAGTCTTCACGTATACCAAGTGAAGACTTGTAAACAAACCACAAGTTGCAAAATGTTAAATTTTCGGACAAACAAGCATAAAAGCAGGTGGGGAAAAAAGTTAAAGCATATTTTTCTTGTCCACCCTTCTTTTCTCAGTTGAAATCAAATTCCAATCTCCAAAACACAAATTTGATCAAGAGCAGATAATAAGAGACAGAGAGATAATTAAGCCAACTGTAATCCATGGGTTTGATGTCCAGCAAGATCGGGATTGAGGAACTGAAACCTGGGGATCACATCTACACATGGAGGAGCGGCTATACCTACTCTCATCATGGTCCATCTTCATCTTCTTTAATCTTCTTCTGCTTTGGCCATTTTATAAATAAAATTTTACACTGATTGGGTTGGATAATGGCGTATTAAACATAAGAGAAAGAAGAAAAAAGTTTCAAATCTAGACCATTTAGGTATATATAGTTGTAAGTGTTTTTTTTTTGGTGTGTTTTTTATTTAAGTAGTCATAAGTTTTCTTGTGTTCCACATGCATGCGAGCTCTTTTCTCCATATATATGTTATTTACATGCTATATATATAATTCGCTGCAGGGATATATGTGGGTGATGGAAAGGTGATCCACCTCACTCGAGGACCTGGCTATATTATATCCAGCTATTCCAGATCTCAATCATCCAATGATGATCCAGTCGTATGTTGCAACATAGAAGATTTTCTTTATGATGGACATCTCTATCGCTTTAATTATGATGCTAGTGGAGTTGTCTTGCTTATTAAACGAGCAGGTACATGTAGCCTTGCCTCTAGCAATCCTCCTGAACAAGTGTTGCACCGTGCATATTACCTCCTTGAGCATGGATTCGGTAACTACCACCTTTTTGGTAAAAACTGTGAAGACTTTGCATTATATTGCAAAACAGGCATTGTAAAAGGCGATAAGACTGTGGGCGGCATTAGCGGGCAAATTAAATCCCTCGTCGCTGCCTTGTCTGCTGTCATTATTGTTCCATATCAATTCATGCCTGCCAGTTTAATTGGTGTAGCACTTGTGGTCTGTGGCTTGTACTGTTGCAGTAGATTAGTTTGTGAAGTTGGATCTGAAAGTAGTGATCGTGATGTCGTTGCAGTTGAGGAACTTGTTCATTTAAGCGGCGCCCATAATGCAATAACGGAGAACATGAACACGATGGAAAACAGCGCCCATAATGCAATAACGGAGAACATAAACACGATGGAAAACAACACTACAAGATGTGCCCTGCGTGATTGGCGCTTTATAATTGATACCTTTTTTGCAATCAGATATTGGTACTGGACACCAAAGATTAAAATTCTCGTATGGTTGAAATCTGTTATTCTTTATGCTTATTTATCTCATTTAGTCTCCTATCACCTGAGATTGTGTGGCTTTAAGATAGGGGAATATATTGCTTACACTATATGCGTATTCGGATATTGGTACTGGAGATGGAGATCAATACTGAGTATAATTCTTCTATCGACCAGATTATTTTTTCTTTTGTCTTTTTTCATTTCTTTAATCGAGGGGGATTTGAGATGCGTGAAGCTAAAGAACTATGTGTTGGATACTATATGGGTACTCGAACTTTGGTATTGGACTCCATGGAGTACAATTCTTCATTGTGTTAAATTAGGTTTGGTTTATTACTTATTATTTTATTTTGTCCCCGATCACCTAAGAAATCATCACTTGATGTGCAGGGCCATTTTTGTATGTTTTGTTATCCAATTGGCAGCCCTTGTTTTGGAACTGGATTATAGTGATTATGTTTGTAGGATTCCCAATGTTACTTTTCTATAGTTGGTGTATTCATATATGATTGTAATAAACTTTTAATTTTAATTAAAAGTATAAATTTGTTGTAAGATATGTGGATGCCATCGTTTTGTAACTCCATCCTTCATTATTATTTTTGTAATCAATGTAACTAATAAATTCTATTGATTAGAGATTATCGTATGCAATAACCTATGAACAACTATATCCATAACCCCCATAAGATTTGGAAATATATATCTGACTAATTGATAAACATGTCGAATATCTTAGTAATATAGGTATTATTTGATAACTAGCCAGCGTGGTTGAGTGTTGAGGATCGTTCTCACTTCTTTTAACCGGTATTATTTGATAACTAGCTTAATTAGTATGAAAAAAAAAATATAGAATTCTAGTCTTCTCAAAGATCCAATAGTTATGTCAGATCGAGTCTATATCAACCTTTATCTTCCACTCATTAAGCTATGTGTTTTAAAACTGTTAAATGCAGATGGTGCGGAGGATTTAGACCATTCTCATACTAATTATAAGCTATGATGGGAAAAGGTAAACTGTAAAATTAAGAAAATTCAGAGAGTATTTGATGTAGCAGCCAAGTCAGCTATTACCATTAGTTTATATTTTATATTTCATGGTCTGTAATAATTCTAAACGACTGTGTTTTTCAAACTGTTTTATTTATTTTTATTCATGTTGTTTGTCGGCTTGTGATGAAAGAGTGAAGGCAGATGTATATCATGGCCTTCTTTGGTGAGGGGGCATTAGCTTTTAGACTGATAATTTTCTGTGCAGAGAACATGTAACTCCTTCTTGGAAAGAATTTTCTTTAATGAATGAGAGGGCTTGAAGTCCGTACACTTAAGGTCATCTTGCTTCTTGGTTATTCTTCATCAATATTAGTACAAAAAACACAATGTATGGTAGCAAGAGCATTACTCTTCTTATACTTATCCTAATCCTTTTGCCAAAATCATAATAATTTGTCAAACTTTTTCTTGGATTTTGGGAAACTATCAAATTATTTTGGGTTTGCTTTCGGTCCCACCATTAGCCAATACTTTAGCTTGCTTTTCCTTTTCTTCCCCTTCTCTTTTACTTAAAAGGCATGAGGTTTGTAATAAATTAGCTAAACGAGTAACACAGTACCCTCGTCATGTTTCACGTATACAATTAATTGCTGTAAATAATATTATGTAGGGACATCAAGATGGCTTTAGTCAGTGCTGTGTATGAAACGTTCTACCGAATTATCCTGCTCTCAATGTATTTAAGTTATAATATATACAGAAAGTCTTTCTCGGTCCACCCCTTCTCTATGAGTCTTCACCTATGCGTAAATTTGGGAAACAAGCATAAAAGCAAGTGGGGAAAAAGGCAAGTTAAATGCAAATTTGTTTTCTACACCTTTCTTCTCTTTCACAGTTGGAGTCAGATTCCAATCTCCAAAACACAAATTTGAAGAGCAGATTACAATTAAGCCAATTGTAGTCCATGGATTTGAGGTCCAACAAGATCGAGATAAAGGAACTGAAGCCTGGGGATCACATCTACACGTGGAGTAGCTGCTATATCTACTCCCGTCATGGTGCATCTTCATCTTCTTTAATCTTCTTTTGCTTTGGTTTCTATATCAATGAAATTTTAGACTGATTGTGTTTGATATTGGCTTTAAACATAAGAGAAAGTAGAAAAAAGTAAAAAATCTCAATTAGGAATGGTTATAAATGTTTTTTCATAAGATATAAGGCTTCCTTAGGAACGGTGGTTTAATCTATATCTCTTTTTGTGCCCGCAAAATCTTTTCAGTCTATATATATATATATATGGTATTTGATTTAATTATATATATATATATATATATATACTCTGGTAAGTGCAGGGATACATGTGGGCGATGGAAAAGTGATCTACCTTACTGGAGGACCTGGCTTCAGTATATCCAGCTCATCCACATCCCAACCATCCAATGATCCCGTGGTGTGTTGCAACATACAAGATTTTCTCTGTGATGGACACATCTATCGCTTTGAATATGGTGTTAGCCGATTTGTCTTTCTTATGAATCGACCGGGTACATGTACCCTTGCCTATAGCAATCCACCTGAACAGGTGTTGCACCGTGCATCTTACTTCCTCCAGCATGGATTCGGTAACTACGACTTTGTGGACTGTGAAGACTTTGCATTATATTGCAAAACAGGCTTTGTAAAACGCGATAAGACTGGGGACATCCTGAGTTGGGCAATAACATTATTCTTCGCTGCCTGCGTTGGTGTCACTGTTATTCCATATCGATTCCTGCCTGCTGGTTTAATTGGTGTACTACTTGTGGTTTGTGGCTTGTACTGTTTGCTTAGATTAACAGCTGATGTTAGATACCGGAGTGATTGTGCTCTTGTTGCAGTTGAGAAACTGCAAGATCATTTAAGCCACGCTCATAATGAAAGGGAGAACATGAGCATGACAGAAAAGAAAACTACAAGATGGTTCCTGAGTAGAATAGACTATATTCGTTATACTCTACAGGCAATCGGAATTTGGTATTCGACTCCGGAGAGTAAAATTTTTGTATGGTTGAAATCCTTTTTTATTTGTCTATATTTATCTGGTTTTGTCTCCCAACACCTAAGATTGCTTGGGTTTAAGCTAGGGGAATATAGTGCTTACACTATATGGTTAGTCGGATATTTCTACTGGAGATGGACATCAGTGAGTACAATTCTTCTATGGACTAGATTTCTTTTTCTTAGTAGTTTTTTAGGTCCTTTTATCTATGATCGTTCGAGATGCTTGAAGTTTAAAAAGTATATCTCTGATAGTGTATGGGTACTCGAACTTTGGTACTGGACTCCAGGGAGTACATTTTTTCAATGGGTTAGATTTGCGATGCTCTATAATTTTTTGTCGTCTTATCTCTCCGATCACCTGGAAAATCATCCCATGATGAGCAGGGCCTTCTTTGCATATTTCGGAATCCAATCGGCCGCCATGATTTTGGAATTGGATTACAGTGATTGCATCTATAGGATTAGGGAAATCACTTTTTCTATCGTTGGTGTGCTCATGTGATTGTAATAAACTTTTTCTTTTAATTTAATGAAAAATATAAATTTGCTATAAATAGGTGGATGTCATAATTTTGTAACTCCATCCTTCATTATTTTTCGTAACCCCTGTAACTCATATATACTACTGATTAGACATTATTGTATACTGTAACCTATTGGTGTATGCTCCATATCTGCCAGCAAATATTTGCCAATAAAGCCATTCTCTCCTAATAACCCTCGAATATGCCAATCACCAAAATTAGAAGCATCACTATCCAAAATACGCAATTGTAATTGACATCCGGACCAAATTGCTTGAACCAAATTACATCTCAACAACAAACGCTCCACTGTTTCATCAACCTGATCCGCAACAGCATACGACAGTAACTTGCATCGTGACAACCAAGCTGAGCCCTTTTAGCAATACCATTATCCACAAAAGAAAGGAAAAAAAAGGAAAAGTAAAAAAACTTAACCTCTGGTTGTATTTTGAATATCCAGATCAACTTTCATGTCTTAATAGAAACACTAGTAGAAGTAGAAGGTTAAAGTTGTTCAGATATATTCCGATACATACTTGTCAGCATAAAAAAGATGATGAGCAGAGATTTTACTGAATATATTCATGACTTCGAAAAAGGCCATAGGGTTCCATCAGCACAATCTAAATTGTAAAAAGAATCTTATTATGGTTTTCAATGGGTGACTGCAAAAGGATCATCTGAGTCCCTAGCAAATTTGTAATTATTTTTCTCTTTTGATCGAAGATGTAGGAGCTTCTTACACACAGATCATATTCATGTTCATGTAAGGTGGTATAATTAATGTTACAATTATCCAACCAATTTCTTGACAAAATCATCCTTTAGACAATTTATTTATATTAAAATATTAAACGGGTTTACTTTTGGTCTCGCTATATTAACCGAAACTCAAGAAGCAATTCCTTTCTAGTAATTTCCTTGTATTTTATTTTCCTTTCCATTCCTTTTTTGAGGCAGAAGATGTTTAAACATGACCAGCCATATGAGTCGTACAGATTCTCTTTATTCTATTATATATAGCCACCATTTGACTGTTAACTATGTCCATCTTTATAATTTTTGATTAACGACGCAAAAATAATAATAATCACATCATGCTAATTGGAGTTTTTATGAATACCCTAAATAATCCAGAGGCGTGGATTTTTTGTCCACTTAACAAGTTGAAAATCAATTCCTAAGGGAAGCGAGGGTTGAGACAAGCGCAAGGGGATTGTGTCAAAAAGAAAAAAAAAAAAAAATGCTTTCTAGTCTTTTACAAAAAGATCCAGTAGCTTATGACGTCAGATATTCGTGAGCCTTTTTTTCCACTGAATACTCTTTGCATGTGCACATCATATGTTTTAAATGACGTTAAGGATTTACACCATTTCCACAGTAATTGTGAAGTTCATTGGATTATAACGCCCAAATTATTTAAAAAAGAAAAGAAAAGAAAAAGTTTGAAGGTTAAAATGCAAAAGCAAAGAAAGTGAGTTCAGGAGTATTATTGTAAAAAACCCAGAGGGGCCGGTATTATATTTTATTATCTTGATCCCTCTTGAACTATTTTAACATATTGGTCTTTAAATTTTATTTTTGACGTTGGTTTTCTTTTGGTTTGCACCGTTGTAACCTTCTTCTACCATGATGTAGTTTACTGGGCAACTGCGCCAAATTCCAAGAGGAAAAATTACAGTTACCCATATATTTTGCGTGTTTTACAATGATTGCCTTCGATTTTTTTTTTTTAATTACAAATATATCTTACAACATGTCTAATGACTCTGTCTATTATTAAAAAAATTTATGCCACATCAGATAAATAGATAGAGTTTTTTTAATTTTTTTTTAATAGTTATGTGCAAGGAATTTGTTAAGTTAATGTGGGCTATAAAAAAAATAGAAGGAGACTATCTATCACTCAAAGCTCTATTAGACAATCTGACTTAGGACTTCGATTATTTTTATTAAAAATAATTTTAATTATATATAAATTTAAAAATTAAATTTCACATCATTAGTTAATACCATTTTAAATAGAACCCATTATAATTTTAATATTTAAATATATTATATATTAAATAGACATTTACCACACAAGCGGTAATATCTTCCATATTCTATGTCACATACAATCCAATGGACAAAATCATTGGAGATCTTTCATATGTACATTTCAATCTTCATTCATTACGCCCTCTGTGCCAATTTTTAAAAGTTTTTATTTGTAAATTGGACGTATGAAACTGTACAGTTTAGTTTTGAAAACGTACAGGTGTACATGTCATCAAGTTTAGTTATATGGTTCTACTCTTAATTAAATTTAATTAAGGGTTCTTGTATATCTGGAGTAGTGACTTATTTTACAGGTGTACGAAGATGCGTATTGGCAAATGTTATATGAGATGTGAAAGCTGTCAAAAGATTAATCAAGAAATTATTGTTGTTTATTATACTGCAAAACAACAATAATTTTTTTTTTCTGGTAAATAAACAACAATAATTTCTCATTTGGCACCTTTGGAATAAGGGGGAGAATTGGATAATTTTAACCCAATTTGGTGTTTAGTGTGGATTAAATAATCCGGACTCGTGAATTGGTCCGTTTAACAAGCTGATTCCTTAAGGATTGGTGCGTCTCACTAAATCATGTGTTATAATAAAACTGTAAAATGTGTAAAGAATTAAAACCATTTTCAATTTTTCATATTAATTACGAATCCAACGGGGTTATGATAGGAAAAAGAAAATTCTAAGGGTAAAATGCAAAATTAAAAAAAGTTTGTAAAAATTACCAACTTATGTTAGAAAGCATAACTCGTTTTATACTTATCCTATTGATAAAATCATGATAAAAGGAATTTGGTTGAACTTTTTCTTGGATGTTGCCAATTTTTAAATTAAATTGGGATTGCTTTCGGTCTCACCTTTAAGAAATACTCATTAAGCTTGCTTTTCTTTATCTTTCCTTTTTTAAAGACATGAGGTTTGGAAAAAATTAGCTAGTCGTACACATACCACACTACCTTTGACACGTTTCACGCATACAAGATGCAAAAAATATTATATATATATAAGAGACATCAAGATGGCTCTAAGAAGATTCTTTGAGATTTTGTAATGAACTTTTTAGCTGTAATTAAACCAATAATGAACCACACGATATACACGACTTGGGAACAAAGTCTATCTGAGTTCAACCCTTCAATTTTTGAGCCTTCAAGTATACCAAGTGAAGACTGTAAACAAACCAAAAGTACAACTTTTTTTATTACTGAATTTTCGGAGAAACAAGCTTAAAAGCAAGTGGGGAAAAAGTTAAAGCATTTTGTTCTGCCCACCTTTCTTCTCTTTCTCAGTTGAAATCAAATTCCAATCTCCAAAGCACAAATTTGATCAAGAGCAGATAACAAGAGAGAGATAATTAAGCCAACTGTAATCTATGGGTTTGATGTCCAGCAAGATCGGGAGGGAGGAAGTGAAGCCTGGGGATCACATCTACACATGGAGGAGCGGCTATACCTACTCTCATCATGGTGCATCTTCATCTTTTATAATCTTCTTCTGCTTTGGCCATTTTATAAATAAAATTTTGTACTGATTGGGTTGGATAATGGCCTATTAAACATAAGAAAAAGTAGAAAAAGGTTTCAAATCTAGACCATTTAAGTATATATAGTTATAAGTTTTTTTTCATTTTTTTTTTCTGTTTTTCATATAAGTAGTCATAGGTTTTTAAGTTTTTTTTGTGCTCCACATGCATGCGAGCTCTTTTCTCCATAGATATGTTATTTGCATCCTATATATATAATTCCTTGCAGGGATATATGTGGGTGATGGAAGGGTGATCCACCTCACTCGAGGACCTGGCTTTATTGTATCAAGCTATTCCAGATCCCAATCATCCAACGATGATCCAGTCGTATGTTGCAACATAGAAGATTTTCTTTGTGATGGACATCTCTATCGCTTTAATTATTATGCTAGTGGAGTTGTCTTGCTTATTAAACGAGCAGGTACATGTAGCCTTGCCTCTAGCAATCCTCCTGAGCAAGTGTTGCACCGTGCATATTACCTCCTTGAGCATGGATTCGGTAACTACCACCTTTTTGGTAAAAACTGTGAAGACTTCGCATTATATTGCAAAACAGGCATTGTAAAAGGAGATAAGACTGGGGGCGGCATTAGCGGGCAAATTAAATCCCTCGTCGCTGCCTTGTCTGCTGTCATTATTGTTCCATATCAATTCATGCCTGCAAGTTTAATTGGTGTAGCACTTGTGGTCTGTGGCTTGCACTGTTACAGTAGATTAGCTTGTGAAGTTGGATCTGAAAGTAGTGATCGTGATGTCGTTGCAGTTGAGGAACTTGTTCATTTAAGCGGCGCCCATAATGCAATAACGGAGAACATGAACACGATGGAAAACAGCGCCCATAATGCAATAACAGAGAACATGAACACGATGGAAAACAAAACTACAAGATATGCCCTGCATGATAATCGCTTTATCATTTTGGTACTGGACACCAGAGATTAAAATTATTGTATGGTTGAAATCTGTTATTCTATATGCTTATTTTTCTGATTTAGTCTCCTATCACCTGGGATTGTATGGCTTTAAGATAGGGGAATATAGTGCTTACACTATGCGTATTCGGATATTGGTACTGGAGATGGAGATCAATACAGAGTATAATTCTTCTATGGACAAGATTAATTTTTCTTTTTTGTTTTTTCTTTTCTTTAATCGAGGATCGTCCGAGACGCTTGAAGCTACAGAACTATGTGTTGAATACTATATGGGTTCTCGAACTTTGGTATTGGACTCCAGGGAGTACAATTCTTCAATTGATTAAATTAGCTTTGGTTTGGTTCTTATTATTTTATTTTGTCCCAAATAATATGAGAAATCATCATCTGAGAAATCATCAACAAATGAGCAGGGCCCTTTTTGTATGTTTTGTTATCCAATTGGTAGCCTTTGTTTTAGGACTGGATTATAGTGATTATATTTATAGGATTCCGAAGATTACTTTTCGATAGTTGATGTATTCATATATGATTGTAATAAACTTTTAATTTTGAATAAAATTATAAATTTGTTGTAAAATATGTGGATGCCATCGTATTGTAACTCCATCCTTCACTATTATTTTTGTAACCTATGTAACTCATATACTCTATTGATTAGAGATTATCGTATGCAATAACCTATGAACAACTGTAGCCACAACGCCCGTAAGATTTGGAAATATATATCTGACTAATTTATAAACATGTGGAATATCTTAGTAATATAGGTATTATTTGATCACAAGCTAGCATGATTGAGTGTTGAGGATCGTTCTCACTTCTATTAACCGGTATTATTTGTTAACTACCATTAATTAGTATGGAAAAACAAAAATAGCATTCTTGTCTTCTCAAAGATCCAATAGTTATGTCAGGTCGAGTATATATCAACTTCTTTTTTTTCCACTCATTAAACTATGTGTTTTCAAACTGGTAAATGCAGATGGTGCCGAGGATTTAGATCATTCTCATACTAATTATAAGCCCATGGCCGGGTTATGATGATGGGAAAAGGTGAACTGCAAAATTAAGAAAATTCAGAGAGTATTAGTGCAGAAAACACAATGTATTGCGGCAAGAGCATTACTCTTCTTATCCTTATCCTTATCCTTTTGACAAAATCATCACAATTTGTAAAACTTTTTCTTCGATTTTGTGCAACTATCAAATTATTTTGGGTTTGCTTTCGGTCTCACCATCAACCAATACTTAAGCTTGCTTTTCCTTTTCTTCCCCTTTCTCTTTTTCTTAAAGGCATAAGGTTTAGAATAAATTAGTTACACGCGTAAGAGAGTACCCTCGTCATGTTTCACGTATACAATTAATTGTCGTGAATAATATTATGTAGGGACATCAAGATGGCTTTAATTAGTCAGTGCTGTGTGTGAAACGTTCTACCAAATTATTCTGCTCTCAATGTATTTATTTTCTCCACCTTTCTAAACCATCTAAAAGCAAGTTAAATGCAAATTTGTTTTCTCCACCTTTCTTCTCTTTCTCAGTTGAAATCAGATTCCAAACTCCAAGACACAAATTTGAAGAGCAGATTATAATTAAGCCAACAGCAATCCATGGATTTGGGGTCCAATAAGATCGGAATGGAGGAACTGAGGCCTGGGGATCACATCTACACATGGAGTAGCTGCTATACCTACTCCCGTCATGGTGCATCTTCATCTTCTTTAATCTTCTTCTGCTTTGGCTTTTTTATAAATGAAATTTTAGAATGCTTGTGTTTGATATTGGCTTTAAAAAAAAAAAAGAAAGTAGAAAAAAGTAATAAATCTATGTGTTTTTCCATGTAGGCTTCCTTATAAATGGTTTAATCTTATCTCTTTTTGTGCCCCTAAGATCTTTTCAATCTATCTATATATACTATGATAAGTGCAGCAATATATGTGGGTGATGGAAAGGTGATCCACCGCACTCGAGGACCTGGCTTTAGGATATCCACCTCATCCACATCCCAACCATCCAACAATGATCCCGTGGTGTGTTGCAACATACAAGATTTTCTTTGTGATGGACACCTCTATCGTTTTGAATATCGTGTTAGCCGATTTGTCTTTCTTATCAATCGACCGGGTACATGCACCCTTGCCTGTAGCAATCCACCTGAACAAGTGTTGCACCGTGCATCTTACTTCCTCCAGCATGGATTCGGTAACTACGACCTTGTGGACTGTGAAGACTTCGCATTATATTGCAAAACAGGCTTTGTAAAACGCGATAAGACTGGGACCATCCTTAGTGCTGCAATAATATTATTCTTCGCTGCCTTCGTTGGTGTCACTGTTATTCCATATCGATTCCTGCCTGCTGGTTTAGTTGGCGTACTACTTGTGGTTTGTGGCATGTACTCTTGGCTTAGATTAAGGGCTGATGTTCGATACCGGAGTGATCGTGCTGCTGTTGCAGTTGAGAAACTGCAAGATCATTTAAGCAACGCACATAATGAAAGGGAGAACATGAGGATGATAGAAACGAAAACTACAAGATGGTTCCTGAGTAGAAGAGACTATATCCGTTACTCTACTGGCAATCGGACTTTGGTACTCGATACCGGAAAGTAAAATTCTTGTATGGTTGAAATCATTTTTTGTCTGTCTTTATTTATCTGGTTTTTTCTCCGAACACCTGAGCTTGCTTGGGTTTAAGTTAGGGGAATACAGTGCTTACACTATATGGTTACTTGGATATTTCTATTGGAGATGGACATCAGTGAGTGCAACTCTTCTATGGATTAGATTTATTTTTCTCAATAGTTTTTTAGAACCTTTTATCTACGATCATTCGAGTTGCTTGAAGTTTAGTGAGTATATCTCTAGTAGTGTATGGGTACTCGAACTTTGGTACTGGACTCCAGGGAGTACATTTTTTCAGTGGATTAGATTTTCTATGCTCTATCATTTTTTATCTTGTTTTCTCTCCGATCACCTGGAAAATCATCCCATGATGCGCAGGGCCTTCTTTGTATATTTTGGAATCCAATCGGCAGCCATTATTTTGGAAATGGATTACAGTGATTACATTTACAGGATTAGGGAGATCACTTTTTCTATAGTTGGTGTGTTTATATGATTGTAATAAACTTTTAATTTAATGTAAAATATAAATTTGTTGTAAATAGGTGCATGCCATCCTTTTGTAACTCCATCCTCCATTATTTTTCGTAACCAATGTAACTCATATATGCTACTGATTAGACATCATTGTGTACTGTAACCTATTGGTGCATGCTCCAAATCTGCCAACAAATATTTGCCAATAAAGCCATGCATTCTCTCCTCTTTACCCTCGAATATGTCAATCACCAAAATTAGAAGCATCACTATCTAAAATACGCAATTGTAATTGACATGCGGACCAAATTGCTTGAAACAAATTACATCTCAACAACAAATGCTTCACTGTTTCATCAACCTGACCGCAAGATGCAACGTATGACAATAAGTTGTATCATGACAAGCAAGCTGAGCTCTTGTAGCAATACCACTATCCACAAATGAAAAAAAAACTTAACCTCTGGTTGTATTTTGAATCTTCAGATCAACTTTCATGTCTTCATAGAAACACTGACAGAAGAAGATTGTTAAAGTTGTTCAGATATATTCCCATGCAGAGTTATCAGCATAAAAAAGATCATAGGCAGAGATTTTACTGAATATACTCCTGACGACGTGGAAAAAGGCCAAACGGGTCCATCAGCACAACCTAAATTGCAAAAAGAAGTAGGTCATTCAGTAGATCTTATTATGGTTTTCAATGGGTGACTGCAAAAAGATCATCTGAGTCCATAGCAAATTTGTAATTTGTGGTACTTTAATTATGCGTTTGTAATTACAAATTTTTTTTCTCTTTTCATCCAAGATCGAGGTAGGAGCTTCTAACACACAGATCAGTAATTTGTAATTACTAATTCATGTAAGGTGGTATAATTAACGTCTCAATTATCCTATCAAATTCTTCACAAAATTATCTTTTAGACAATTTATTAATATTTAAATATTAAACGGGTTTAACTTGTGGTCTCCCTATATTAACCGAAGCTCAAGAAGCAATTCCTTTCTATTAATTTCCTTGTATTTTATTTTTCCGTTCCTTTCCTTTTTTTAGGCACAAGATGTTTAAACATGACCAGCTATATGAGTCGTACAGATTCTCTTTATTCTATTATATATAGCCACCATTTGATTGTTAACTGTGTCCATCTTTATAATTTTTTATTAACGACACAAAAATAATAATAATCACATTATGCTAATTAGAGTTTTTATGGATACCCTAAATAATCCAGAGGCGTGGATTTTTGTCCGCTTAACAAGCTGAAAATCAATTCCTAAGGTAAGCGAGGGTTGAGACAAGCGCAAGGGAATTGTGTCAAAAAGAAAAAAAGAAAAAAAATGCTTTCTGGTCTTTTACTCAACATCCAGTAGCTATGACGCCGGACATTCGTGAGCCTTTTTTTCCACTGAATACTCTTTGCATGTGCACATCATATGTTTTAAATGGCGTTAAGGATTTACACCATTTCCACAGTAATTATGAAGTTCATTGGATTATTTAAAAAAAAAAAGAAAAAAAGTTTAAAGGTTAAAATGCAAAAGCAAAGAAAGTGAGTTCAGGAGTATTATTGTAAAAAACCCAAAGGGGCCGGTACTATATTTTATTATCTTGATCCCTCTTGAACTATTTTACTGTTTAAGCATATTGGTCCTTAAATTTTTATTTTTGACGTTGGTTTTCTTTTGGTTTGCACCGTTGTAACCTTCTTCTACCTGGATGTAGTTTACGGGGTCAGCTACGCCAAATTCAAAAGGAAAAATTACAGTTACCCATATATTTTGCTGGTTTCACAATAATTGCCTTCGTTTTTTTTTTAATTACAAATACACCTTACAGCATTTCCAATGACTCTATTTATTATTAGAAAAATTATACTACATCAGATAATTAGATGAAATTTTAGAAATTCTCTCCAATAGTTATGTGCAAGGAATTTGTTAAGTTAATGTACGCTATAAAAAAAATAGAAGGAGACTATCTATCTTTGGAAGCTTGTTAGACAATTTGACTTAACATTTTGATTATTTTTATCAATTTTTGTTTTAAAAAAATAGTTTTAATTGGATATAAGTTTAAAAATTAAATTACGCATCATTGGTTAATGCCATTTTAAATAGAACCCATTTTAATTTTAATATCTTAATATATTATATATTAAATAGACATTTACTACACAAGCAGTAATATCTTTCATATTCTATGCCACATATACTCCAATGGACAAAATCATTGGAGATGCTTTCGTACGTACATTTCAATCTTCTTTCATCACGCCTTTTATGCCAGTTTATAATAGTTTTTATATGTAAATTGTACGTATGAAACTGTGTACATGTAAGCAAGTTTAATTTATATGGTTCTACTCTTAATTAAATTTAAATAATTGTTCTTGTATATGTGGAGTAGTGAATTATTTTACAGGTGTACGAAAAGGTCCATTGGTAAATGTTATATGAAATGTGAAAGCAGTCAAAAGACTAATCAAGAAATTATTTTTTTTCTATACTACAAAACAACAATAATTTTTTTTGATAAATATATAAACAACAATAATTTCTCACTTGGCTCCTTTTTTATGAATAAAAAAGAGTTTCACTATGAAAATCATCAGCTCAAAATTTTATTAAGAGATAAGATCTTGTTACTGTTTCAGCTTTATAATTTTTTAGGAGTCTAGAACAGTAAATCTATTTCCCTAATAGTTCTCCTTCATCTGATATCTAGCAAAGTTGAGTACATCTGAAATTTTAATAGAGATTTATCAAGACTTGAACCGCAACTCTTATAAGTGAGTTTTCATTTGGTTCCTTTGAATAAGGGCGAGAATTGGATAATTTTAACCCTTGGTGTTTAGTGTGGATTAAATAATCCGGACTCATGAATTGGTCCGCTTAACAAGCCGATTCCTTAAGGATTGGTGGGTCTCACTAAATCATGTGTTATAATAAAACTGTAAAATGCAGTTGGTGTAAAGAATTTAAACCACTCTCAATTTCTCATACTAATTACGAATCCCATGGGGTTATGATTGGAAAAAGAAAATTCCAAAGGTAAAATACAAAATTAAAGAAAGTTGAGGGAGTATTAGTATAAAAATTACCAATTAAAAAGCATTACTCATCTTATACTTATCCTATTGACAAAATCATGATATAAGGATATAAGGAATTTGGTTAAACTTTTTCTTGGATGTTGTCAACTTTTAAATTAAATTGGGATTGCTTTTCTTTTTCTTTAATTTTCTTCTCCTTTTCTTTCCTTTCCTTTTTTAAAGACACGAGGTTTGGGATAAATTAGCTAGTCGTACGAGTACCACACTACCCTTGCCACGTTTCACGCATACAAGAACAAGATGCAAAAATATTATATATATTATTTTATTTTATCGAGGATCATCTCAGATGCTTGAAGCTAAGGAACTATGTGTTGAATACTATATGGGTACTAGAACTTTGGTGTTGGACTCCAGAGAGTACAATTCTTCAATGGATTAAATTAGCTTTGGTTTATTACTTATTATTTTATTTTGTCTCCGATCACCTAAGAAATCATCATCTGGCGTGCAGGGCCATTTTTGTATGTTTTGTTATCCAATTGGCAGCCTTTATTTCAGAGCTGGATTATAGTGATTATATTTATAGGATTCCCAATATTACTTTTCTATAGTTGGTGTATTCATATATGATTGTAACAAACTTTTAATTTTAATATGCGGATGCCATCGTTTTCTAATTGCATCCTTCATTATTATTTTTGTAACCAATGTAACTCATATATTCTATTGAATAGAGATTATCGTATGCAATAACCTATGAACAACTATAGCCACAACCCCATAAGATTTGGAAATATATATCTGATTAATTGATAAACATGTGGAATATCTTAGTAATATAGGTATTATTTGATAACTAGTTTGCATGGTTGAGTGTTGAGGATCGTTCTCACTTCTTTTAATTAACCGGTATTATTTGATAACTAGCATTAATAAGTACGAAAAAAAAAAAATTAGCATTCTGGTCTTCTCAAAGATCCAATAGTTATGCCAGATCGATTATATATCAACCTTTTTTTTCTTTTCCTTTTTCACTCATTAAACTATGTGTTTTCAAAGTGTTAAATGCAGATGGTGCGGAGGATTTAGACCATTCTCATACTAATTATAAGCCCATGGCCGGGGTTATGATGATGGGAAAAGGTAAACTTCAAAATTAAAAAAATTGAGAGAGTATTAGTGCAAAAAACACAATGTTTGGTAGCAAGAGCATTACTCTACTTATCCTTGTCCTTATCCATTCGACAAAATCATCATAAGTTGTCAAAAAATTTCTTGGATTTTGTGGAACAATCAAATTATTTTGGGTTTGCTTTCGGTCTCACCAATAACCAATACTTAAGCTTGCTTTTCCTTCTTCCCCTTCTCTTTTTCTTAAAGGCATGAGGTCTGGAATAAATTAGTTACACGCGTAACACGGTACCCTCGTCATGTTTCATGTGTACAATTAATTGTTGTAAATAATATTAATTACCAAAAAAAAAAATTGTTGTAAATAATATTATGTAGGGACATCAAGGGGGCTTTAGTCAGTGCTGTGTGTGAAACGTTCTGCCAAATTATTCTGCTTTCAATGTATCTAAGTTATATATATATATATATATATATATATATATATATATATATATATATATATACATACATACATATACATAAGAAGATTCTTTGAAAATTTTTAATGAACAGATGCTTCGAAACAAAGTCTTTCTCGGTCCACGCCTTCTCTTTGAGTCTTCACATATACCGAAAAGATAAAGGCGAAAACCTGGGTAAATTTGGGAAACAAGCATAAAAGCAAGTGGGGAAAAAAGCAAACTTAAATGCAAATTTGTTTTCTCCACCTTTCTTCTCTTTCACAGTTGAAATCAGATTCCAATCTCCAAAACACAAATTTGAAGAGCAGATTATAATTAAGCCAACAGTAATCCATGGCTAAGAGGTCCAATAAGATCGGGATGGAGGAACTGAGCCCTGGGGATCACATCTACACATGGAGTAGCTATACCTACTCCCGTCATGGTGCATCTTCATCTTCTTTAATCTATCCTTTTGGTTTGGTTTTTTTATAAATGAAATTTTAGAATGATTGTGTTTGGTATTGGCTTTGAACATACAAGAAAGTAGAAAAAAAGTAATAAATCTAAACCATCTAGGAATGGTTATAAGTGTTTTTCTATGTGAGGCTTCCTTAAGATCTTTTTAATCTATATATATATATGGTATTTGATTTAATTACATATATACTATGGTAAGTGCAGGGATATATATGGGTGATGGAAAGGTGATCCACTCACTCGAGGACCTGGCTTGGCTTTAGTATATCTAGGTCATCCACATCCCAACCATCCAATGATCCCGTGGTGTCTTGCAACATACAAGATTTGCTTTATGATGGACACCTCTATCGCTTTGAATATGGTGTTAGTCGATTTGTCTTTCTTATGAATCGGCCGGGTACATGTACCCTAGCCTATGGCAATCCACCTGAACAAGTGTTGCACCGTGCATCTTACTTCCTCCAGCATGGATTCGGTAACTACGACCTTGTGGACTGTGAAGACTTTGCATTATATTGCAAAACAGGCTTTGTAAAACGCAATAAGACTGGGGACATCATTAGTGGTGCAATAATATTATTCTTCGCGGCCTTCGTTGCTGTCACTGTTATTCCATATCGATTCCTGCCGGCTGGTTTAATTGGTATACTACTTGTGGTTTGTGGCTTGTACTGTTGGCTTAGATTAAGAGCTGATGTTAGATACCGGAGTGATTGTGCTGTTGTTGCAGTTGAGAAACTGCAAGATGATTTAAGCGACGCACATAATGAAAGGGAGAACATGAGCACGATAGAAAAGAAAAGTACAAGATGGTTCCTGCGTAGAATGGACTATATCCGTTATACTCTACTGGCAATCGGACTTTCGTACTCGACACCGGAGAGTAAAATTCTCGTAAGGCTGAAATCATTTTTTGTTTATATTTATTTTTCTGGTTTTGTCTCCGAACACCTCAGTTTGCTTGGGTTTCAGTTAGGGGAATATAGTGCTTACACTATATGGTTACTTGGATATTTCTATTGGAGATGGACATCAGTGAGTACAATTCTTCTATGGACTAGATTTCTTTTTCTTTTTTCTTTTTTATATCCTTTTATCTACGATCATTCGAGTTGCTTGAAATTTAAGAGCTATATCTCTGATAGTGTATGGGTACTCGAACTTTGGTACTGGACTCCAGGGATTGCATTTTTTCAGTGGATTAGACTTGCTATGCTCTATCATTTTTTATCATGTTTTCTCTCTGATCACCTGGAAAATCATCCCATGATGAGCAGGGCCTTCTTTGCATATTTTGGAATCCAATCCGCAGCCATTATTTTGAAATTGGATTACAGTGATTACATTTATAGGATCAGGGAGATCACTTTTTCTATAGTTGGTGTGTTCATATGATTGTAATAAGCTTTTAATTTTAATTTAATGAAAATTATAAATTTGTTTTAAATATAGGTGGATGCCATCCTTTTGTAACTCCATTATTCTTCGCAACCCATGTAAACTCATATGTGCTACTGATTAGACATTATTGTATACTGTAACCTATTGGTGTATGCTCCAAATCTGCCAACAAATATTTGCCAATAAAGCCATGCATTCTCTCCTTATTACCCTCGAATATGCCAATCACCAAAATTAGAAGCATCACTATCTAAAATACGCAATTGTAATTGACATCCGGACCCAATTACTTGAACCAATTACATCTCAGCAACAAATGCTCCTCTGTTTCATCAACCTGACCGCAACATGCAACGTACGACAATAAGTTGCATCATGACAAGCAAGCTGAGCCCTTGTAGCAATTCCACTATCCCCAAAAGAGAAAAAAAATAATAATAAAAAAAAATCTAACCTCTGGTTGTATTTTGAATCTCGAGATCAATTTCCATGCCTTCATAGAAACACTGATAGAAGAAGAAGGTCAAAGTTGTTCAGATATATTCCCATGCATACTTATCAGACTAAAAAGGATCATAGACAGAGATATTACTGCATATACTCCCGACGACTTGGAAAAAAGTCCAAATGGGTCCATCGGCACAACCGAAATTGCAAAAAAGATCTTGAAGTAGGTCATTCAGTAGATCTTATTATGGTTTTCAATGCGTGACTGCTAAAAGATCATCGGAGTCCCTAGCAAATTTGTAATTTGTGGTACTTTCATTATGCGTTTGTAATTACTAATTATTTTTCTTTTGATCCAAGAGGTAGGAGCTTCTAACACACAGAGATCACGTCCATGTAAGGTTGTATAACTAACGTTATATGCATTACCCTACCAAATTCTTGACAAAGTCATCTTTTAGACAATTTAATAATATTAAAATGTTAAAGGGTTTACTTTTGGTCTCACCATATTAACCCTAAACTCATGAAGCAACTCCTTTCTATTAATTTCCTTGTATTTTATTTTCCTTTTCCTTTTAGGCACGACATGTTTAAACATGACCAGCTCTATGAGTTGTACAGATTCTCTCTATTCTATTATATATAGCCACCGTTTGATTCTAAACTATGTCGATCTTTATTTGATAATCACATTATGCTTGGAGTTTTTATGGGAAGCGAGGGATCGTGTAAAAAATAAAATAAAATAAAAAATAGCTTCCTGGTCTTTCACTCAAGATCCAGTAGCTATGTCAGATATGTATCCACCTTTTTTTCACTGACTACTCTTGCATGTGCACAGCATAAGTTTTAAAACTGTTAAATACAAATGGCGTCAAGGATTTAGACCATTTCCACACTAATTATGAAGTTCATAGGATTATCATGCCCAAATTATTTTTTTGTTTTAAAAGAAAGTTTAAAGGTTAAAATGCAAAAGTTAATTATAAAATTCATAGGTTAAAATATATTTTTTCATGAAAATTTATGTAAGAATATTGGGTCTCAATTAATTTCTCTTCTTTATTTTTCTTCATTTCATAATGTGGAATATGTTTCATTTTTTTTTAAACATAGAAACGGTTTTGAGAAGAGTAAATAAACGTGCATACGTTAGTTTACATTCCACAAAGTTGTACTATTTCTTTCACCACCTCATCCATGTCTATATCTCCTTTATTTCTTATAATCTCACCCATTACTCTAGCTTTCTTCCGAATATCTTCACCACTCTTTTCAACCACCACTTGCTTGATCACTTTTGCCATCATTTCGCTTTCAATAATTATCTCATCCTCGTGTTTCTTGACCCCCAAACCAACCCCAAACTCCTCTACAAGTCTAGCATTCCATGGCTGATCAAACTGCATTGGCATTGCTATGATTGGTACACCTAATTTCATGCTCTCCATAAGTGAACCCCACCCACAATGACTCACAAACCCACCAATACTTGAATGGCCCAAAATCTCTACTTGAGGGGCCCAATTCTCAACGACCATTCCTCTTTCTCTTACCCTTTTCTGAAAGCCCTCTGGTAGTGCTTCCTCAAGCTTCATTTTCTCTCCTTGAGGAAACCTAACAACCCATATAAAATTCGCCTCGCTAAGCTCTAGTCCGTGAGCCATCTCCTCCATCTCTTCCTTGGAAAAATAAATCTCACTGCCAAAGGAAACAAAAATAGTCGAATGTTTTTCTTTCTTGTCAAGCCATTTCATAATATCCATGTAATTCTCATCCCTGCAATATTGGACAACTTCCTCAACGAGAGGACCGACAGGGACAACCTTCTTTCCTAAGGAAGAAGATATATAATCCATATATTTCCCCTCCAGCTCTCTAAGAGACTTAATCAAAATGACATTATTTGATCTCTCAAAGTAATTGAGTAGCCAATCTTTACCTTGGCGGCTTAGAAAACTCTCACGCAAAGGGGACGATTTGGGTTTCATATATTCAACCGGAAGAAGAAGTTGTGGAAATGGGAATTCAAGACCGTTATCTTTGTTCCTAATCTCATGAAGCACAAAGGAGTTCATGGCTGCTCCATTAGTAAGCAAGGCGATAGCCGGAATATTCATAGAAGAAGCAAGGCCAGATGCCCATGAAGGAAGAAAATCATAAATAAGGAGGTGCGGTTGCAGGGAGTTTAAGATATTGGAGAAGTTAGGGGTGGCCATGTCCACAGCCTTCATTAGGATGGGCATGAGATGTGGTGGGAGGCCTTTGGTAGTGTGGTAGTGAGGAGGAAGCTCATCAGGAAATGATAATGGAAGTTGGAGCTCTACAAGTTTTATAGAAATGGAGTCGTCCAGTTTTGGAATGATGGAAGTAAGATTTACAGGAGTAGAACAAAAGTAGACGTCAAAGTTTCTTGAAGCAAGCCTCTTGGCTAGCTCTAGGAAGGGTGATATGTGACCATACGCCAACCATGGAAACATCAACACTTTGATCGTGCTCCTCTCCCTACAATCCATCCTCATATGCTCTCTCTATCTCTCTCTATTTATCAAATTTTCCCTGTAATATATATATTTATACCTATACATGTACGTGCATGTGAAGCCTACACTAAAAAAAAAAATAAACGTCTAAGTACATGTTGATTATGGTAGTCGCATCAATGCAAAGTGGCCAACGTATGAGTTACTATATTAATTAAATGTGGTCAAACCTAAAACATCAAGATATTAATTGATTTGCTGCAGTTAATAGATATATTAAATTATTAATTAATCTGTTTTCTACTCACACAGTGATGGTGTTACTGTTTATGTTTCACATTCTATTTACAAAAAATTATTAACTATATCAATTAACTGCCATTAATATGAAAAACTGTTGAATGTCCAATGTATAAAATTTTACATTTATGGGAGAAAACACTTTTTCAAGATCATTCCCAAACACGCCCTGGAGGCCTCAACAAAAGGGCGGTGGGGGTGTATACATTTTTATAATTTCAATTTTAAAAATGGTTAATGTATTTATTTTCAAACAAGTCAATGGGTGGGGTTGGGGGTGGCTGTGTAATTTTAATAAAAATAAGGGGTGGGACTGGTAGGTGCATTTTTTTTCTTTTGTAATTTTCTTAAAAAATATTTTATTTTATTTTATTTTTGTTTTGTTTTTGAACAAAATATATTGTTCATATTTTAAGCTCCTCCCATCTCACCATGAGTTTCAGTCCCTCATTGGTAGTACCCGCCAACATGCCCTAACCAACCATCCAAATCCAATTTCTCCGAGTCTCCCACCGATCTCCGCCAATCGCAGCCTCTCTCTCACTGCTGTTGGCGTCAACTGGTCAGGGCTTCAGGTACATTACTCTCGGCTTCTCTTTCGCTCTCTTAATTTTGCTCTCACTCTCTCACTCGCTCTCTCTCTCTCTCTTCGTCTCAGATCTCCCTTACCCGCGGTAGTGTAGTTCACCGACGAGTGGAGCACTAACCCGGTCTCCCTCAGGTATTTCACTTCTCCTTCTCTCACTCTCTAACCCTCGGTCTCTCTTTCTCTGCAAATTGTTCTAATATTGTTGAAGATTTGGTGACATTTGAATATTGTTATTGAGGTATGGTGTTTATCTGACCAGTTTAACTTCTTTGCTTTGTAAATTTTGTTTCGTCATTTTTTGTTTTGTTCAACCCTTCATTTTCTCCTTATATATCTCGAAGAAAAATGTGAGAGTTTTCAAACTGTTTACTATTTTGGCTCTGAGTTTTAAAATGTTCTTGTATTGGTTATTTGGATAACCAAAGCATTCATAGAGATTTTTTTCTTCTTCGTCATGCTCTCTCTGACTGTTATATGCATACGAGTTCTTTTTTTCCCCGGCGATTAATAGTTGATATATTTGTCGAACTTGTTTGCCCATTTATGGAAGATTTGTGGTGATTGTGGTTGTGCTTTTCTTTACTCTGCCATCCAGTTTTTGGGTAAGGTAGAGTATATCCTGGTGGCATAACATTTATATGGTTGGGAAGTGTGTGGCTTCATAATATTATAAGGCCCCTGTAAATATTGTTTAAATATTTGGGTGCTGGCATGATTGTGCTTTTTTACTGGGATCTGCGATATAAGTGGATATCGTAAATAGAAAGTGATGCTCTGTATAAGAGCACATAAACACTGACTTTCGGTCCTTAATCTGGCTATGTAACTGTCCGAGAAATAGTATTCTACAATTGGAGTCCTCGATAATTATATGATTACTTGTGGAAGTTACAGTTAATATC
Organism: Rhamnella rubrinervis; assembly: GCA_007844105.2. Lineage (NCBI taxonomy): Eukaryota > Viridiplantae > Streptophyta > Magnoliopsida > Rosales > Rhamnaceae > Rhamnella > Rhamnella rubrinervis. The sequence goes on along the minus strand of CM017576.2, from coordinate 16,240,144 downwards.
CTAGACTAGTGGACTCATGAATTTTTTGGTTATTGTTTTTAACTGTAATACAATCACATGTATTACTAAATAAACAAGATTTGGTATCTTCTCATAATTGGCCTATTTGTATGTAGACATCTCAAATGTTTAAAGTTTTTTTACACTTGTTTAGGGAAATTTAGAAAGTGATGTTCAAGAAATATCTGATGGTAATTGTGAAATTGAAAAGTGTAATAATGGAAGATGAAAGATGGTTGAGCTGATTTTAAGCGTATTTAGGAAAAGTTCCATGTGATTAAGATGACTTGAAGCTGCTTTTGTCGGTTTAATATGCACACAGGTCGCTTGTTATGTTATTTTTATGTCCTCCTATGTTTAATTTTATAAATTATAAAATGCTACATGTTATCAACTCTTAGGATTGGTTAAAGTCTTGGTGCAAGTGATAAAGTTTCACGGTGGGTGCAAAGTGCATGTCTTGGGTTCATTCTTGTTTAGTAAAAGAAAGAAGATTCATTGTCATTAACTAACAATTGATGATTCACCAAAAAAAAAACAGTTGATGATTTACTTTATTTTTCTATCATGTATATCATTCCCTCTTTCTCTCTCACATATATAGCACATGTTTGACTTGGTTCCCTCTATAGTGTTTGTTTCCCTTAGGCTTTGAGATTTCACATCAAGCAAAGAGGCTATTATATCTGGACTATGGACCAGGTTAGTAGTTGATCTCTAATTTTTTTCCTTTGTTATATTTTTGTTTTAATCACTGCTTTGCTAAGTGATGTTTATGAATGTGTTAGTATGAGAAAGTTGAGAAGATCGGTGAAGGAACCTATGGTGTGGTCTACAAGGCTCGTGACCGCCTCACTAATGAGACTATTGCTTTGAAAAAGATTCGTTTGGAGCAGGAAGATGAGGGTGTGCCAAGTACAGCAATACGAGAAATTTCCCTCTTGAAAGAAATGCAGCATGGGAACATTGTTCGGTATGTGGTACTTTCATACATATGGGATATTGTGTAAAGTTGAGTGTTAAGACTTAGTTGCAGTTTATATATTTATGTTGTTGTTTCTCCCCCGGTGCTAAAAATTAAATGTGGGAGAGAATTTTAAATGAATTAGAACATGGAAATATTATCTATAAAATATTATGTACATGTTACCTGTTTAAACTTATGATATTTGATATCATGTACACATCATTACCTATTTAAACAAGTGATATCTGGGCAGGATGAAGCAAAACATCTAGACAACTACTCTGTCCTTAAGTATATTTTTATAATGAACACATCTAGACATATCATTACCTGTTCTATTTTGCATGTATCTTCTACTTCTGATTTCTTTATGTGTAAAAAGTTCCCCATCTTTGTGGGCAGTGTCAACAGATAATCCAGAAAACAACATCTCTATAATAATTTAGTTCATAACTATTTTCAGTTTGTGTACATATCTGCACACCCTCACGCAATACAAGCATATTTTTGTACCCTTCTTACATATCTGAATTGGTTTGTAGTACCAGTATCTAGTTGAAACTGGGCACTCTGTGCATTTTGGTTTTCAAATATTTCCTGTGCTAACCAATTAGTAGCTTGGTCTTGGTGTCCTACCAATGTATGGGAGGTCTCCAAACAAAAGTGAGTGCAATATTTGTATGTATGGATATAGTATGAATTTAATGCTAGACGAATGTACTTGTCACATAAAGCCATAAATTTTAACATAGAATAAGAACTTCAAACTAACAGCCAGGAGTTATCCTTAACTCAGAGATTGTTCACAAACTCTTTATTTTATATTTTTCTTTGTCTTCTCCACTCTCTATCTCTCTCTCTCTCTCAAAGAGTTTTTGTAATAAGCTATTGTAATGGATATTTCGTTGACAGGCTACAAGACGTAGTGCATAGTGAGAAGCGTTTGTATTTGGTTTTTGAGTACCTGGACTTGGATCTGAAGAAGCACATGGACTCTTCTCCAGAATTTGCCAAAGATCCTCGTCAAATAAAAGTGAGTTTTTTGCTGGCCTTGCTTTGTGCAATCTGCCCTAAAGAGTTTTCCTTTTCTTATCTTTGAATGACAAGCTGATGTACTTGATTTTCAAATATTGAATGGTATTTTCATGTCAGCTTCAGGCTATTATTTGATTTTCTTGCCTCTATAGATATCTGATATCTTATGAGAGTTATTTCAAGATGCTTATGGCTGTAGTCATCATTTATTAAATTATTATTATTGTTACTATTTAAAACAAAATTCACCTCAGCAGTTATATTATATGTAAGCAACATATTTTGCACCCTTTGTATAACCATCCTGTACTATTGCAGTTTCTTTTTCTAGTTTGTAATAAAAATTGTGTTTTAATGGTGAAATCTGATGTGTGTAGTTTACCTAATAGTAGGCTTGTTTTTATTAGTCTTTGTTCTTTAACTGTTCCTGAATCTGATAAAACAGGATGATAATGATGCATTGGGACTATATATGGTGGAGTTTTATAGGGTTATTTTGCATTTCTACAGATGTTCCTTTATCAGATTCTTCGTGGCATTGCTTATTGTCATTCTCATAGAGTTCTGCATCGAGATCTAAAACCCCAGAATTTATTGATTGATCGTCGTACAAATGCTCTAAAGCTTGCAGATTTTGGATTGGCCAGGGCTTTTGGTATTCCTGTAAGGACGTTTACTCATGAGGTATGAACAAGTATAGGATTAAGATTTCCTTTATTTATTCTAAGTTATTTTGTCATACCTGATTTTGATGAGTTTTTTAAAATTTCTCTAAGATAAACTTTTCTCTCTATTCAAGCTGTAAAACAACAGTTATAAAGAGTGAGTAGAGGATGTGGCAATTTATGTCCTATAATATGTGGTACTGCATGTTCAATAATGGAAATCCTGAAAGCTTACACCTGCCGTAATTTGAACGCGGATTCTATTTGGAAGCTTGACTGGCAAGTTTAAATAACTAGTCATAGTAGCTTTTAGTTATTCTTTCAAACAGTGAAGATATTTGTAAATTTTTTTTTTTTTTTTGGTCTTCTTTTAGGATGTCTAGTTGCTTGGTCAGCAGCTTTTGAGATAGCTATGGAACTATAGAAGTTTAGTTTATGGAGCTTGGAAGTAAACAATTTCTGGGGAGAATAATTGATGAGTAAATTTTGTGCCATGGTTATTGTTTCTTTTATGGCTTAACTATTTCCAGAACCTCAGTGCAACAAGAATTTGAGAGTTTTGAATGGTTAACGTCAATTGACAAATCATTTCGAGTCTTAGGGTTAAATAATTATTTGGTTGTCCTTTCTAGGTGGTGACGCTTTGGTACAGAGCTCCAGAAATATTGCTTGGATCTCGCCATTACTCTACACCTGTTGATGTGTGGTCAGTAGGTTGTATATTTGCTGAGATGGTGAATCAACGTCCATTATTTCCAGGGGACTCTGAGATTGATGAATTGTTCAAGATATTCAGGTGAATGTCTTTCCAATCAAAGTCACCCCAACCCCATTCCCTTTTTTCTGTCATATTTTTTTAACAGCATATCTACAGTCAGTGTAGAATTAATAAGCGATTTACTCAAATAAATTGGAAACCTCCTATTCACTGTGGATAAGAGGTGCCACTGATGACTCTCAAATTGCTTTATAATATATACATTTTTGAACTCTCAAATTGTTATATAGACATGTTATATTAATAATTCTCATTTATTTCAGTGTAAAGTCAACTTGTATACAGTTGGATTTTGCCCATTAAAAATGAAGTGGTTTTGAGATTTCTTTTGAAAGGGGACGTAAGATGGCCTCTGGAGATTATATTCAATGATGATTGCAAGATTTGACTAGTAACTATTTCATATGATTTTTACTGACCAGTGTAGTTTTACTCTTGAAATATTCTGGCATCAAGTAATGTGACTGTATGATCTTAAAGAACTGAAGAAAGAAATGAACTATATGGTCCAAAGTTGTTTTCTTATGCAAATGTTATGAATGTGTGCGATGATAGTGTCTCTCTCTCTTTCTAAATTTATCTTTTTATCTATCTATTGTAATCTATGCATTACTTTTTGGAAAATAAAAACAGTGCTTGTCATGTGCAAACCAGAAAAGCTTGGAATATTGTGTCTAAATATACTGAGTTGCATCTTCAAGTTATAAAGTATGGGATATTAAGTTTCTTTAGAAGCTTAGTCTCAGTTCTCTTTATCTCTTCCATCTCATTTCTAACCCTTGATTTAGATACTAATTTGGAAATCTGTGAAATGCTTTTTCCTAGCTTGCAGAAGTAATATACTTATCTGTGTTCAACTTGTGTATATGATTATAGATAAAATATTCGCTTGTATTTATGGTGTAATTGCATTGTTATTCTACATGAAGAATCTTGGGTACTCCAAATGAGGATATATGGCCTGGAGTGAGTTCGCTGCCTGATTTTAAATCTTCCTTTCCAAAGTGGCCTGCTAAGGTAATTTGTAATTCATGTTTATATGCCTTGCTTTATTTATGGAAATCCTCTTGGTATTTTTTTTTTTTTTATTTAAATGGGAGTCTTGGTATATGTTTGTTGAAAAAGTTAAATGGTGCACTTTTGCTTTGCAGGACTTGGCAACTGTTGTTCCAAATCTTGCATCAGTTGGTGTTGATCTTCTTTCTGTAAGTTTATTTACTATTTTCCACTCATTGTGACAGAAATTGATAGTCTTAACCCTTATATTTTCTACAGTAGCTTCCTGCTTGCTCAAATGTTTTATTTTACACGACAGAAAATGCTCTGCTTGGATCCCACCAAAAGAATTACAGCGAGGAGTGCTCTTGAGCATGAATACTTCAAAGATATCCCATTTGTACCCTGATGTGTGTTCATCTTGGTGACAGAATTGTCTATAGTTTAGAGTGTGAGAAATGTGTGCTTGTGATTTTTTTTTTTTGCCCTCAATTTCAATTTCTTGAACATAGTTGTGAAAATGCTGATTTGGTTTTAGGCAGCATATATGTTAGATTCAACTGGAGTCAGGCTCTCAGTGTCTCTCTTTAATCTTTTAAAGTTTCATGGAAAATGGCACTTTTTGGAGTTGCTTGTAATTGACGGTAATTGACTGCAAGGAAACAACATTTTGTTTGAGGAATGGAAAATGTTGGGTTTGCTGCTTGCTATTTGGTCTCGTGTTTTGTTGATCTATATATGCACATCTAGACTATTAGTGGCCTGCTCTAGGCATAAGGCAACTAAGGCGTATGCCTAGGGCTCCACAATAAGCTATGGAACATTGACTCTTTCACTCCCATAATTGAATTGCTAGTATAGCCATGCGAGCGGTATAGCTGTGTGGGGACCCATAAATTGACACGTGTCAATCTGTGGTTATACCTCACCCAATTTGTAACGTTGCACATGCAGCACGACACATTCTCTATGTTTAAAACAAATGTTTTTTTAAATACTTTTGTTGTGTTTCTTGTTGTCTTTCATTTCTTCCAAAATTGAAAACAATATAAATCACTTTGTATTTATTTATTTCACATTCAATGCCATAAAAATTAAAAAATTTAAAAAAAAATTAAATTTGTATTAGGTATATGCATATGAACATTTGTCACCGATTAGATTTTTAAATAATTTTGCTGTGATGAAGTTTAATATATTATTACAAGTCGTTGTGCTATAAAACCACGTTGGCTTTCGGATAGTACTCAGGATATTTTCTATACATTAGGAAAGCGTTATAAAAAATCTATTATCATCGTTACCAAGCATTCATACAATGATAGACCTGCAAAATTCTCAACAAACTTACGAAGAGAGTGAAAGTAGAGAAAGCAAAAGTTGCGACCGTGATAGTGATGGTGACTCTATTTCAAATTTAAAATTGTTTCGTCGAGAATTTCATAATTTTCTAGATCTTAATCGTTTGATGGTTGATTCAACACTACTTGAGTTCGACGAGCTTTATAAATTACTCATCCAGTCTGAAAACAATGCAAGTAATCAGGTAATTAAATCTCATGCTGTTCTTTTTTTTTTCTTCCCAAAAACTAACTAACATAATTAAAGTGACAGATTTATAGTCATTTATTTAATTTCCTTTAAGATTAACAAATATTTGTGAATTAATTAAGTTTCTTTTTTATTTTTATTTTCACGAAGATCGAAGGGGGAAGCCTTAAGAAAGAAGCAAAAAAGAGAGACCAAATTGACTTGGAGGCAATTGATTTTCAACAGGATACTAATAACATGGATTTGGAGCTTAAACTGTCACCACCAAAAGTGATAATCTCAAAAGGGGAATCATCAAAATCTTCGTCAACAATATTTTCTCAACAAAATTATGCATCTCCTTCTTATACAAACTCATCAAATTATGAGGATATTTGTGGTAGTGATTGCAAGGTTAAAGCCCTGCCATCCCTAATTTTGATGGGTTGCACTCATTGCTATCTCTATGCTATGGTATCTGAAGCAGAACCTGAATGCCCAAAATGCAAGACTTCCATTTTGCTTGACATATTCCGTGAAAACCCATCCAAGAAATGCAAGAAAGCCAGCTAGATTTCACCTTCAAAACAGTCTGATCATGTGTGTATTTTTAAATTATTTAAATGTATCCTTTGTAGGTTTGTTTATTTATTTATTTATAGTTTCATTAATATGCTCTTCTTATTAGTAATTAATGTGTTCTCATCATAAATCATCATGCAGCAGATGACAAAATGCATCAATGTTTGTAGCTGTTACTTGGCATTTTGTATTGAAAAAGGTCAGTAATTATATAATATTTCAAATTGCGTGCTTTTAGAAGGACGTTATTGAATGATACTGATTAACATACTTACAATATTATATGAAACTTACGAATGGTGTACATATGACAAATTATATCCTAACAATAATGTTAAATGACTAGTAAAATTAATTAGTTGGCCGGTTATCCTTCTGACATATCTTCTGCAGTATATTAATGTATCTATATTCATCTTTTTTTTTTTTTTGGTCTCTCTCTCGTATAAAATAATTATGATTTTCCATGAAGTTAATTATTCCGAATGAGAGAGGCTGGTGTAGCTTTGTAATGCTTTGATTAACTCTTAAAAAGATGATAAAAGTTGTTCAGTCCGAAACTATTTAATTGTCTATGCTTTGCTATATCAACACTTAAACACAGTGTTTGATATGACAATCTCATGCAAATAAATGGTCAAGTACATACTGGTACTGACAAACCAAAACACAGCATTAACCAATTGTTGATTAATATTGCTAAGAGACTAATTCGACCTTTACCATCGAACATTGGGTCTTTTTTTTTTATAAGTAAATAACATTAAGTCATTGACAATAACCTAATCTTTATGATTTGTGAATCCTGCAACCTGCACTCCTAGTGTATGCATTCTCACATTTTGGCGGAGCAAAAAAATTATGAAGTCCACACTGTAAATAAAAATGTAGTAGTAACAGAGAGCCAAAGACAAAATCAATGCAGCAAAACGACACTCTAAATTAAACATCAGTCACAAAGTAAACAGAAAATTCTAAGCAGCGCTTTAAATCTTCTTGCCAGTAACAGGGCACTTGGGTCCACTTGGCCTCTTCTTAGAGCTTTGATACAAAACCGATCAAATCCTCTGCATTAACATACATGCACTAAGTAATACATTCCCACCATTTTCTGAAAAGAAAAAAAAATATCAAAATTTGAGCTTATTTAATATATATATATATATATATTAATTTTGTTTTAATGAGTCTTATAAATTAATTTATGGGGCCAAAAACAGAATTGATTGCATGCTTAAGTTTTGTTATCAAGATCCCGATTCTTGCATGTGATGAGTCTACTGTAAAATGCTACGAAATTAAGCAAATGATATCAAAGTACAACAATAGTTAAGTATTTCCCTTAACAAAATTTAAATGCAATTCTTCCTCCATTTGAAGAACCAAGAATGTACGAAATTTAAAGCAAAACTTGGAAAAACCATTCCTAATTTCTGAACAAGTCCAATCTTGATCGCACGCCGCGCGTATTTCAGATAAGCCTACTACATCGTCATGATGTGCAGGCAGTCGGAATATATAGTTGAAAGTATCTCAAAAGATTCCAAAGAAGCGCCACTAAATTGGTTCACTCACTTGTATTGCATGTATCTATATTATACCATCTGCCCACTAGGCTGACTGACTTGTATATATTATTATATCTTGAATATACCAGTTCTTCTTTTTTCCTTTTTTGGTATATGGAAAATACACGCGTGTTTTCGTTTTCGTTTTTATTTTATATAGCTCCAATAAGTAAATATGCTTTGCTTTTTGTCCAAAAGAAATCATTCCTTGCTTTAAGTTGCAACTTTTTATTATTAAAAAATTGGGGAAAAAGTTAAGCATAATTGTACAATTATGGAAATGTCATATGTATATACCTTTCGTCTGTGCATGTCTAAGTTGTATTTTAAAATCCCATGGTCCAAAACACAAATTTTGAAGAGCAGGTCATAAGAGAGAGATATAATTAAGGCAACTGTAATCGATGGGTATCTTGTCCAACAAAATCGAAAGGGAGAAACTGAGGGCTGGGGATCACATCTACACCTGGAGGAGCGGCTATTCCTACTCCCATCATGGTGCATATTCTTAATCTTTTTGCCTCAATTGGGATTTTTCTTTTTTTCTTTTTGGTATACATATATGTATGTACTTTGGTTAAGTGCAGGGATATACATAGGGGATGAAAAGGTGATCCACCTCACTCGAGGACCAGGCTTTCTTATATCCAGCTCGTCCGAATCCCAACGATCTAATGATCTTGTGGTGTGCTGCAACATAGAAGATTTTCTTGGTGGTGGGCGACTATATCGCTTTGAATATGGTGTTAACAAAATTGTGTTTCTAATAAATCGACCGGGTACATGTAGCCTGGCCTCCAGCAATCCACCTGAACAAGTATTGCACCGTGCATTTTACCTCCTCGAGCATGGATTCAGTAACTACCACCTTTTTGGAAAAAACTGTGAAGACTTTGCATTATATTGCAAAACAGGCATTCTACATCTCCATGTCGATTATGGCAGGAGTACGCAAATAGCATCCCTAATCTGTGCCTTGGGAGCTGTCATTATTGTGCCGTTTGGATTCCTGCCTTCTAATTTGATTTTTGTAGCACTTTGGTTTTACGTGTACTGTTGCTTAAGATATGCGTATTCTATTGGATGTGAAAGTTTTTCTGAAGTTGTTGAAGTTGATAAACTGCAAGATCATTTAAAGAACGCACATGAAAATATGGAGAAGTTGATGAAGATGGATAAGAGAGCAAAATGGTCGACCCTGCCTCGTCCGAGATATTACGCTTATTCTGCTTTTGCAATCAGACTTTGGTACTGGACTCCGCATAGTACAATTCTTGTATGGCTTAGAAGAGTTTTAGGTTATGTCTTTTTATCTCTTTTTGTCTCTGATCACTTGAGATTGAATGGGTTGAAGCTAGGAGAATATAGTGCTTACACTCTATGGTTACTCGCATATTTCTACTGGAGATGGACATCAAAGAATACAATTCTTGTATGTACGAGATTATTTTTCTTCTATGAATTTTTAACTAATAATTTATCCGATCATCCAAGAAGTTTCAAGCTAGAATTATATACAGCAAATACTATAGGCGTACTCGGACATTGGTACAGGAATCCAGCAGGGAGTACAATTCGTCGATGGATTATAGCTTTGGCTTACATCTTTTTATTTAATTTTGTTCTGAAAAATCATGGCTTCATCGTGTGGAGGGCCTTCTATGCTTGTCTTATAATCCAATCGGCAATCATTATTTGGGACTGGATTACAAATATTACTTTTCTGCGGTTGGTGTGTGTAGCTATATATATGATTGTTATAAACTTTTAACTTTATTACAATATATATAAATTTATCATTAATAATATTTATACAACGTGTACAAATTAAACTGAACAATATATTAAATGATATATTCCCACTTTCATTTTTTCTTAAGTACCAATTATCATTTAACTTAAGTGTCTCCACATTATTCCTTGCATGTTGTCACCCAAAAAAGAAGAAAGTAAAGTAACCTTTTCCCTCCACTCTCTAATGCACAGTTGATATTAAAATTCACTTGGAGGCGGCGCCTGATCCTACTTCCATCAAGATCTTCTTTTGCTTTGGTTCCTCGATGCATAAACACCAAATATATTACACTAGTGTAGAACCACTAGTAAGTTGATGATAGTGCTTGATAGTGGTGTTAAACACAACAAGAAAAACTAGAAAATTAACTAAATCTATAACATTAAGTGTAGCTATGTTTAGCAGGAGAGATGAAGGGAACAATGAATCACTACAAACAAAAAATATATATATATATATATATTTAGCCATGAAAAAGCTTTGCCATAATTTTAAAATTCATAACGAAAGGTTAAGATTTAATTATAAAACTATATTTTATGACTGAACTATGAAAAGTTATTACAATTAGTTGCTATATTTTTTTATAACAAAAGTTTTAAAAAAAATGATGTGACATATTCTTTTATGATAGTTACAAAAGATATCTTATAACTAATTGATATAAGTTAAAATTATTTTTAATTTCACACAGCTAGAAAAATAAATTTATAACAAAAATATTCAAATATTTTTTATGCCAAATTTCTTTTGAAAAAATTTAATAACGTGGCATAATTTTTATCATATACAACAAAATATTTTATCACTGGTTGAAATAAAATAAAAAAATTATTTTTAATTTTACGTAGCTATAAAAAAATTTCTTACTAATTGATATAAAATGCAGCCACAAAATTAGTTTATCACTAATTAATATTAAAAAAAAAACTTAATTTTTTTAATATCAAAACTACGTCGTTTTGGGATTTTCACCCCTTCTTCCCTTCTCATCTCTAATTCCTCATCCTTCGTCTTCAACCTTTTTATCTTCGGCAACTTCAGTCCCACAAACTCCTCCTCTGGTCCCGGCGTTGTTCGTCATTGGTGACTTCTCTACTGACTGAGGAACTAACAACTATCTTTTCACGCTTGCACGAGCCGACCGCCTTCCCTATGGTCGAGAGTCGAGACTTCGACACCCACCGTCCAACTGGAAGGTTCTGTAATGGAAGAATCCCCGTTGATTATCTTGGTAAACCTTGGATTTTTCTTTATTTTTTTTTAATACTCTTGTTTGGGTAGTCGGAAAAGTAAAGGAATAGAAATCAAAATTTGTCCTTTATTATTATTATTATTATTATTATTATTATTATTATTATTTACATTTGTCTGGGTCGTCTTCGTTTTTGTCTTATGTCCATACATTATGATTTGTAGCAGAGAAGAAGTAGGAGAGATGAAGAAAAGGAAATTTAATTCTTAGAAGGGTTGAAAGAAAATCAAGAACTTCACCAATTGGGTTATTTAGTCCCTCTCCCTCCCTCTCTCTCTGTGTTCTAGGACCAGAAAATACTTTCCACACGTTCTGTCAGTAGCCAAACAGAGAGTGTACATTTCTTGAAGGGTAGTCAAATAGCTAATAGCGCCACGTTTTTTTGAACATTTTTAAAGTCTGCATTTTTAGGCTTCGGCCCTCCATTGTTCTAAAAAGAAGAAAAAATTGCATTTTTTGAAGATCTGCAATATACTAGTATCTTTCTAAGATTTGTAATGTGTTTCAACTGATTTACTTACTCTTCTATTCTCTGTGTTGAATTCCCTAATAGCACTTCGTCTCGGGCTTCCCTTTGTACCAAGCTATCTTGGGCTTCCCTTTGGGGTCGTTTTGTATTAATACACAAGCTTTCCTGATAACAGCCAGTTGTGATATATAGATGAAAGTACCTCAAAATATCCTAGTGTACATTGGCTGATGACTTGTATTGCAAGTATCCATAATCTACCATCCGCCAACTAGGCTAACTGACTTGTATTGTGTCTTGAATATATACCAGTTTTTTTTTTTTTTTTTTGTATATATATAAGATACCTGTTTTCGTTTAATTCTATAGAGCTCCAAAAATTATGCTTTGCTTTTTGTCTGAAAGAAAATCATTCCTTGCTTTACGTTGCAACTTTTTATTATTAAAATTGGGAAAGAAAGAATGACAATTTCATCCTATTAATCAAAGAAGCATAAAGGAAAGTGCATGCATGAGGGAAGAAGTTAAGCATATTTGTCCATGCTTTTGTTCTGTGTCTCAGCTGAATTCAAATTCTCATGTCCAGAACACAAATTTGAAAAGCAGAACATAAGACAGAGATATAATCCGGCTGTAATTGATGGGTTTGACATCCAGCAAGGTCGGGAGAGATGAACTGAGGCCTGGGGATCACATTTACACGTGGAGGAACGGCTATTCCTATTCCCATCATGGTGCATGTTCATCTTCTTTAATCCTTTTTTCTTTTTCTTTTTCTTTTTCTTTTTTGAATAAAATTTTATATTGATTGTGTTTGACAATGGCTTTAAACATAAGAGAAAGTAGAAAAAAGTTATAAATCTAGTTATTCGACAAGGCTTCCTTATAAACTGTTCAAGCTCTAAATGCAAGCTCTTTTCTCCATATATATATGTTATTTGCTTTAATTATATATATATATATTGGTGAAGTGCAGGAATATATGTAGGTGATGGAAAGGTGATCCACCTCACTAGATCAGGCTTTATTATATCCAGCTCATTGAGATCCCAACAATCCAAAAATACTGTGGTGTGTTGCAACATAGAAGATTTTCTTTGCGATGGAGAACTCTATCGCTTTGAATATGGTGTTAGCAAAGTTGTGTTTCTTAAAAGCCGACCGGGTACATGTAGCCTTGCCCCCAGTGATCCACCTGAACAAGTGTTGCACCGTGCATCTTACCTCCTCGAGCATGGATTCGGTAACTACGATCTTATGGATAAAAACTGTGAAGACTTTGCATTATATTGTAAAACAGGCATTATAAAAAGCTACATGACTGAGGGAGGCATTAGTGGGCAAATGACAGCCTTTCTGGCTGCCTTTGCTGCCATCGCTGTTATTCCGTATCAATACCTGCCTGCTAGTTTAATTGGCATAGCACTTGTGGTTTCTGGCTTATACTGTGTCTTTAGAATACAATTTGATGTTCGATTCAAAGGTAGAGGTATAGATCCTCGTATTGTTGCAGTTGAGAATCTTGATGATGTAGGCCCCACGACGACCATAATGGGAAAAAATACTATGAGATGGTTCCTGCAGAATCGTGTCTATTACTATATGGCTTATACTTTATGGGTAATCAGAGTTTGGTACTGGACTCCAACGAATACAATTCTTAAATGGTTGAAATCAGATTCTCTTTATTGCCTTTTATGCATTGTTGTCTCCGATCACCTGAGCTTATATGGGTTCAAGTTAGGGGAATACAGTGCTTATACTATATGGTTACTCGGATATTTGTGGTGGAGATGGAGTTCAGTGAGTACAATTCTTCTGTGGACTAGATTGTTTTATCTTTTGGGACTTTTAGAGTCTTTGGTCTCCCATGAACTGGATCTGAGACGCTTGAAGCTAAATAAATATGTCTATGCTACTATATGGGTAGTCGAACTTTGGTATTGGACTCCAAAGATTATAATTTTTCAATGGATTAAATTTGCTTTGCTTTATGTCAGTTTCATTTTTTATGTCTCAGATTACCTGAGAAACCATCGTATGATGCTCGGGGCCTTCTTTATATGTTTTGTAATCCAATCAGCAGCCATTTTTTTGGGACTTGATTACAGCGATTATATTTTTAGAATTACAAGAAATATTACTTTTCTATAGTTTGTGTTGTCATATTATTGTAATAAACTTTTAATATTTATGTAATATGTACATATTTATGAATTGGACATTATTAATGATATATTCCTATATTTATTTATTTATTTATTTTTTCTATGTACCAGTTTTCATTTAAATGTATTTGTCGCACAAAAAAAAAAAAAGAAAGTAGACATTTGCTCCTCAGCCCCCCCTCTCTTCTTGCAACATATATAGAGGTTTTTGTTTATGATGGCTAATTAGGACATGGGTTTTAGTCTTAAATCCTTTGTGTATATATGAAAATAAGTGATCAGTACAAGACCATTGACTTCAAACGTGTATTAAATTGCTTACTGCATGTATTTTATCTATATGTGGCTTTTCTTTTTTATGTCATAAAATTTGTAAATTAACAAACCCCCTTCCTCCTATTCAGATATTCGAAATGATTAAAGTAAGTTATTTACATTTTTCAATAATTGTTAATTTGGCAATAGCATTTTTCAATGGAATAAAATTATTGCATTTTTTTTTTAAGAACAAGATCGGATACATTGAGTATATATGAGATCTTTGCATGCATATGGGACGAAATGGGTGTGTGATTATATGCTTTATGATCTACTTAATTTAGTAATTGAATTTTGCAAATTGAAGCATGACATGGCAGTCAATCATAGAGGGTTTCAACGATGCATGTGCATGCAATTATGAACTTCTAAAAGCATTGAGCTAGCTAATCTTTCACATATGGATATTGTGGATATGAGGCAAAAAACAGTTCACTAACAACTATGTAAGTTTTCGTAACTCATAATTTTGGACACATTAACATATGTACAATTTCTTAGCCAAAATATATAAATGTCTATATACAAAACTATAAAACAAGACATTCATCTGGAATGTCCCATGGGAGCCTTGTCAAACATATAGTGTAATGTGTATATTCCTAACATATATTTGAATAATTATGAACTTCTTAATATGTGGTAAATATCGTTTAAAAAAATTGTAAATAAATAAATATTTTTAAGCTTATTTGATTTATTTAAAATAAATAAATAAAATTTGTCTGTACAAAAAATCGTGTGAATATACATATATGGTTTATTCCGTTATGAAAATGCACATGTATTTAATTCTACAAATTAATTCTATATTTGTGAAATTAAGTTGTAATGGAAGGAAGTTTCCAAAATTCTGAAGCTTTCTATGTGAATTGTACAGACAACCCGGCAAAACATCATGATAATAATAATAATTATTATTATTATTTTTGGACTTTGCTATATATATCTTTGCGTGCATAAAGTTCCCTTGTATGATCACTTTCTCATTAATGGACCTACGTACAATTTGTCAAAATTAACATGTAATGACAGAACAAATTATTCCCTACAAACGAAAAAAAAGTAAAAAGGAAAAAAAAATCTTCTCAATCGGTAAGATTGTAATGTATGGAATAAATGATCATACAAAAATGAATTAGGTAAATAAACAGAAAGGTAAAATACATATGGTAATTAATTCTTGATATTTCTACGACTTGAATACTTCCATTTCTGACCAACAATAAAAAAAAATGGAGTTTTTTTGAAGTATTAAAAAAGTATTAAGTATATCATTAATAATTACCATTTTAATTCAAAGTAAATTACTAAAGTAAAGAAGATAAAATCAGCGCATATGAAGTTTTATGTGAAATGTGAAGTATAATATAATGTCCAAGACTATAGTAGTTGTATCTTTTCCAATCAAATTTATAAGGTCACTCTTGCAACCGCACAGCCATGTACTTGTAAATCACAAATTGTTAAAACATAAGGATGCAAAATTTTATGAAGAAAACATTATATTAAATTATTATTACCGTTCTAGTTAACTCGAACTTATAGGAAGTAGATCGAAAATGAGCTTAAATATTTTATTTATGAACCTGTAAAATAAAGTTTGGCTATCATTAATGTACAAGATTCTGTAATGGGGTTTGTCTCCTGAACTAGAAAAATGTTCCTATATAGTAGCAGTGATATATAATCACTGCCACACACCAAGCGTCATTATTCAGTAATATTTGTTATGTATGACAAAAGCCATGATTAGTTGTATAGTTTGTCTTGGGATATATATACATACCTATAACACGAAAGGCCCCACCAAACATTGGCATTGTCTAAAGAGCTTGCCCTCGTAATTTATTGGAGCAAATAAAAATTGAAAGACCCCACTGTTGTCAACTCAATGGTTGGCAAAGAGATTTGTGTACTGACAGCTTCTCTCAGGGACCATATTGCACATGCATATGTACCAAACTTACACAGAGTCTTCTCTCTCTAAGTAATCATATGCTTTGTAATGTACAATATTGGTCCCAAGATCAGAGGATGATGATCATTTTCAAATATATAAAGTATAGTCTAATTAATACATTTGTCTATCCCAACCGTTGAATATACTGCCAATTAACTACATCATCATGCATCGCTATTTACTACCTGGTAATAAATTGGTGTCCTATTATAAGTTACTGAGATCAAAATGATTTAAAATTTAGAAAAAAAATAACACACTGATCGAATTTCACTCATGCCTTCTTATCTATATATATCAATTAATAATTTAATTAATAGCCACCTAATGGTCATGCATATAACATGCAATAGACTGCGTTTTATTTATTTTTTAATTCTTTCAAGTACAGCCAATACTGCCATATTGATCTTTTAGGCGAAGTTGCAGTCCCCATAATTAAGTGCATGTATAATAATGTAATTAAATAAAGAAAAAAATAATATAATAACAAAATAAAATTAACAAATTATTGAGGAGCCAGGTATACTAATGAAAATAAAGATTTCTCTCCAAAAAGTCAGTAATGGTTGCTCGTGGGTTTCCTGTTCCAAAACCAACAGTTTTTTTTTTTTTTTTTGTAGGTTTAGAAAAATGCAATGTTGTCGCCAATAAGCCACCAATTAACTTCAACATGGCCTTGTGTATAGTCATGACAACATAGTCACATATGGAATTTTGTTAAAAATAAGTTTTAGTAACAGATATAATGTACAGTGACAACATTAATATAAGATGTTATGGCTATAGCAGATACAGAACATATAAAAGGCAAAAAATAAAAGATAAGAAATGAAACAAGAAGAAGAAGAAGAAGAAGGGTGTCATAAATGAAAAGTGTATCTTTGAGGTACGTACTCCCAAAATCTTTCTCTTCTCAGTTGTTGATGATTAAATGAGAAAGGACGAGTGTGCGTGATTTCCAGCCGTTGTTTCTTAAATTAACTCACATGACTTTTGCTTCTTTTTCTTATTTATTATTTATTTTTTATCTGCGTGTTTTTTCTTTGCCTTGTACTAAAATTTCATTTGAGTTTGAAGTATAATTATAACCAAAACCATGCCAAGACGCAGAGCTCTCTTTACACGGAAGCCCACGAAAGATCAAATTATGGAAATGGTGAATAATATGCATGCATGACTATTCCCACTCATAATATATCATTGCACTCAATGGCTCACATAATAATTGTTATCCAATATTTTTGAATATTACAACTTTATTTTTTCTTTTTTAAAGGAAAGGATTTATCACTTAAAAAAAATTAACCATATAAACGAGACGAAAATATGACAGGGCTATATTATAATTTCATAAACTACGGTGGATACTCTGCAATAAAAAAAAAAGTATAAATACAAGGGACTACTTTGAAATTGACCCTAATTAATTTTTATTTTTCTTTGGTAACTTTGACCTTAATTAATAAGGATGATCACTGTCATGACGAAAATGTGAGAGAGGCCATGTGTAGACAGCAGTGTAGCATGACTTTAGAAAATTACTTAAATAAATAACCCTGAAATTAAGACTTGAATTATCGAGGTGACTTTTACACACATGAAAAGTAAATAAAATAAATAACTAGTTAAAGAAAATGAAAACTCAAATAATAATAATAATAAAGAAAATTTGATGTTGACAAAGTGGAGAGATAATATATAAATAATATGAGTTTTTTAGTTTGAGACAGGAGCATTGAATTGGAATTAAATACACACATGAAAAGCAAGTACCTACCAGAGCCCCATTTCCTACCCATCTTCCTTTTAAATATAACCCCTCCTTTCTCTCAATCCTCATTTAATACCAACCTTCAAAAGGACACAAACATTCACAATCTCAAACACCACCATTATAATAACCTCCACAACTACTTCAATCTCTCTGCAAACCTTCAGATCCAACAGCTTCCAATGGCCAAGAAGATCAAGATGAAGTTATTGCCTTCTCTCTTCAAGACCAACTATGTCGATGAAACTACTACTAATACCACTGATCCTGTCCATCAATGGCACTACTACTTGCCCTCATGCAACCACCCAAAGACCCTCTCCTTCCGAGCCGGCCACGGTGGCGGAGACGACATTATCAAGACTGTCAACTCCGTCTTCTTGGACCCGGTAGTCGATAACCATGGCATCGAAACTCCCGATTCATGGTTCACAAGCTCATCCGAGTGTGCAAGCTTCTCTACTGAGTCCGAAGAGTTTGACGGTGAGTCATTGGAAATGGTGGTTCGAGGTGCTCGGTCCGAGAGGCTGTTCTTCGAGCCCGGCGACACGAGCTCGATCCTTGACAAGACGAAAGAAGAAGCCGCTGGAGAAGCCTGTTCTGGTGGCGGCGATAATGAGTTTGATCCGTTCAAAGAAAGCTTGGTGTTGGCAATGGAATCGGAAGATCCGTACGAGGATTTTAGGAGGTCGATGGAGGAGATGGTGGAGTGTCATGGTTTGAAGGATTGGGAGTGTTTGGAGGAACTGTTGGGATGGTATTTGAAGGTGAATGGGAAGGACAACCATGGTTTTATAGTTGAAGCTTTTGTGGATCTGCTTGTTAGTCTTTCTGTTAATGGTGGAGCTAATAATAATAACAATAACTCTTCTACTGTTAATAATGATTCTACTTCTTTTTCTTCTGCCATTTCTTCATTTTCTTCTTCTTCTCCTTCTTCTTCTCCATTAGTAATATGTCCATCTCAAGGTCATGAGGTCGAGATTGAAGTTCAGGAAGATTAACATTGCAATATGTCCTAGTTAGAGAGCTTCATTATTGTACCAAACTTTTTGTGTATATATATTACTAGTATATATTTATATGACAAAATGATATAATCAATGAGCAAAAAAACTAGGGATGATGATGATAATGATGATGTCTCAAAACTCTCTCTCTCTCTCTCTCTCTCTCTCTGTATATATATATATATATACATATATTTATTAAATGAGTAGCTGTGACCATGAGGTTGTGATGGTGATTTAATTAGTTTTTTCAAAGTTACCAGACAAACATTTCAGACAGAGGCCAGATAAATTCCCTACTCAATGGGTATGGATGTAATGTAATTGTAAGAAATTAAATGCAGCACCGCAAAAATGGGTGTCAAAGTTGAAGAAATTAAGCCATCTGTGTGAACCCCAGTGTGTGGCAGCTGACATTAATTCATTAACAGCTCTCTACTTCAATGTTTTCGAAAAATAATAAAAAAATAAAATGTATTCGCATGGATATGCATACTTTCTCCCACACCATAACAATTCTTCTTATGTACATTATTGTTAAATATTAACAGATAATATATATTATAATGTATGTATGTATGTATGTGTGTATGTATTATCCATCATACAACACGGTTCATATCATATGTTCTAGTTGTATATGCCAGAACATACCATATGGGAGTGCTTTTCCGTTCACCAACTACAACCTAATAATTTAGGGGGTCAATTAATGGTTGTAAATCCACATAACACACACACCAAAGAGCTATTGCTTAACATGATTGATACTGTGTATATACTGCTGAGAAATAATGGTAATTATAACCATAATTTCTTGTGGAAAATGTGAAGAAATTATTGCAGTTGGTAAAATTAAATTTTAAAGAAATTAAAACATGCATGAAATTTGGATCCGGATCCATGAAATTAACACTGTTTTTCCCTGTAAAGTAACTCACTTAGATGTGAAAAAGGAGTTACCAAAACCTGTGAATTTTGATTTTGAGATCGACTACATCCATAGTGCTAAGATGAGAGGTGATAACCTTTTCTTTCTGTTTTCCAAGCAAAAAAAAAGAAAAAAAAAATATATATATATATATATATATATATATATATATATTGATTTTTGCAGCAAAATATGCAACTCTTATTTAAAAGTTGGGCTGGAGCCAGGTTGGGCCAGCCCAGTGAAATTGTACCACAACTTGAACATCTGTTATGGACCCACCCCGTGCTCTAATATGGTTAATCCAATAATATACTAGCAATAAGCAACATCAATCCATATTCAGAAGCAAATACCCTTCACTGTTCACCTATGGCTGTGGCCAAATTCGTTAGTTGAGTGGAACAAAGTTCAAGCACAGCCTGATCTGGTTGAACATGTTACATCATGTCAGTCTTAGGCAAAAGCATTGACATCTGTTGGAACAATTTCTTTCTTTCTTTTTATTTTTTAAAGGTAATTACAGAGAATTATAACGAAAACATCAATAAATAAGTCATTTATGAGAAAGGGTGGTCGGGCATTGAAGAAACCGATCGAGCAAATGCAAGCCAGAACAGGTAGGATGCAGACAATGGTGGGGACTGCAATGGGGACACATATCTGAACTGCATAAACTTTGCAACCAAGAAATGCAGAGTTTTAATTGCCATGGTGATTGACCCATCTCGAATGCTTCTTGACACATCATTGCCTAGCAATTGAACTGCGCAATCGAATTACACACATTTCAGTTACAACACCACTACTATTAGGAATAAGAAAAAAAAGAATGTAATAAATTTATAATGCATGAGAAATTGAAGTAGTAGAAGGCATAGACTACAAACTACAAAGACAGCATGAGGCTGACCTGCATTTTCTGAAAACTGGCCTTTAATTTCTTCCACCGAGGTCATTTGGAACCCTGAAAAACATGAGCTTACAATAGCACCTGAATATAGCCCTGCTAGAACGGCAAGAAGACACATACTCCTATTCATCCTCTTTGTTCTTGAAACTATTTTGATCCTACTTTCTTCTGTCTCTAGCCCCTGCTTTTCTACTAAATTTTTAGGACCTCTGCTTCGATGAACTGAAAATGCAATGAGGGACACACTTGGTTCTCAAATTGAGCTAACAGGTCCTCCTTTATATAAGAGCCGAAATGCAGCTTGAATGTTCAACACGCTTTTTGAAATGATAGGAACCTTCTTTGGTCAAAACTATTTGGCCTAGGCTTGATTTATTAATGATATGTAAAAGTGTCAGATTAGTATTACATTATCATCCTCAACTAAGTAAACATTAAAACAACAAATCAAATGACAAAGAAAAACAAAAAAAAATTCACATGAACTTGATCAGAAATGACCAAGATTTAGGGTCTGGGGGTATCTTATGAAATGATTTGCGAACGGAAAGAGCAATCACTTATGAAAAAATCAGATCTGATTGATGATCAAAGAGAATAATTTAATTTTGAAGATGGCATGGTCCATTGACGAGGATGCAGGTCTTTTTACTGGATCGCATCCTAAACCGTGTGATGGTGTGAAGTATTCATATAATAGTGAATTAATCTAAGATTCTAATATAATTACATATTAAAAATTATGGGTTTGGTTCTTGAGGAACAAGGGATCAAGTCAACCTAGGATGTATGTATTTCAACTAATAGAGAAAATAAAATAAAATAAAATTCAGAACCCTTTACCTTGGGGAATACGCAGTAGTACCCCTTGGCATGTGCTCTCTCTGGTCTTAGTCAAGATCATATTGATTGTCCGGCGTACATTTGACCCAATTTTATTGACTACACAAACTACAAGGACTAAACAATCAAACCAAACAAAGAGCATAATGTCTATCAATGTGTATTGTTTTAAAACAATCAGATTTTAGTCAGCCTATCGATATGCAAGTAATCCTGGAACCGCTCGGCCACTCATTTTAATGTCTATGCATGCAGTGAGACGTGTTAAACCCATTACTGTTAATTGAGTTTCCTGTTCTTTGATAGCATTAAAGTAAGAACCTGCACATAAGAAAAAATAAAAAAGAAATATGTCTAACCAAAAGCAAGGCTCCAACTACCCAAAATACAGCTTCCTATTTGAGCAATCAGGAAGCAGAAATCCATCTTCTTGACTGCACAATGATATATATATTTATGATCCACATAAGCAAGCATGCTAAACATATCAAATTATACATAAATTATTGCATAAACATCTTTGCTAAATGGATCATGCATCAAATTTATGGCCAAACGAACCAACCAAAAAGAAGAAATTACTTAATCCACACATTTGAATATACCCTTCAGAAAAATACAATACCGTGTACAAAAATATGTCTCGATTGCATATAAGACTAGAACATAAAGCATGCCCGCATACGTTACTCAGTTCTAGTCTCTCTTTAAATATATGTCTTATCAGTCTACGTTGCAGAGTCTTATAAGAAAATATTGAACCTTGAATCTCTTAAAAGAAATGACAAAGTAAACCCAGCTGAAATTTTCACCAAACAGACACATGGACCACATTTTCCACGGCATTGACTACGAACCGTCCCAGACTTGGATGGGCCAAGTTTTCATAACTGGGCTTTGGTTACAATGGGTCATGCTCAACATCATGTTTGGTAACGTGGAAAGTGTGCGGACAGAAATCCCACGTCGAACTCAGCAAAGCAAATGTATATAACAGCTGTAATCAACAAATACGGGCACGGACTTCCTTGAACAGGATCTGTTCTATAGGCTCGTACTTCTGTATCCTTGAGTTAGGTTCTCCCTTTATCTTTATCTTTTTTAGATTATGCATTTTTTTTTTTAGATTATGCAATGGAGTTCATGAATATATACAATATAATAAAAGATTGATTAAATAGAATGCAATGGAGGTTCATGAATATAGAATTTAATAAAAGATTGATTAAATAGAAATGAAATTTTTTTTCAGATTATGCAATGGAGTTCATGAATATATAATATAATAAAAGATTGACTAAATAGAATGCAATGGAGGTTCATGAATATAGAATTTAATAAAAGATTGATTAAATAGAAACGAAATTTTAGTTTAAGGTCAAGTTGATATTTGTACTTGTTCAGAGTCAACGGTCTCTGTCTTCCCCACCCCAAATATGCTGTTCTTGGAGTGTGGACTCCCATCTTTCTCAACATGGTGTTCATTGATGTGGGAACTCTAAGCCAAGTTGCATAGAAAACACCAGCTCTACTCTTTGATCTCCAAAACACACAGTAAATTCATTCCCTTTCATTGCTTGTTCATGTGCTTAATTTGCTTTTAGTTTTTGCTACTGTATTCTTTGATGCCTCGTTTCGTAATTTCTCAACTTTAAAAACCAGATAAAAGAAATAAAGCACAGATCTACTTGTACTATCTTTTATATAAATTTTCTTTTCTTTTCACGATTTGCTTTTCAGTGGTTTGATTTATATTCATTTCATATCTTTTGTGTTGTATTCCATATTATTGATCTTTTTCCCTGTTAACGAACACCTTGCATTTGGATTTCTTTACCATTTTTTTTCTTTCTAAAAAAAGGAAGAAGAAGAGAGAGAGGGGACTGAAGCAGAAGACGAAAATAGTAAATTATGGAGTTTATTATTGAAATTTTAATTGGATCACCCACAATCTGGCTGAACCAATTCCACGCCTCATCTTTCGATAGAACTTCAACTGGCAAATTCTTTTGCACACTCACATGCTTACTTAACACATCTTGAAATCTGGATGTCAGAAGTATCTTGCATCCATTCTGGTTGTCCTCGAAACATATTCCAATGTCTAGAAGGTCAAGTTTCTTCCGGATGTCATCAACAATTATGATAAACTTCTCTTCTTTCCTCAACCGATGTCGTAATCGATCTGCTCTTGCACTTATGCTAGTCTCATGGAACGCTAGACCCAATTTGTCTGCAATTTCTTGTTGAATCCCTACATGGTTCGGCGTTTGGGATACAACAATCAGAAGTACATCATTGAATAAATTCTCTTGCAAAGCCCGTCTAGCGACTTCTTTAATAAGTGTGGTTTTACCAACTCCAGCCATACCATACACTCCAATCATACTGACATTACCATCTACAAGAGCCTTCATAATTCCCATCAAAGTTGAATTTCTAGTGTCAAAGGCCATGAATCCTTCGATTTGAAAAATACTCCTTAAAACAGGAAGATAAGAAATCTTACTTGATCTGGCTGCACCTTTGATTTCAACGACATCCTGTGGCATCTTCTTTGCTTTCCTACCGAGCTGGTATCTTAACACCAAATTCAGAGATAATTCACTAGAACACCCTATATTTGCTTGGGCTGTATCTTTAACAAAACTTTCCAGCTCTTCACAAATCACATCCACTCTGTTCAACCAGTTTCCAACATCAGCTTCAATTTCTTCGCCTCTTCTTCTAGCCTTATCAACAGAATGCTGCACCCTCTCTTTTGCATCCCGTAAATCCCGGGCTTGAGTTTTCAGGTTTTCTACAGTGCTTTTGTAATAAAACAGATAACCCAGTAGGCGTCTAAGGTTTTAAACTGTGCACTCTCCGATTTTGGATGCTATGGAAGTTCATTCCCTTTCATTGCTTGTTCATGTGCTTAATTTGCTTTTAGTTTTTGCTACTGTATTCTGTGATGCTTCGTTTGGTAATTTTTCAACTTTAAAACCAGATAAAAGAAACAAAGCACAGATCTAGTTGTACTATGGGTTGCCTTTGTCCCTTGCTTTGATTATTCATTTATGTAAATTTTCTTTTCTTTTCACCATTTGCTTTTCGGTGGTTTGATTTATATTAATTTCATATCTTTTGTGTTGTATTCCATATTATTGATCTTTTTCCCTGTTAACAAACACCTTGCATTTGGATTTCTTTACCATTTTTTTTTCTTTCTAAAAAAAAGAAAGAAGAAGAGAGAGAGGGGGACAGAAGCAGAAGACGAAAATAGTAAATTATGGAGTGTATTGTTGGAATTGGTGCTTCCATAGCATCCAAAATTGGAGAGTGCGCAGTTTCAAACCTTGGACGCCAGCTGGGTTATCTGTTTTATTACAAAAGCAATGTAGAAAACCTGAAAACTCAAGCCCGGGATTTACGGGATGCAAAAGAGAGGGTGCAGCATTCTGTTGACAATGCTAGAAGAAGAGGCGAAGAAATTGAAGCTGATGTTGGAAACTGGTTGAATAGAGTGGATGTGATTTGTGAAGAGGTGGAAAGTTTTGTTAAAGATACAGTCCAAGCAAATAAAGGGTGTTCTAGTGGATCGTCTCTAAATTTGGTGTTAAGATACCAGCTCGGTAGGAAAGCTAAGAAGATGGCACAGGATGTTGTTGAAATCAAAGGTGCAGCCAGATCAAATAACATTTCTTATCTTCCTGTTTTAAGGAGTGTTTTTCAAATCGAAGGATTCATGGCCTTTGACACGAGAAATTCAACTTTGATGGGAATTATGAAGGCTCTTGTAGATGTTAATGTCGGTATGATTGGAGTGTATGGTATGGCTGGTGTTGGTAAAACCACACTTATTAAAGAAGTCGCTAGACGGGCCTTGCAAGAGAATTTATTCAATGATGTAGTTCTGATTGTTGTATCCCAAACTCCGAATCATGTAAGGATTCAACAAGAAATTGCAGACAAATTGGGTCTAGCGTTCCATGAGACTAGCATAAGTGCTAGAGCAGATCGATTACGGCATCGTTTGAGAAAAGAAGAGAAGTTCCTCATAATTCTTGATGACATCTGGAAGAAACTTGACCTTCTAGATATTGGAATATGTTTTGAGGACAACCAGAATGGATGCAAGATACTTCTGACCTCCAGATTTCAAGATGTGTTAAGTAAGCATGTGAGTGTGCAAAAGAATTTCCCAGTTGAACTTCTATCGAAAGATGAGGCGTGGAATTGGTTCAGCCAGATTGTGGGTGATCCAATTAAAATTTCTGACATCCAGTCCTTGGCAACTCAAATTGTTGAAGAATGTGGATGTCTACCAATTGCCATTGTAACTGTTGGACATGCATTGAAGACTGAAAGCTTGTCATCTTGGAAAGACGCGTTGAGACAACTACAAAGGTCTAACCCAACAAATATTGAAGGAATGAATGAGAAAGTGTACTCCAGTATAAAGTTAAGTTATGATTTTCTAGGAAATGAAGAAGCAAAGTCATTACTTTTACTTTGTTGTTTACATGAAGAAGATGCAAACATAGGAGTTGAAGACTTATTGAGGTATATTATGGGTTGGGGCTTATTTGAAGATGTCTATAAAATGGATGAGGCAAGAGATAGGCTACAAACTATGGTTGAAAAGCTCAAAGCTCACTGTTTGTTGTTAAATGGTGATTATATTGACACAGTTAAGATGCATGACATCATCCGGGATGTTTCCATATCAATTGCATCTAAAGATAGGCATATGTATAATATCAGAAACAAGGATGACCTAAAAGAACGCCTAAACAAGAAAAAACTCAAAGACTCAAATGCAATTTCCTTGCTTTGTGACAATGTTGATTATCTTCCAGAAAAGCTAGAATGTTCTCTGCTTCATTTCATTTGGATGTGGAAGATTCGATATCTACAAATTCCTGACCATTTTTTTGAGGAGACCACAGAACTCAGAGTTTTGGATTTGTCATATTCTTATTTAGGAGTACTACCATCATCTTTTTGTTTCCTTAAAAATCTCCGAGCGCTATGTTTGCGTGATTGTTGGCTAAGAGACATAGCTTTGATTGTGGAGCTGAAAAACTTGGAAATTCTTGATCTTTCAAGATCCAACATTGAGGAGTTGCCAAAACAAATAGGACAATTGACTTGTCTGCGGGTACTAGATTTGACAAGTTGTTCTCGCCTTAAAGTGATTCAACCTAATATCATTTCAAGCTTGATTCACTTGGAGGAGTTGTATATGAAAAAGAGCTTTGCAAAGTGGGAGGTCGAAAGTGCCTATGGTGAAAGAAGTAATGCTAGTCTCTGTGAACTAAAGAATTTGGTGCAATTGACCACTTTACATGTTGAAATTGCAGATGCCAACGCTCTTCCAAAAGACTTGTTTCATGATAAATTAGAAAGATTCAAAATATTAATTGGGAACTTGAGTGGTTGGAGTGATCACGGAACTTCAAGAATGCTGAAACTAATCAATTTTACCAAGAGCAGTCTCTTAGAGGATCATGGCCTTAAAAGATTGCTGAAAAGGTCCAAAGAGTTGTACCTAGATGGATTAAAGGGTGTGGAAAATGTTGTTCATGAATTGGATTGGGAGGGTTTTCCTCGATTGAAGCATTTCATCTTAAAAAATAATGGTGAAGTTAGACACATCATTAACTTGGGGGATCAAGCTCATCCTTCTAGTGCCTTTCCAAGTCTGGAGTCATTTAGTCTTAAGTTTATGATGAAACTAGAAAAGATATGTCATGGGAAACTCTCAATAGAGTCTTTTGGAAAGTTAAGACTTTTGGAAGTTAGTTACTGTGATCAATTGAAGAATCTCTTCTCATTCTCTGTCGCAAAAGGCCTTTTACAACTAAAAGATATTCAAGTAACTAACTGCAAGATGATGGAGGAGATGATTACATGCAAAGGAGAAGATGATGCCCTCAATGTTAATAATGAAGAAATGGGTAGCATTGAGTTTCCTCGATTATGTGCCTTGAGGCTAATGAATCTACCTAAGCTTAATCGATTTTGCACAACTCAAAAGGAGGAGCTATTGACTACAGATCCTACTATGCCGCTTTTCAATGAAAAGGTATAATCTTTTACTTATACCCCTTTAATTATCATTTATCATTACCATTGCATAATAATAAGTATTTGTTTCCTTTTATAATTGAAATAAAAAGGAGAAATCATGTTAACAAGATTGTATGTGTGCAGATTATTTCTTTCCCTGTATTGGAGACCTTGGAACTATACGATGTTAATGTTCGAGAGATATGGTATAGTCAACTTGCAGACTCTACATACTTTCAAAATTTAGTGACACTGATCGTAAAACATTGTGAATCCTTAAAGAATCTATTCTCGTCTTCTGTGGCTGTGAATCTTGTGCAACTTAAAAAGCTTGAGATAGAACAATGTCGAATGATGGAAGAGATCATAAGCACAAATGGAATGACGAACAAGATAATATTCCCTAGAATGAATTCTCTGAGGCTACGGAATCTTAATATCACAAAATTTTGCTCTGCAACTTTTGTTGAGTTTCCAATGTTAACTGAACTTTCTATTAGGGAATGCCAAAATCTCGAAACTTTCATTTCCAGTTCAGAAGAGGACCATGACTCAATCATGATATCCCTCTTCAATGAAAATGTGAGACTTTTTACTTCTATTCTCTCTTCTTTTTTCATGCATTAGCTTTATGTATCAATTTCGAGGAAAATCGTATTCTCTTCAAAGTTTGGCATAATTATAAAAGGTTATTAGTGGTTTAAACATAAATCATGTGGTTCCCTACTGTTGGTATAATTCTTCTACAATTATAGTTTGATTTATAGTTAGTGATAAGAAAAGCGAACAGATAAAGTTTTAAACTAGTGACACCTCCAAATATGCAAATTCTTTTTTAGGAGATCAATAATTATAATTACTATTTTTAGTTCTTTGTTTTCTTAAAAGATAATAGTTTTTGTACTTTTCTAAAAGTTAAATTTTCAAACAAGAGACATAACAGATGGCTATATTATAGACTCACTAGTGGGAAAAGTACTGTGCAGGTTGCTTTCCCCAGCTTGAAGAAAATGGAAATTTCAGTCATGGATAAATTCAACAGGGTATGGTCAGACCGACTAAACGCAGATTCCTTTTGCAAATTAGAAGATGTGGAAATTGTTCTGTGTTGTAGTCTAAAGAACATATTTCCATCTAGTATCCTGGGAAGACTCAAAAATCTGACAATGTTAACTGTATGGCAATGTTATACAATAGAAGAGGTTTTTGAAATCCCAACATCTGATGTGCAACAAGCATGCAGCATAACGCCCACTCAATTGAGTTCTTTGCACTTATACAGACTATCAAATTTGAAGCGTGTGTGGAGTAATGGTCCCCGAGAAGTTCTTACCTTCCCAAATCTCCAAAAAGTTTACATCTACGAGTGTCCAAGTCTGGAAAATCTATTCCCATATTCATTTGCCAAGAGTCTTCTTAAACTCGAAATATTATGTGTAATAGATTGTGGGATAAAAGAAGTTGTTTCCGAGGAGGAAGGATCAGAGACAAATCCTAAGTTTGTCTTCCCTCAATTAACTGATCTGAGGCTGCTAAATGTGCCCCATCTTGTAAGTTTTTACCCAGCACTACATACTTCAGAATGGCCTTTGTTGAAATGGTTGGTGGTCTCTGAATGTAAGGACATTGAGGTTTTTTTTGCTTTGGAAAGCCTTGGGCTGGACGATCATCATATTCCAATTCAACAACATTACCTGTTTTTGACACAGAAGGTAAGACTTCGCATTTTGCACCACAATCTTTACATTTGTGTGTGTATTTTCCATGTTCTTCTTCTCTTAACATTATTAGTTACATTAGTATCATCTCATAGCATAAATAAGTTGCATATCCTTCGACTTTTCTGAAAAGTTGTTGACCATATTCTCATAAGCTCTGAGATTATTTAACTCTTCGTTTAATATATACTTCGAATAATTCCGTTTTATAGGCTACATTTCCTACTCTGGAAAAACTGAAATTGGAGCGGAGCTCCCTAACTAAGATATGGGATGTTCAATATGAAGTCATGATTGGTGTGGAAGAACATGCAGGAATACTTTCATCTTTAAGAGAATTGAAGCTCTCTGACCTTCCCAACCTTATGTACTTATGGGAGGAGAGTACCCACCCATGCAAAGCCTATAAGAATTTATGTGCTCTGGAAGTGGTGAGATGTGGCAGGTTAAAGAACTTGGTGCCATCCTCAGTTTCTTTTCAAAATTTGGTTAATCTGATGGTTACAGAGTGTCATGGAATGGTATGTTTGTTAACTTCTTCAACAGCTAAAAGTATGACAAAACTGAAAAGAATGAGCATAAGTGGATGTCAACAAATGAAGACAATAACTTCAAATGATGAGGAAGGTGAAATTTTTTTTAATCAGTTGAAAGTTTTGAAACTCGATCGGCTACCCTTCCTCACAAGCTTTTACTCTGGGAACTACTTGATGAGATTTCCGAATTTGGGAAAGATAGTTGTAAGAAAATGTCCTCAGATGCAGACTTTCTCTGATGGAGTTGTAAGCACCCCAATGCTGCATAAAGTGTTGATTGATATGGAAGATGAAAATTCTAGTGAATCTGATGCAGAATCTGAAGATGAACATGCAGAAAGCTCTTTTCACCAGGTGGAGAATAGGAGACCCATAGATGATATTAATAACATCATATCACAACACTGGAGTAGTGCGCTCAATACGTTACAATATGATGCAATGAATTCATCAGAACAATGGAGTAATGCGTTAGATATGTGGTTACGATATGCAGAAACGGTATAAACCCTGCATTCACCAACTTTCTAGCTCTCATACTTTTTAACAATACATAATTTTAGGACTATTATTAGCAATCAAATTTTTTCTTGTGCTGCTACAGGTTAGTGTGTTATGACTTGGCTTTAGTGCTTATTGTTGTTAGGGAAAAAAACAATTGGTTGTACATTGTATCGTTTGCTTGATAGCTCTGAATTTCTAATATACTCTGTCACAATGATGAGTGGCACAGTATTTCTTCTTTTGGAGTCATTGATGAGGAGCTAGCATTTTTTTCACTCCATTATTCAAGTGGAGTACAGGTTTATTTCCAATATACCCCTTCACTTCGTATCGATAAAAGAAGGATCAATTACCCTTTACCCTTCTTCTAAAGTTCTGCATATATATCTCCATGTTTTAAAAAACTACAGAGAACTCCCATTGAACATATTTTTGTTTCAGTAAAGCAGCTGTGTATGCAGTTTTTCAGAAACTTCAAACATAAATTGAATGTACTAAACTTACTGTATGAAGGGTAGTTCTTCTGCTGATGCTGGCAGAAACATAAATTTCCTTTAGATGAATCAAATTTGTGGGAGAGAATCTACCTTTATTGTGGTGTTTGGAACCAAATTAAAACGAAAGAATTTTGCACATAGAAAAAGCAAAGAATGATGTCGTTAATATGATATATATGACTATACTTTTAAAAAGATAGTTTTTAATATTTGAAATCAATGCATTATAACTCACTGTGACTAGTAAATTTATGAGAAAACTTTGAAGTCTCTTCTAATTCTGTTATAGCTTTTGTCAGGATGACCATATTCACGAAGAACACTCCGATGGAAATTTTGACGAAGATCATCAACTTTTCATGAACATAAGGTGAGAGTTCCTTTCATCTATGATGGCATGCAATCTGTACTCTTACTCACAAATATGCTAGTGCTTCAGTAGGGCAGGCCAAAATCATCACAATGTCTGGTAAAAATGTGTCTTGGTTAAATTCTTCACTGTTCTTGTTCGGTATTTTTACTTATTGATACATTTCTGCTACCCAAATATAGCATTCCTAAGTTGAATTTTCCCCCACTACCACGGAACTTTAACTTCACTGCCACATTCAAGTTTTATATATCATATAAATCAATATTGAAGTTTTTGGTGCATTGTAAAACTTGAATGCAATATAAAATTCAATTGTGCTGTTGAAGCTAGGCTCAACTTCCTTGTAATGTTTCATTCATTTCTTTGATGAGTTATGCACACATAAACAGAGAACCACATGTTTGCGAGTCATTTTTAGTTGGTACATTGGAGTGGAGGGATTTGTACTAAGAAGGATGCAAAGTTATAATTATGCAAGTGTAACTAAAATGGATCCTTTAGATTTCAGATTTATGAGGCTATAACTAATTTATCTTAAAACATTACATATTTGGGATCACATGTCTGCGTACAGGAATGCCTTCTAAATAAACTTGACAAAAAAAGTGCACTAAAACTTGAATTTTGTTGCTCTATAATCTGACATAGAGTAAATTAATTGTGTTTCTCTATTTCGTTTTTATTACCAGTGTTGAGATTCCATTATAGATGACTAAATGGAAATTGATAGTGTATTCTTAATTTTTGTAATGTTAAGAAGATGAACAATTACATAGTTACTAGAAGGTAAAGATATCAATTTAAAAGTAATGTTTTTCAGTGTTTTATTATTTTAAGTTGCATTGATGCTGTGAACTAATTGTTTCAAACTTGTTTTATGCCGTTGCCTGTAATAGGTCATCCGAAATTGCCAGCGATTCTGAAAGCAATTTTGAAGGAGAGCTGCATTCTGAAGCAGATGATGGTGAAGAATCTGAAGGATTTTAGTGACTGAGTCATGATCTGGGTAAAGATTTTGTGTAGTTGAAGAGCACATGTATGGTAAAACATCCTTGCTGTTTCATGTTAAAATGCACTTTGATTTTTTTAGAGCTCGAAGTTGGAATGATGACAGTGAGACAGGGGACTTAAGTAATTTTGGCAAAAAAAAAAAAAAACTGCCTTGGACATTTTATTTTCTTTACAATTTATCCTATTTTAACATAAATTGAGTATTTAAAATAAAAATTTATACGTAAAAAGACAAAATTACCCTTTGGAACAAGGTTAATGGCATGGGTAAGTCATACAAAAGCCCAGCTTGGTATTTATCAAACTTGCTCCCCAACACCATTAGTACCCTCATTTTTATTCCACGTCTTCCTTCCTTCAGCCTTCTTCATAGATTTTGGCTAATAATGGAGTTTGCGCATCTTCCTTAAAAATCTGAATGGCTTAAACCCTTATTTATTCTTTGGCAAACCGTTGAATAAGACTGGTGTTTGAGCCAATATCCCATAAATTAAAATAAAGGGTGTCTACTGAAGAAAAGAAGAAATTTACCATCAAACCCTTCATCTTTTGAGTTAATTATACTTTTGGAGACTCTATTACAAGTGTTGGCCTAAAAATATATTTAACCTCAATTCAAGACAAAAATTTAATCAAGATCAGAAAGAGGTTACATGGATTTCACGCACCCTATGTATGTGCTTGAGTAAGTGATATGATCAATCACCAAAGACAGTAATGTGTTTGTCAGGAGAAAAAAAAAAAAAAAAAAAAAACAAAGCAAAAGGCAAGCAAAAACAACATACTTGTCAGTTTAATTAATTTCTATCTCATCAAACGGACAGAGAGTCCTTTCCGCTTTTCCTCAGCTCCCTCTTTATTGGCGGAAGACCATTCCTTACAAAGCTTTATCTCTCCCTCCGCTTTCTCTTTTTCCACCTTCTTTTCTCTTTTCTCACATCTTATAGTTTTTTGAGTTTATTCTTCTAAATCACACATCATTCTCATACACTTACAACCAAAAAAAAGTGATTATTATTCCCTTCTCATTTTTTTAAAGCTCTATCACTTAGTGCTTTCTATATTATATATTATTTACTTCCCACAATTTTGAAGTGAGACCAAACTTTTGATTATCCACATATGCCTTTTTTCTCAAAGAGGAGAGAGAGAGAGAGAGCCAAAGTTGCATATCACATGCAATCCACTTTCTCATACAAAGCCAAAATTTGCCTCACTAACAAGAAAAGCACAAAACCTACATCCCATAATATCTCAACAACTAGATATATAGCCTCAAATCTCTCATTCTACTTGTTCATATTATACACATTACAATTCCTTATTCACAATCCCACTTTTAATTTCCTTTCCCTTTCCTTTCAATCCAAATGAAACCCATTATTACCTCAAAACCAGCAAGCTCTTGATTTCTTATTTCCCTAAATTACTTACACTTGAGCACTCATCCAAGATTGACAAAAACCAAAACTATGAGAACTGGAATCTGCACTGTTCAGCAGGCTCTAACTGCTGAAGCTACAACAATGGTGAAACAAGCAGTGAGCCTCGCTAAACGGCGAGGACATGCACAAGTGACTCCACTCCATGTTGCTAGTTCCATGCTTGCGACCTCTAATGGTCTGTTGAGAAAGGCTTGCCTTCAATGCCATTCTCATCCTCTACAATGCAAAGCTCTTGAGCTTTGCTTCAATGTTGCTCTCAATCGCCTACCTGCTTCCACTCCAAGTCCTATATTAAGCCCTCACTACCCCAACCCTTCCTTCTCCAACGCCTTGGTTGCGGCTTTCAAGCGAGCTCAGGCTCACCAACGCCGCGGCTCGGTTGAGAACCAACAGCAACCTATCTTGGCTTTGAAGATTGAGTTGGAGCAGCTGATAATCTCCATCTTAGATGACCCAAGTGTTAGTAGGGTTATGAGAGAGGCTGGTTTCTCTAGTACCCAAGTGAAAATCATGGTTGAGCAAGCTGTCTCTTTGGAGATTTGTTCCCAAAAACCTAGTGCTCCTACTTCTGGCCAATCCAAGGAGTCTCCTCCATGTAGCAAAGTCCCACCGACGCAGGTTACTACCACGTCATCGACAAGGAGCAAACCCTTTGATCAAATTAGGAATGAGGATGTGATGAGTGTGTTGAACATCATGTTGAACAAGAGAAGAAACATGGTTGTTGTTGGGGAGTGTTTGGGTACAGCAGAGAATGTAGCCAGGGGAGTGATTGAGAAATTTGAGAAAGGAAATGTTAGTAATAATGTTCATGGTGATTATTTCAGGTACTTGCAATTTCTGAATCTTCCTCTAGCTTCTTTGAGGAACATGTCCAGGGAAGAGGTTGAACAGAAGCTAGTGGAGCTTAGGTTCCATGTGAAAAGCTACATGGGAAGAGGGGTTGTTTTGTATTTGGGTGACCTTTCGTGGGTTTCTGAGTTCTGGTCAAATTATGGCGAGAAAAGGAGAAACTCAGCCTATTCTGCTGCAGAGCAAATAATCATGGAGCTCAAAAGATTGGTCTCTGGAATTGGAGACAATGGAAGAAGATTGTGGCTCATGGGTATTGCAACTTTTCAAACTTCCATGAGGTGTAAAGTTGGCCACCCTTCTTTGGAGGCCATTTGGGAACTTCACCCTCTTACAATACCAGTTGGAAGCTTGAACCTAAGTCTCAAACTTGACAGGTAAATTTTTATGATTTTTGACAATTTTGGTCGTGATCTTAAGTTATAATTAATAATTACCAAATTTTGGATCTTAATGTTGATGTTGATGTTGATCATGCAGTGATTTGCATGCTGAGATGAGTACCGGGGAATTATCCAAAGATGGGTCTTTTAGGCCAACATTGCAGCTTGAAAATGGAGAACATCATGATGAAAAGCAACTTAGTTGCTGTGCCAATTGCTCAGACAATTTTGACAAAGAAGTTCAAAATATACCATATTCCAGTACTATTCATAACAAGTCAAGCTTACCATCATGGCTCCAAAAGTACAGAGATGAAAGCAGAAGAAACAGTACTGTGAATGATCAGGTAATTAATATAAATATTTCTTTGATTTTTTATTTTTATTTTTTTACAATGTAATGATCTTGTCCATATCTTTATATGTATACAAGATGATAGGATCTGAGAATTTTTTTTTTTTCCTTTTTGTTTCTGTGCTATTCTCTATCAGGAATGTATCACTGTCAAAGATCTGTGCAAGAAATGGAACACATTTTGCAGTTCAGTTCATAAATACCCTGAAAAGCCCTTAAATAATATTAATTTCTCATCACCTCCTTCTTCTTCCAACTCATTTTCTTCATACATTGGAGTTAAACACTCATCACCGTCATCACCAAAAGAATACCAGTTCTGGGTGTTGGAAAATGATGATGATCATCATGATCAAGAAGATGGGTACGAAAGCGATGTGAAAATGTTCATGCCAGATGCAATAACTGAACTACCACCAATATCTGCTGCTGCAAAACCTGAACTTTTATCCAATCCAAACTCGAGCCCAAACTCAGCTTCTTCAAGTGAGGTAATGGAGGACACAGAGAATCTTCATAGCTTTAAAAAACTCAACCCTGAAAACATGAAAATCCTCTGTGATGAATTGGAGAAGGAGGTGGGGTGGCAGAGAGAGATAGTCCCTGATATTGTCGCTGCCATTCTTCAATGCCGTTCCGGAATGAGACGCGGAAAATTAGGTACTCAAAGAGAAGACAGTTGGCTATTTTTCTTGGGTGATGATTCAAAAGGCAAAGAGGTTGTCGCAAGAACACTGGCTAAACTCATTTTCGGATCTCAAAACAACGTCGTTTCGATCGGGCTCAGCAGCTTTCATTACTCCAGTAGTGAATTAGAATCCAAGAAGAAAAGATCGAGAAACGAAATGGGTTGCAGTTATTTGCAGAGATTGGGTGAGGCGGTGAATGAGAATCCACACCGAGTGTTCTTGATGGAAGATATTGAGCAAGTTGATTACTATTCTCAAAAGGGTATTAAGCAAGCGATTGAGAATGGAAGAGTCAGGGTTTCTGGTGATGATGAAACTGTTCCTCTCAAGGACGCCATTGTTATCTTCATCTGTGAAAGCTCCAGTTCGGTTTCTAGAGCTTCTTCTCCGAAAATCAGAGACAATGACGGTGATGAAGATTATGACGTGGAGGCCGAGAAAAGCCCGCCATGTATGTCACTGGATTTGAATATCGCCATTGAAGATAGCAACGTTAAAGGAGGCGATGACTGCAACAACATTGGTTTATTGGAATCTGTGGATATGAAAATTGTTTTTAAAATTAATGAAAAGTGTAGCATTAGGGAAAACTAATCAATAGATTTTACGTAGTTTTCATTTTCTCTCTTCTTTTTCTTTTTCCAATTATTGTTTTTTTTTTATATATATATAAAATGTTTTTGGTTTGTAGGGAATTGATTATTTAAATATATGTAATATATAAATATGTTCCAATGAAAAAGTACAAACTTGTCTAATTTTAATATTTTGTACTGTGCGAGTAGACTGTCGACATGTGCATAAATCCTTTACTGAGGAGCGTGCAAGTTGTGGAACTAAAAGTATTTTGAAGAGGACATGCATTA
The DNA here is from genome assembly GCA_007844105.2 of Rhamnella rubrinervis. Lineage (NCBI taxonomy): Eukaryota > Viridiplantae > Streptophyta > Magnoliopsida > Rosales > Rhamnaceae > Rhamnella > Rhamnella rubrinervis. The sequence continues at coordinate 16,203,301 of CM017576.2, read as the reverse complement.
AGGATTTTTAATTACTTTTTTAATAGAATTAAAATTTTAGTTAGATTTTTGGATGGTATAAATTTGTGGTGAATAAGCATTTTAAAACTAATTTATTAGTTTTTTTGTCGAAATATAAATGCATAAAAATCCCCCCAAAAAAAAAGAGGCTTGAAATTTAGAATTTTATAATTTGTGCAAAATTTTTGAATTATTTTGGAAGTCAATAAAAGAATAAATTTGGGGAACATTATATATTACTTTAGATATAAATTTAGTGCGTATAGTTAATGAAAAGGCAAGAAGCAGCATAAAGGAACAGTTCGAAACGTAAGAGACATGCAAAGGAAGGACTACATGTAATTAAAATTTATAAATATTAAGGAATGTAATATTGGTTTAATTTAAATCAAGAATTTTTTATCAAAAAAAACAACAATACTTTTGAGTGCGACTTACTCTTTCTTTCAATCTTTAAACCCAACAATCCCATCTTTGAAAAACTATATATCACTTCAGGTAAGATCGACGATTGAAAGGCGAAAGAAGAAGAACAAAAAACAAAGACAGCATGCAGCATCTAATCTTTTAGACCATAAAGACTTTCTTTAAACTTTAAAATTGCAAAAAAAAAAAAAAAACACTATATATCTTCTTGATTATATATATATATATATATATATATATATATATATATTAAATTTTTAACTATTTTTAGACTTTAGAATATGCTTCTCAAGGAATATGGAATTTAAATTATCAAAAAAATAACTAATTAACGAGGTTGTACGTACGAGCTGGCATTCCATGCATGCCTTCGAGGATAAGGGTTTGAGTGAGAATGTAATGTGTAGTAACTATGGGCGAAACCCAACAATCCACAGAGAGAGGGTGCTTGCTATGGTTGCTGCCTCATGCCTCCCTTTTTTAGCAATTAAAAAAAAAATCCCACTCATATTATATATTCAACTTTATAAATTTTTGCTTCATAATTTTCTTTGCTTACTTATAATGTCAAGTTTAATTACATGTGGCAACATTAATTGCATTTAGAAACTTGAACATGGTATTTGGAAAAAGGAAAAAAGTTAGCTTGACTAGAAAACCTTCAGAAATCCAGTAGTTAATTTGAATAAAGAGAATATATAAATTACAAAGTAAAAAGATCAAAAGGGAAAAGAAAAAGAAAAGAGAGAAACTCAAAGAGAGGGGGAAAAAAAAAAACATGTTCTACTTTAGTTTTAGAAAGCTTGGTCATTTCGAAAGCTAGTTCTATATATACCTTCCTCTGCATGTAAGAAACTAACCAGATAACCAGATCTGCTTGAGAAAGTCATGAAAATACTGTTAAAACATAACTTTAATTACTTACTTTGAGATAAAATATATATATATATATATAATCTTCACTGATAAATTCCACTAATTTTTTTTTTTCGCTGTATATATTTTGATCTTAGGGGTAGAAGATTCGTACTCACGATCATCGCCCAAAAGAACGGCATATGTTGCCTCCATGAAGGAATTCATTAATATTCACCAAAAAACAATTGAGGAATTAATTAATAAACTATATGAATGTCAATGGCTCCATTGTGTGGTAGCTAGTGCCACTGCTACTTGATGGCATGTATATCTATCTACCTTCTTTCTATTATACCAAAAATTAAAATTAAAATGTAATAATAACTTAGTTTCAGCCACAACCCTTTTTAGCTTATTGCAAGCTAGGTCGTAACATTAGGGCCATATCATTTTATACTTGCTAAGATCAAGTACCATGACATAATTGAAATCACTCTTCCTCATGTTCTTATAATCATGATCCTGTGACCAATCAAAATATATTAAAAAAGAAACCCACCTTTTTTAAATGAATGGATTGGTTACAAAAAAGGCATATGTCATTTCATAGAAATTGGACTGATGAATGGCTGACCAATATGAAGTTTACACCAACATGTATATTCTAATAATTGTGTTTGTTTCTTCATATATACAAAAATATAGATATAAAAATAAATAATAAAAGTACACTTTTTGTCATATATATTTGAAGAATGGAGAACGGCCTCGAGCTTTGCTCCCATTAGGGGATTCAATTCAATGATTGAAAGGGACATCAGCAATTGCCAATCCAAACGTGGCTGTGGGTTTGTGGTGAATGATGAGAAGAACTCAATTCCATGTATGAAAAAAAAAATGAAAAAAAAAGGCATATAATTGTATCATGCTGTTTTCATGATCATCCTAGCTAGGTAAGAATTAAGTTGCTTGCTGCCTTTAATAATTAGAAAAGGAGTGATATTTTGTAAATATATATATATATATATATAATTTGAGGTCTTCTTAAACTTTTATGTTAATTAAGTAGCTAGCACGACTTTGAAATCGTACACTTTGATGTCAAAACCCACCAATTAAGAGATTATTAGTTTAATTTCACTTTGAACTTCACTCAATATTGCATAGAAATACAAATTAATTAAACTATTTATTTTTATTGGACATATCATCTATCACGTACGCTAATCTTTAAGCATTATTAGTTCAGGTTTCTATTATTATTATTATTAAAAAAAAAAGAAGAAAAATAAGATAAAATAGTTCATTGGGCCCAGTTCACTCATATTATAGTCAAAATAGTTTATCTATTTAACAAAAAATGAGAAAAAGTTGAACCTTTACTTCCGTGTTTAAGATTTTAATGACCACAAATCTATAATTAATTATCGAACCAAAGTAGAAGACTCAAAACAAAGATATAAATTTGTTTTGTTGAAGAGTAATTTGAAGCCCCGATTAATTATTAGAGGCCTTCTCGGAACTATTGTATTTTATTTTGGAACAATATTATTTTTAAAAAATAAAATACTCATCCCAATGGCTTAAAGGTTTCTTTGGATATTAGAAAGAAGATATGGCACTAGCCGCCATGGACATGTGATCTTAGAACATGATCTAGAAATCATTACAAATTGGGTAAAAGGTGATGAAAAACAGACATAAAATAGAAAAGTATGAAACCCACTAATTGTATTCTTTTTAGGGGGTCAATTAATGCTTTTAAAGTATTCAAATTCAAGTAAATATATACATTTATATATATACACACACACACACACTTTTAAAAGGCAATGCAACTTTTTTCTATTTAATTTTCCAATTCTGTCTTGTCCAAGACTAACTAGCTTCCACACCTCAAACTTTCATTTACATAAAGATGGCAAGGGAGACAAAGTTTCTACAGCTTGAGCTTTTGCAGTCTTTAGTGAAAGAGAGAAATTGAAAATAAAAAAAGGCCAAAGCAACGGCTGTTTAGTGTTTACCATAACCCCATCACCTTTTAAAAGCTGTTTCTTTTACACTAGAAGCTAGAAAAAATTTTGCATGAAAGTATGAGAATTCTCGGATCCCAAACAAGTCCAAATAATCTGCCTATAATTGAAATATATTTTCTATGTATCTGATATATTCTCTTTCTTTTCTCTTTTTCATAAACATCACCTGCTGTACTACATGGATTTTGGTTCCTAACTAATCACCTTCTTATGATTCTCACTCTCAAACTACGTGTCACCTGCATTAATATATAAATTATTGGAGAGAGAGAGAGATGGTATATATTGTTGGTGGGTCGTTTTAAAGACAAAGGTGTTGGAGACGACCAGTCAAAAAAGAAAGGTGGTGGTGGCTTGATAGTTATGGAGAATGTGTGATGACAATTATTTTTATTATTATTATTTTTGAACATGATCATCTTATTGCTGCTTTCAATGATTGTTTGGTCGTTATCTTTAATTTAAAGTATTATTTAAGATCAACAAAATATAGAGACTTTGGCATGTGTGCACAGTGCAACGAATCATTGACTCACTCAAACCAAAGCATGCATGAGAAGAAAAAAAAATTACTAACAAATTAACGCACAACTTGTGTCCCTAATTATAATTCAAAACAAAGTATATCTACTAGCAGACACTGCCCAAGAAAGTCATCTGGAATTTCTAATGAATTATAAGTACTTAATATATATATATATATATATATATATATATGCCAGAAATCCCATATATTATGTCACATTCTTGCTTGCTGATTATTTTCCTAACTTCTTTGATTTGATAGCATTTAGAATTTAAAACATAGTAATTTGGGTTTTCTTATTGAATTATTATTATTATTCATCCGTAAAAACAATTCATATTGCACTTTTTAAATCTTAACATAAAGTTAATGCGTGTAATTATCTCACTCATACAAATCCAATCCAGGGATGAAGTACTTGTATCACTGACCACTGTTATCAAGCCTAGCATACTTGAATAAGCATCCAATCATGGGCTTACATTGATTCTTCACTGGCGTTTTGTTGAACCATCTCTGATTCAATTCACCGGTAAGTCAAACAAGCAGCTGTTGACATCCTTGTGATGAAAAATAAGCACTTGAAGAAAAACAAATATTGCACACAACTAATGGAGCAGGAATTTGATACATCTTTTGGTTTTAGAAGTGCCTTTACACCGTCGGATCTTTCCCAAACCTCATCATTGCATGAGTTGCCAGCATTGAACCTCTACGGGTCATTTCCAAGATTCGGCCAACGAGTGGCAGATTAACTGTTTCTCTGTTCTTAAGAGGCTTCTTGTCCCACCTACATGAATTAATTTTTAAACTTTCAAATTGTTGAATGGAATATTTTGACATAAAAATAACATTGATTTCAATAATGATATAACTATATGTAAATTATATTGGACACTATTTAGGATCTATATAAGCAAACAAAACCAACTCATAAACCACCCTCATAAACTACTTTAGAATTTCAGGAAGATGACCAAATTGAGGCACATTAGTAGCTGCAGAACACCTGATTATTAGTACAACAGACACAGCTTTCCACATGTATTTAAACTGGACCATGCACATCATTGGACATCATTATCACATACATTTCCCACATTTTCCATACACCCATAGCTACAACCATAAAATTTCACTGCAACTCACTTGAAGTAAAGCATATTGGTTTGGCATTGCACAACCTACGTAATGCCCTATACAAAGTTGTAGCAAGTAAATTATTCTAGGGTCTAAACAGAATGGCGAAGAACTACCCTTCAAATTCTACACAACAACTTCCTTCACAATGGTAATGCTTCAAACCTGAATTTTACAATATTTATATAATAAAAAATAAAATAAACTATGCACTAAGAGAGGGCAGGGGCTTGCATTAAAAGAAGAGAACATTATTTTGCAGAGGGTTTGATTCAAAAATATTTTTAAAAAGTACGATGTTGGAGTTAGTGGGCGGTAAATTAGCTAAAGTTGATCATCAAATGCATTATATTAAGAAGTTTACAGCTGACCACCATGTATATTTTGAGGTAGAGCTAGGTTGAGTCAGATTACGTACCAATCTTCGTGGCGAACAACTTTCCCTTCCTCAACATACAATTTAATGAGGGATATCATATCTATGTCTTTCCCCAAGAACTTGTAGTGTTGTTTGTTATCGATTAATATCTGGATTTTAGTACACATAAATCCCAGTTTCAATTTAAAAATTCAACAAATGGAAATGTGTGTGTGTGTGTGTCTTGAAAGCAAATAAAATCAGTTTTAATAGAATTAAAATTTCAATAATAGACCTCTCCACTTCCTGGTGAAGTCGAATTTTCTTTCACACTGTATTCCACAATTTTTGATTCACTAAAGACCTGAAAAGTACAGGAGAAGAAAAACAAAAACAAAAAAATAAAATAAAAAGAAAAATATAAGTCAAGAATACATGTATATTATAGAGTGGTAAACACAAGCATATTAACAGCAATGAGAAATGAAATTCTCTTTGTATAGCTTCTCACAAAGATGGCAGACAATGTTTAATAAGAAGAGTATCTTTTATCAGCCACATTCAACTATTAATCAGAGTAAAATCTTTTGCTAAAGAACTAATTATACGTTTATCAAGTGATTTGCACCCATGATCTGCAGGCCAGAAGTACAAGATATTTCATCTCACAGCATTTCTTTGATTACGATGTAGTTTCAGTTAAAACCATATGACATTTACTTCTTGATTACAAAACATACAATTTTTTAAAGGTTTATTAATCTAAATCTTCAGCATCCTCATGACGCAAAAAATTAATGTTAACAAAATTAACCTTTGCTAGTGTTTTCTTTATATTTAATGGAGACACTAATTTTGAGCAAATATTCATGTATAAAACAAACTGATACATTCAAGCAAGATTGTTTTCCATATTCAGCTTCTCTAAAACAGTTGTCTGAATCACATTAATTATCAGAGTACTGTCTTAACTTCCAATGTTCCCAGTGAGTAATAGCTGCCAAGTGAGAATCAAATAGAATGAAAACTACTATCAGCAATTGAACACAGAAATAAAACCTTGGAAAGTGAATAAAATGCTGATTTGATCTGCTTCACCCTGACAAGACCGCAACAAAAATTGAGAGAGATAATTTTTAGAAAAGGCATAGAACAATAAGACTAGCCATCATAAGAACCAAAATTCTGTGGTATAAGGACACCATAATTCTGAGGTGTAAGGACACCATTTACTGGGATGCATAAAACATTGTCAATTAATCTGATTGACCATCCGTACCCGTGTGCACACATAAGTGGGTCCTCAAATGAAGCATGTGGAGCATAGATTTCAAAGTCACGAGGTGTTGCACAGCATCCATATCTGAAACATTTAGTAACAAACTTATCTTGAGAACTTTGTAGAGATCAGTGGCTGGTTTTGACACAGAAGGGAATTGCTTATAAAAAAAAAAAAAAAAGAATAATAATTAATCGATAAAATACGGTAGAAACATAACTAAATATCCCTCCATTCTCTAGGTTTTCAACATGTTTCAGCTCAGAAGACCACTCGTCCTCTATTTCTCTTGCAAAACTGTTATGCTTAATGCAAATTAAAAATCCCAACACTACATTGTTTTCTAATTTCTAGAGACCAATAAAGTCTCCTGCGAAGCTTGAGCAGCAACAAACTAATTAGGAAAAAGCAAAGATATGTATCTAGAGATTTATCATTATTTTATTCCTAAATTGGAAGGATAAGTATATGGAGAGAGATTATAAACTTACAGGTGCAGTAAATGAGGGATTATATCATCAGAAAGACCCTTTGTTGAAATCTCATTTGCTCCTTTGCTGTAGGCTTCCCTCAGTTGATCCATTTCATCTTCCTTACCTTTCAAAACCCACAATTACAATACAATTAAACATCAAAAGCAAAATCTCTAAAGAGACAATCAAATGGACATGCATATTTAAGGAGCAAGAGGACAAGCTACAAAATCCAAAACCAAAACGAATTGTAGAGCAAGCTTTCAAGGAAAATTAGAGAAACGAAGACAAATGAGAGAAGTAGGTATCTGTGCGTGTATGTATATATACATGCATGAAGTGGCAGAGCACCAACCTTGAGGGTTTTTGTGTTTGTCCATTGGGGATTCTGAAACTGATCGGTTGGAATATGAATTCGGATGAAACAACAACGGAAAAGAAGAAGAGGTAGTGAGTTTGAGAAGATGGAGGAAAGAAGAAGACGAAGTAGAAGAAGCTGCAGCTGCCAACGGAGAAGAAAAAGTCATGGCTTTATGGCGCGCAACGTGGCCATCGTTTTGATCTCGTATGTGTTTCATGCCTACTATTTATAGCCATTTCCAATTTCCTTTAATAAAATTAATAAGTTTTACGTAAAAATTAAGATAATTTTATTGTTGTATTTTAATTTGTAATACACACATCTCTTTCTTTATTATTTCCTTCTCTCTCTTTTTTTTTTTTCCTGGAAATCGAAAATTATTTTGTTTTTGGTATTTTATATTTTTAAAATATAATAAATAAATAAATAGATTAAAGTTTGCAATTGAAATAGCGAAAAAATTTGGAAGAAATAGTTCGAGGTTCAATGATAAATTTCTAAGAGCCTCCAATCATGCTCTTATTATTTGTGAATCATATATATATATATATATATATATATATATATATATATATATATATATATTTCTAACATAAAAAACAGTCCAGCTTCGTTGATGGCATATGATTTGAACAATTATGGATGATATTGTGCTTTGCTGCGTTTTTGTTTCTTTCACCTTTTTCATTTTCTTTTTCTTTTGTTGCTCCTCTTAAACGGCGACGTATTTGTACACTTCATGCTAAGTAGCAAAGAAAAAAAAAAAAAAGAGTTTGACATTTATAATCGATCTGCAAAATTTTAAAGCTACAAAAATATTTAAAAAATAAATTTGGGAAAGTATTCCTATAAGCTTTAGTTTGATAAATCAATATTAAGGCATATTTGCTTTCATTGTCATTATTATTATTATTATTATATTTACTATCCAAAAGTTTTAAAACTTATTTAAGCTTAGGGCAGCGCCACACGTTATATATGTTGAAACAAAATAAGAAAATGCATGACAACTATAATATTAAAATGACCAATTTTTACTTGTATAATCATATATCATAACGACAATTATTACCGTACAAGTTCTTCTTTCAATTTATTTTATTCTATTATTTGAATGCTAATTTATATCAATATCGTAAATCTGTAAACAGAAGTGCCGGGAACAATTAGACATTACTTTATAATTTTTTTTAAAAATAAATTAAAAAACATTAGGGGTCAAATTGAGACATGACCCAAATTTATAAGAGTAATTATGTTTTTCAGAATAAACATAGCATAATTACTGGTTGATAAATCATTTTCAAGCAAGAAAGACTACGAAAGTCTTCAGCTATGAAAAGTTTACAAGAAATTAAAGATCAAAATTAAATGAGTATAGAACTACAGGACTAGCTACTTGTATATATCATATTACAAATATTTACTTCGGAATAGAACCACACCACGGAGACAGTACACAAGTACATAATAAAAACACCTTTTGTTCAATTTTGATATGGCAGCAACAACCAACCTATACGTATAGCTTTTGACGCTGCATTTTCATCAACTAATAAATACATATTAAACAGCACCTAGATTGAAAAATTATAGTACCAAAGAATCATGAAGAAATTCAATCACTGACCTCTCAGAGAAATAAAAAAATGGATACCATTTGGAGAAGGTCAATGTTAAACACTTTAACCCTTTGTATGCATGCATTTATCGCTTGGGTTCATTCACGTTCTTGCCCTCAAAGAATTCTCCCAGCATCCGCTCAAGGTCCTCAGCGGAGAATCTGATGTACTTCTGGGGGTTCTTCCCATTCTCAACCAGAGGCCTGTTCAATAATGAATGAAAAAAGTAATTACTTTCTATATTAGTGTATTCACCTCTGCAACAATTGAAACAAATTCATCTTTTAAGAATAGAATTAGCGACATCAATTACACACTTCAGTATGAATTATGGAGACAAATCAAAGCTTTATACTACCGTCTGATTGTATATGTATAAAAACCACATCATGGAAGAAGATTTCCCTCCTGAATAAATAAATATATATATATATATATATATAAAACTGATATATTGAGCGACGTCGCTCACTGTATCCTACGCCAGAAAACGGAAAAAATAATACGTATTTTCATTAAATGTGGGGGCTTACAACCACCCTTAGGCCAAACTGCACATACAAACATGCGGAGAGTTTTGTGGATACTTGAAGAACTCATCCAAAAGGGACAAACTTTTCCCCTGAAGATCTACAGGATGAAGTTTAAAACTCACCCAAAACGTTTTACAAAAGATCTGTAGGCAGGCAATAAAACTTCAGCAACTGCCAGTCTCAGTGATTCACGCAGCTCAGTGTCAGGAACTGTCCATTGAGATTGCTTCTGATGAAGCTCCTCAAATTGTGCATTGAATATCTTGAACCTGATAATGGAATGCATTTCTCCAGCTAATTCAATAATTTATAATAAAATTGATTCATAAACAGAAACAATTATACAATGTACTTTCAGTATGATGCAAGTGGATATCCAACCTGTCTTTAACCATTGCTCTTGAAACACCACTACTATTTCCTCCATCACCACCGACTGTACTACCCCCTCCAGATGAGGTCAGGCCTTGAACAGAGAGACATTGCAGAAGCTGCAAAGGTGAAAGCACCGACGTTTAACAAGGTGAAAATAGTCCCTTTGTAGGCCAACATTGTTGAAGTTTCATAACTATGAACAATTATTCTAAAATCTCACTGTTCTAACATTTTATTACATGATAGCATCAAAACCACATTCAAGGCTAGAGAAAACAAAATGGCTTTGATGAAAATAGCAAAAGAAAAGAAAGAAATGAGTGTCCCTGTATTTGGTAAAGCTTATAGGGTATCGAATCCAACATTTAACAAGGTGAAATTTAGACAACATTCTTGATGTGCCATGACCATGACATTCTTGATGTGCCATGACCATGAAGAAAGTGTCAAGTACATGTGCAGCTTCTTTGACAAGTCTGGATTTAAGCTTCAACCATATGATAGCATCCGACACCATATTTAGAGCAAAGAAAATAAGTTGGTTGTGATAGGAATAATAAAAGCAAAAGTAATAAATGGAGCACCACAATAATTTGTGAAGTTATATTGGCAATTTATCAGAGTTACTGTGTTACTAAAACCAATTGTGTATTCCCATAATTACACTGGGGTCTGCCTTTATTGCCCTTTTACATGTAAAATTTTCCAAGGGTTACAGTTTTCCTATGGCTACCCTACAGATATTTCATGGCTACCCTACAGATTTCTTATGTCTACCCTACAGAGTTCCTACAGCTACCCTACGGATTTCATACCGAATTCCTAAGGCTAACCTATGGATTTCCCACATCTACCCTAGGGATTTCCTAAATTTCTAATCTAACCTTGATTCAATTCAAATAGCACTCTGCTGGCCATCAATGGAAATTTTCTCCAAAAATTCCCCATAAGCATTAAGAAGTTCTATAAATGCTACAACAGGTCTTGGGCACTGAATATTTACAGATGCACTTATATGGAATCTAAAAAGACTTTGATAAAGTGAAATGGATGAAGGTAGACTGAACGTAACATGGTGCATGGTAAAAGTTTTATTTAGAATATCAGAAATGTAGTAGAGATAGTTTTGAATAGGATGGCATAGTGGAATAAAGGCTTAATAAGTTGAGTTTAACCATAGCTAGCCAGAGAGCATGTTGCCTACATCCATGCCAGAGAACAAGAAAAAAGGATACGGAGCAGCAACTATTACATTAAAAGATATATTGTATCCATGAAAACATGAATGGAAAATACATACAATATCCATTAAAAAACAGTTCAATAGCAAGCTGCTGTGTGGGTGTGTGAATGGGAGACAATCCCAACACAAAAGCACAAAATCGTAGTTAATTGAGGATCAACAAAGATAGGTGTCTGATACAAAGATCAATATGAAACCATGCATAAGAACTCAACAGATAATAAGAAGGCAAGTCCAAATTTCAAAGAGTCCATGATTGTTAACAGATCTTAGAAACATATCACCTTTCCCCAAGCATTCCTTTTGTATTGATTCGCATGCTGCTGCACTATCCTACGGTGTCTTTGCACCCAATCATCCCCTAATAAATCCTTGGCTTCAGATCTGAAAATTGAAAAACATTAAGCAGTATTAGCATGAAATAAGCTTTATAAAGTTGATAAAAGAACCATATGAAACAAACCTGCGCACAGATCTGACCATATAGTGAATATTATTCATGAGAAATAGGTGCGTTAAAGCAGCATCCTTATATTGCTTGGACTTCCCATCCAAATTGGTTTGAAGAGCCTGCATTATTCGCATTGTTACAGAGGCTAACTGCGAACCAGATTCATCTCCACTTTCAAACTCTTGGAAAAGTTGCCGCAAGGTTGATTGATAACTGAAAATTAATAGTTCAAGCAATTTTACATCAAGCAAATGTTGAAAGGAAAAAGGCCGAGTTCATCACAACTAACAAATAAATATTCACAGGTAGGCTGAGAATGATTTAAAAATAATTTGAGTCAAAAGTTTTAGAAACTGCATTATATAGCAATATATTTTTTTATAAATATAAAAACAAGCACAATCTAACCTTTTATACTTAATTCCATATCAGGATAAGTTCAACAGAGAATAGAGGACTTACGATAGAGATATGAAAGGTTTCATTGTCAGCCAATTCATCAATAAAGCATAGTATATTTCTTTCTCAACAAATAGGTACAGAGTTAAAAGCATGTGAGCTGAACTTACTCAAACAGAAACTTCACATAGTTAATCACATAGCTGGTCAATGGATGAACAGTTCCATCTAATACGGCAGTTTTTGTTGCATCCTTCTCAACTGCTTCTTCAAAATCACCAAACGTCTCTTGCGCTGTCTGGGCAAGCCTTTTTGTAAGACTTAATGCCGACTCTCTAATTTCACTGCATGCTTTACCCTTGAATATTGAATCAATCTACAGATGAGTCAAAAAAAAAATCACATGGGTAAATGAATCTGTTGGACCAGTATGGCAAAATCCTGTTCAGAAAAAATACAAGCAAGACAAAGCAATGACCTTGGAAGGTTGCTATTACACTAGCTTAAAAACATTGGGAATATTGAAGTCTTTTCCCTAGGTCACATTTCATTGTTAGGTAGTGTAACTACTGCATACTCTGTAACAGGTCATTTTACCTCTGAATGAAGTTCTCGCATTATCTCGTACATGTCAAGAAGCACAAACAACTTTTCTGGTGACCTTTTGCTTCTTGCAATAGCCTCACCAAAACTAAGCAGCACTGAAACACTGCTTGTAGTGACTTCAGCAAAACATTGGTCACTGAGTGAATCAAAGCCTTTAAATACAAATAGCTGATCACAAACATTCCTCTCTCCAGCAAACAGCAATTTGACCTGTTCAGGCATTATCAGATATTTTGAACAGATGCATAAAATTCCTGAAAAGTCTAAAGGCCCTTACAGCAATGCGCATGAAGTGAATCCAATTCCCAATTTTGGCCTCCAAAACCTCCCATTGCATCTTCTGGACATCCTCTTTGCTAAGTTTTTCAACTCCCAATTTTCTGAGGCTTTCCTCCAAAACTGATGAACGAACATCCCTAAGTAAAACATAAGAGTAATAACTTCTCAAACTTCTTGACACTTGCATTGTGCATCAACAATTATACATACTAAAGCACTTACAAGTAAAATTATGATGAAAATAACAGTCTTACAATATTTGCTAACATACAAAACTAATACAGAAAAAGTTTAAAATAACAAATACAAAAGCTGCATAATTATTTACTGAATAGATCCTCAAGTATAATTTTCAATGGTTAACTTTTATGATAAACTTAAAAACAAAAAAGCTGACACTAATTTATTTATGAATTAGCAACTAAGTGTATGTTTAGGAATGATTCTCTAGAAAGCACTTCTCTTACCTAAGTGCTTTTATAAGCACCACTAGGAATTCTCCAAAAACAATCATCTCAAAAAGGTCCTTTTTTATTTTTATTTCCAAACAATATGGAAAAAGAATTTTACTCTCTTAAAATACTCCCAAACACACCTAATTCTCCAAGTTTAGAAAACTTTACTCTAGTCACAAAAATTGATTAACATTTTCACTTTAGCTGGACGAGTGACTCAAAAAAACATAAACATACAAATATTCAATGCTTAAATTGAATTACCCAAAGGGTAAAGCCGATTATAGGAGATAAGCCAAGAGAGTGATCAAAAGCGGTAGAAAAAAGTTAAAAGTCATATTCAACCCCAACATCCCCTCAAGTCCACCCATGATCCATCAAATGTTTAATTGCTGAAAAATACCAAGAATTATATGAAGAAATTGAAAAATTGACCGAGGCATATAAAAAGTTGTTGAAAAAAAACAAAGTAATGGAAATAAAAGAAAGAGTAAAAATGCCTCAAAGAATCTAGTTCATGTAGTTATTTGTAGATTCAATTAAGATAGATTAAGGTCCTCTTAACATCCAACCAGAAGAGTTTCTAACCTGTAGCTTTTCAATAACTGCTGCTGGTGACCAGCTTGAACCATTTGCACAGCTAAATCACGAAGTAACAGGAGAACCCTAGGTGGTACAAGAGTAGGAGGTGTGTAAACAGCAGGTTCACTGTTTTGGTTCTCAGAATGGTTATGAGAATGATTCTTGGCACCACCACCATCACCCTGTCCAGGAGATTCCGAGGATGGTCGGAGAGAGTTTGGTAGGCCATCAAAAAGGCGTTCAGGCTCCACGGGTTTACTGAAAATTCAAGGAAAACAAAGTATTCAATTGATATAAATGAAGCTTACTTGCAAGAATAAAGTGAGAGTGCATGCACCAATAGCTCCATACATGACTTAAGAATCCTAACCCAGGATCATTAGTAAAACAAAAAGTGTCATGAACATAAAACAGCATCCAAAGAGGACATTTTCTCATTCCTCAAAAAAACTATTCTGTACAGTGTACATGCATATGTCATCCTAGAATGATCAGGAAAAGTCCTAATACTGCACATTTGCAGCAAGAACAGGAGGTTGGAACAAGTAACATGCTATACTATTCAACTGTGTTTTGATTTAAAAGAACTAATACTGGCGACAGAAAATAACAATCATATGGAGCCGGACGAGATATGATAAAGCTCCTGATAATGCACAAAAAGTATTGGTTGGTTATTAGGGAAAATAAGTTAAGATGATATTCTTCACAGATGAACTTAAAGAGAAAAAAATTAAATAAAATAAAATAAAAAGGAAAGGAAAAGGCACCATTTAGCATGGAAGCACCAACCTGTAAGATGATAATAACTGCTTAAACTCTTCCTCAAGCTTTGAAATAGCTTTAGTAAGTAAACTGTTTGCATGGTTGATAACTCCGTCACTACTCTTAAAGCCTTTGTTGCTGCCAAAAAAATCGATATTTCTTCTTAGCTGATCAATTGCTTCCAGATAAATCTTCAAGTCCTCATGTGGTCCTTTAAGTATTTTTGTCTCCGCCTATGAGTTGAAAGGGTGACAAAATCAAGAACTATGAAAGAGAATTCCAATATAAACTGAGATGTATATAGCGTCTAAAGACAAGTGTTGCAGGGGAAGACAATATTAAAGTAATAATATAACTGATCATTACTAATTAATCTAATTTAAGTACCTAGTTTATGAAGATTGTGCATCTTTGCGATGCTTAATTCATTTAGTTCCAACCTTCCAGCTTAGGGTTGAGTAATTATTTTGAGGATTGAAAGAAATACCTTTGAAACAAGTTTGATGTAAGAATGTAATAATAACTTAGGAACTAATAATATCCCACGTGCAGTCACATAACTTGAGAATAATTAACATCGAGTTCAATTTGTATAAAAACTTAACTAAATCTAGAAATATTCTAAGCGATCTAACAAGTAACAATCTTATCTAATCAAATGAAGAACTTTGCAGGAGAGTAAAACACGAAATATCACATAGACCAACCTGACGGGAAAGATCAAATTGTGCCAACACAATCTCCGCAGCTTTCAAACTTTTATCAATATTGTCGTGAGCTTTCCGAATAGAATGCGTTCTAATCTGTACCATCCAAAATAAAATCAAACCCAGTAACAACAGAAAGGTCAAAGCTATGAAAGAAAGCAAAACCCAAAATTCCGCAAGATCTGCTGTTCAATTGCTAAGATAACGGAGTAGAGGAAAAGAAAACAAAAATTGACAAATAACCCACATGTTTCCTTTCTCTTCTGTTGGGAAAGTAAAAGGGAAGTCAAAATGATCCAAATGGGTCCAAACCAGAATCCCACGAACTTCCACATTTCTCGCATCTATTTTACATTTTCTCGGGAAACAAAGATAACAAAGAAGGAAAAAAGAGAAGGGACCAACCTGGGTAGGTCTCATGGCAGTCTCAAGGGCAGAGAGGCGGTGATCAAAGGAGCCCAGAATCGAAACCACGCTGTCCGTTATGGTTTGGCTCTTCTGAAGTGATTCTCTCATCATGGCAGCTCTCTCGCTCAGTGAATCCGCGGCCATTGCTGGTACCCCCATGCTTGGTCTTCCCCTTTGGTCAATAAGAGGAATAACAGCAGAGAAAGAGAGAGGAAATTGAAAGAAAGACAGAAAGAGAAGGTGAAAGAGAGGACAAGATAAAAGAAGCAGTTGTTAAAAATTTAAACTTGAAAATGGTGGTGATGGAGATGGAGATGATGGTGGTGATGATGGGCCATGATAGCAGTTTGACATTTCTTTAGGGACAGACACAGTTCACCTTGTGTGCTTCTGACAGGGTGTCTACTACGAATTTCCAAGCGTCTTCTTCAGGTGTTCGGTTCCAGTCTTTTTATTTATTATTATTATTATTATTATTATTATTATTTTTCTCTATCTTGGCTTAGGTATTTTTGCACATTAACCACTTTATTTTGGAAAAACAAAATATGTATATGTAATTTTATCTCACATACTTTATTTTTCTTTAATTTAGCCCCGAACTAATAATACGAAATTTTGACAAATTTCATATAAAAATTTGACGAATTTTATGAAAATTTGTTATTATTTAATGACAAAGCGGAAAATCATTTTCATCATGCTTTTTAATAATTAAATAAGGTGATTTATACATGCGAGTATGTATAAATTATAGTTTTGTGTACGTGCTTTTTCTAACTATTACTGAAGAATAAGCATTTCACCAATTAAATATATATGTTTATTAATTTATCCCAAATTATACCAAAGGGAAAGAGGAGTAAAATTTGTAACGTTCCTACTTTGATTAATTAGAATTTAGAGACCTATTTCGAACAATATTAGGATGTCTACATGAATTGCCTCCGCATATATGCACTCATACACAAATCCTACTCAAACATCACAACAACCTATTTTTTTAATCTAATGCACAGACAAAACCCATGTGGCTGAAATGTTGACACTCCAAAATTGAAATGCAAGCCTCTTCTAATTCTTTAGGCAAAAGTAACCTTTTTTTATTTATTTATTTTTTTGGGTCAGAGAAAAAAAAACCCATTTGACTCAGACCCATCTGAGAGACTTGGCAGTTTCGAATCAACCCATTGGCAAAGTGGCATGCATTCAAATTACAAAACAAAATTTCCATTTCTGGATTATTAAAAGAAAAAAACTCATATTTGGAGAGTAAAAGGTAGAGAAGAATCACGTTTTTTTCTTCTTTATTAACAAACTCATAAAACAAGCGAAAACTTTAATTTACAACTCATTAAAAGCTAATTATTCACCAACCAACCAAAAATTAAAAAAGGAAAAAAAAAAAGAAACAGAAAAAGCTACTCATTAAAAGCTAATTAATTATACAAAAATGGGTTTTGTTTACGTCTTGAATAACTTACTCTTCTTCTTCCTTCTGCGAGTAGTAATGACAAGTTGGTGATTAAGAAAAACCCCCGTTCCTGATCCTCCACCCTTTTGTATATCTTCACACTTTCTGAGTGATTCTACAGAGCGAGGAAGAAATACTCCAGTCCCTCCACATTTTGCAGTGCATTTTAATGGCCAACAGTAATTTTCAAAACCCTAATACAATATGATTACTTATAGTGTTAGTATAATTAATTATCAAATAAATAAATAAAAATGTACAGAAAATAAATTAGTTTCTATGTGCCTGAGTTTGTGTCGGTGTAAAGGGATTGAAAAAGCGAATAGATCCAGGAAACAGTTGGAAGCCACCGTTCCAAGAAGCGTATGAGCTATGGTTGTTGATGACATTGGGAGCTCCATTACCAGTGGAACCAACCCAATTTGAGGAAACCTGTACACTTGTATTTAACCATAACTCCAAAGTGAGTAAAGGGTTATGAAACCTTTTCTTTTTCTTTTTGTTTTTCTGAGGAAAAAGAGAAAGAGTTTAAATCAAATTCACATGGAAATTGCTCCAAAATCAATCATAGCCTTATGCAAAATAGAGTTTTGTTTGGCAGAAGACATTGCTGCTATTATACTATACCACACAATTAGTCATACAACAGCCAACTAAATTAAAGTGCATATGTTTGAGAGTGTTTCACAAGATAGGTGCTTCCCCAAAAACAATCATCCAAAATATGGCTTTCAAATTTGTCTGCCCAACAATAAAGAAAACATTTTTATTCTCTTGAAGCGCTTTTAACCATTTTTGAAGCAATATTTCTCTAGGGGTACCAATTTAGACAAAGAACTTGTAGAAATTTTGATTATATAGCGCTCCACAAATTCCATCTTCAAAAAAAAAAAAAAAATTATATTGAAAGCTGAAATATAGCTAGAGAAGAAATTAAGAAAAGTTAAAATAACCTCCAAGTTAGGTGTTGCACAAGGCAAAGAACAAGTAGTAGTCTTGGTGGGAAACTTGGCAGCAACAGTGTTAGCAACATTGTTGGTTAAATTTGTAGAAGCAATTTCATGGAAGACATCAGAAGGCAACCAAAGCTCTCCATCTTCTGGGTTTGGAGGGAAGTCAGTCATGACTTGAACACTTTTGGAGAGGAAATGAATGAGTAATGCAAGAAAAGGTTGATGAGTGTAAGACTTGTACTCTCTTAATGTGCTCTCTATATAGAGAGTGTAACCGCCAAAGCTTTGTATTTAGTGGAGAGAGAGAAAAACTCTACTCTATTTGGCTTTGCTTAGCAACCAATTTGAACACATCGCGTTAAATGTGTTTCCCAGCATCTATTTTTTTTTCTCAGTTACCATTTTGGATGGATTGGTGTGAAATTAAAATCCCAAAAATATAGCATATATGTTTTTTCTTTGATTACTTTTTTAAAAATCATTGTACTTTCTTCTAAAAGTAGTATTTAGATATTTAATTTTAAATTTAAATATATTTTCTCTTTTAAATTACTCATAGATGTGTGTGCGTGTAATTTTAAGATGGAAAAATAATTAATTTTAAAGTATTAATTAAGATATAATTAAAGTTAAGCACAATTAATGCTAATTTTTTTTATTATAATTATATTATCAGTCGGCAGTGAATGATGTGTGACAAATGATAAGCCGTTAGATGTAACAACAATCAATAGTTTAATATCACTTTTATAATATTATGTATTTCAATGATATATAGTCATGTTTTACTAATATTTTCTCCACTTGAATTTTCCATTGATTTTATTATTTGAGCTTGAAACCATTTTGTTTAAAAAAAAAAAAAAGCTTCAAATATATATATATATATATATATATATATATATATATAATTGGGTATAAAATATGTAGGCAGGTTCATTGGGTAGGCTTGGGCAAAAGGGTGAAGAAAAAGTTAGAGCAATGTTGGAATTCAAGGCATGATCATGCAAAACTTACAAAATATAGGGGCCATTGATATAATTTCCCAAAACTAAAACGACGACGGAGCGTAGGCAACATGTATCATGAAAAGAACAGAGCCAAAGTAAGACACAAACACAGAGGGAAGATTGATACTGGATGGGTTTATGCCGGTTCGCCTTCTTTAGTAGTTCCCCACTTATTTTTTCTTCTTCTTTTCTTCATTTCTTGGACCCAGAACCGTTTCTATATCCTTCCCGAATTACCCTCTTCCATCCGTGAATTTTGCACACCTGCCATTCCTGCCCAGAACCCATTTTGTTATTACAAAGACAAACATCCCTCATGCTGCTGCTGCTTCTTCTTCATCATCCATGGAAGCTGCTCCTCAAGGGTACAGAAGAAACGTGGGTATCTGTCTCATCAACGATTCTAAAAAGGTTATAGAAATTAATCTCTCTCCTCTGTGTTCTGCATTGCGTAGGTGTTTATGTATGCACGTATGCTGTTCGTACACGGTGAATGGATATAGGTGCTTTTTTTTCTTTTTCTTTTTTTTTCAGATTTTTGCTGCGTCAAGGTTAGATATACCAAGTGCTTGGCAAATGCTACAGGTAATTATACCAATTGATTGCCTTTTCATCTTTTTCAGATTTCATTTCAACTTCTATCTGATTTATTTATTTATTTTTAATGACGATGATTATTATTATTTTTGCAATAGCTGGTTCGTGAATTAGATTGATATTGGAATTTTTGGACTTTAAACTGTACTGGGGCTACTGCAAATCTCATGGGTCAACTTTTGGGACTTTCTGTGGTTCCTGTTCCAAGATATAAGGAATTATAACACATTTACCAGAATTATAACACATTTACCAGAACGGATTGTTGCATCAACTGTCCTCTGGATTTTGAAGTAAAGTTGCCTTTTTTCATGCATTACTGTTTTTTGAAGATTGAAACTCAAACCCATAATTTTAAATGTTTTAAATATCTCTGCCTGAATATATGAGGGGAGAAAAGCTTCACACTTTATCATGGAAGTGTCTCGGTTTACAAGCTGTTTCTTTAGTACTCCAACCTATAATTTGACTTGTTTCACTTGTCTACTTATGATCTTTTTTGCTATCTTTTATATATAAATATATATATATATATGTATATATATATTCATTTGATTTATTAATAATTCAACTTTTTACAAAAGGGTGGTATTGACGAGGGTGAAGATCCAAGAAATGCAGCCATTAGGGAATTAAGAGAAGAGACAGGAGTTAATTCAGCAGAAATTATTGCAGAGGTATGACTTTGTTACTGTCAGGAACTATTTATGATTTTTGGTCCTTATGGATTAGTTCTTCTAGACTGCATTTGTTTCAAGAATGGTTCAAGAATACAACTGTTGCTTCTTTCATATTTTGGGAAATTGTTTGATTGCTTCATGTGGCTAAGCATCCAGCTATTAATCACTCTGTAAAGGAAGATTGAGTTGGGCAGTTAAAATAGGAAAGTTTTCAGAAAATATAAGCTATGTGGTGGGAAAAAAGAGCTTTGATTGCTTGTTGCCATCTTGATCTTGCATAAAAAAAAAAAATTAAACTTGATAGGCACAATGGTAAGCTTAAGCAGAAGATCCAACAATAATATCAATTGGTTTGGATGAAAATCAAAATATTTGAAGTCCGAACCTAAGACACACAACTTTTTGCATTTCATAGAAGGAAGAAATATTAATAGTATGAGAATTTTTTCGGAATTCAAGAAGGACTTCTATACTTGTATTGGGACCATAGTGACCTACAAATGATTGTATTGACATGGTTTTAAATATTAGCTCTTCTTGATTACTAAAAGTTGATGTCTATTTCAGTCAGATTCTTTCATTATAATTGATGTACTGATTCTATTAAATTAGGCATCTTACTTGGTTCTAGTGTAGGATGTGTGATGCCCCTCCATAACTAACAATTGTTGGTGAGATTTATTCTCAAGTTTGAAGAAGCTTTCTGTTATGTATTGCCATTCTGGATTTCTTTGCGCTATTTATTCCTCCATTTTACCACATCACATACTGCAATTAGCTTTAGGCTGGTCTTGATATCTTTCTGCTGCTCACTCACGTTTTGTCTCTTGTAAGTTAACCATTTCAAATCTATTTTTTATACAATGCATTCAAGTACTATCATGTGCCGGTCGCTTGTAGCTTTGCTTTCTAAGCCTAGTGGCCCTCATACCCTGTTGACGCAGGATACAAGTGTCATGAGATGTAGAAAGCTAACTCAAAATATTATAAGGTTATTTGATGGAGTTGCCCCAAACTAGCAAATTAGTTCATACCCATTTGAATGATGTGCTTGAGACATGCTAGTTGCTAAAGAGCAAGTGATCCTATGCCAAATGGGTAGTCAGACCTTGTTGAAAAATTATTGCACATCAAAGAAGTGAATTCTAGTAGGGGAAACCATTATTAAAGGTTAAACGGGTCATTCTTAGGTTGTGCTAATATATTTATAAAGTGTCCTCTTTCACCTTTTATTTTATTTATATTACATGTGTTGACAAATGCAACAGAGTTATATTCATAGTTTGTTTTAGTGAACTGTGTAGCTGGAAAGTGGCTTTATTGAGCTTGACAAGTTAAGACTTAAGGTTAAGAAACATGTGTAAGCAAAGGTGAGGACTATAATGTGACTAAAAGGCCTGACAAGTATAAGTTTTTGAAGTCTTTGTATGTAAGTTTTCTTTTTCATCTTATTCTTAAATACTCATAATGCGCTGCTTAGACACAATGAGTTTTTCTCTCTTATTAGATATTAATATATAGTATTACTCTGTTTTCTCTTCTTGTTTTCACTTGAGCTAAAGATTAGGGAGTAAGTTTTCTTCAATACTTTATGCCTCACTGCTAGGTTTTAATCGGGCCGTATTGTTCAGGTGCCTTACTGGCTGACATACGACTTCCCACCAGCAGTCAGGGAAAAACTTAGACATCAGTGGGGATCAGACTGGAAAGGTCAGGCACAGAAATGGTTAGTACCAGAATTCATTTGATGCATTGGCTTGAAAGTGAAGGCTGCAAATTAGTCCAACTTGGGTTCAACTTATCACCCAAGTACAAACCTAATGTTAGTTTATTACCAGCAGAGGATTTTTATGAGTTTCTATGTATTGAGCTACAGAATTCAGTTACAAGCTTAACTCTTATACTTGTTGCGATTATTTTATGTGCATAGCTGCATGCATAAGTTGTGGTATTAGGTCAGAGAAAGCTTATTAAGTGTTGTGAGCTACAAAAGCAGGTTCCTTGTTAAATTTACTGGAAAGGATGAAGAAATCGATCTGTTAGGCGATGGCACTGAGAAAGCTGAGTTTGGCGACTGGTCATGGATGTCAGCGGATCAAATAGTTGACCTTGTGGGTTAAACATGACTATTTTTACTGTTTTGTTGGAGTTCATAATTGCTAGAGCTAGCTACTTGTTCCTTAACATACTGCCCTTTTTTACCTTGCAGGCGGTTGATTTTAAGAAGCCTGTTTACAAGGAAGCTGTAGCGGTTTTTGCTCCTTATCTCCAAAAACGTTGATGCAAATTATCATTTGTCCTGTTTGAATGATTTCAGCTATAGTCTGAGTGGAAGAATCTTAATATTAATTGAATAAATTGTGAACTTCCTTAGCGTTTCACATTCCTAATTTTTCAACAAAGAAATGACCAGCAAAATCTTGGTATTTGAAGAACCGCAGTTTAAATGCCATGTGGAAAATGGTCCACGTCAGATTGATTACAATGCTCACGTGGAAAATGAGCCACGTCAGACTTATTTTAAAAATGTAAAAAAAGTTAAAAACAAAAAGATCCCACATCGTTAGAACTATGAAAAGGAAAAAACTTTCCCGCATTAAGAAGAAAACAAGTTCCATTGATGTTGTACGATTATCTATTAATCTTTTTATTTTTAAATATCACAAATAACATAATTATCGTTCAAATTATTTTCTGTAACAGTAAACAAGTGTTTGAATTTTAACAAGTCCGTTAAGATTTCATGTGTATTTAGGTAAAGAGGAGCTGTCAGAAAAATAAATTTATTATACTAGACTCTTATAAAATTATAAAACTGAAACAATAAGATACTATCTCTTAACAAAATTTAAGCTTATAATTTTTATATGGAAGTTTTTTTTTATTCAAAAAAAAAAAAAATCCTATACTTCTAGTTTCTATATAAAACGCCATTGCATTGGCTATACACTCTTGCTTACGTTAGATGTGCAAATCTTTAAAGAAGTGTCCCACATTGCGCATTTATAATCCTATGCTAACGAATTCAAGATTGAACGATGGGGTGAAGAAAAGTCCCCTCCGATGAGTATCTGGTCTCATGCCTCTATGAGAAATTCTATGGAGTTACTAGTACTAATAACTGTAGTAGTGATTCAGAACTAGTCCTGTTTAAGTGCGATTTATACGGTGACAAAGATCCATCGCAAATTTGGAGTGAGCATGGCGGTTTGAAGTTGAACCTGGGTGAGGAGCTCTACCTTTTCACTAAGCTGATGAAGCTCAGCATCAATGGCTCTCGGTTTAACCGCCATATCCCTTCCGGTATGTGGTCCGGTGAGCGTTTCAGTCGGCAGCGGTACTGGTATTGCCGATAAGCGATACTTTAAGTACGAGAATAGGAGTAGTGGGAGTGAGAGTGTGACATGAAAGATGTACGAGTACAGTCTGGTTGATGGTGGCGCTGATCCCACCGTTGTTTGTCGACTTCGAAGGGAAGTCAAGGGCCAGAAGAGAAAGTTGACCAATTTTATTCCAACCCACCCCTATTTTTGTTCCTCATTGTCATCACCATCAGTTGGTGATCATCATCATCGTCAACAAAGGATCAAGAAGCAGAGAGTAGGAGGTAATCTACATGCGGATGCAGCGGATGATGTGATTGACTTTGGGTTTTTGTTTGAATCTGATGATGAACAAGATTTGAAGGAAATCACCCGCGAAGAGTACATTAAGAAGGCTGCTGCTGTTAATGTTGTAAGATCACCACCGTCAACAACTCATCATCATCAAGTGGACGTAGTTGAAGAGTACAGAGAATTTTGTGGAAATTGATGATGATGATGATCATGGCATTAATAATGTTGCAAAATCATCATCAACTTCAACTACTGGTGGCCAGGACCGTGGGGATCAAATTATACTTAGCGAGGATGCTAATGATGCATTATTAAAATTAATATTTGAAATTACTGATGGGGATGAAGAGCTAGAAAAGATACTTCCTATTAATTATTCTGACGAACAAGATTTGAATGAAGTCACCAGGGAAGAGCACACTAATAATGCTGCTGTTACTGTTTCGAAAACATTATCGTCAACAACTCATCATCATCATCATCAAGTGGACGTAGTTGAAGAATACAACAGCTATGGTGGTACAGAGAATTTTGTGGAAATTGATGACGATGATGATGGCATTAGTAAACATGATAACTTAGGCTTCACATACATCATGGGACTAAACATGCAACCTTCTTTTTTAGTTTAACAATTAACTTATGGAGCCAAAAACAGAGCAGTTTTCATGCTTAATTCATAATCAGTTTTATGTACATACCTAAAAATTACAAAGGATTAAAGTTGGCTAGTCGACAATAGTTAAGGTCTTTTTAACAGTCACAAACTCTTTGGTGGCAAACCTCAAATTTATCGCAAATAAATAGCCACAACATTAATTGCGGCTGGTTTTTTATTATACCTCCGGCACAAAAGCTTTTTACTGGAAAAGTTTAATACTATATTTGAATTGGTGGAATAGGAGTGAAAATAAAGGAAATGATTAATGAGAAAAGAAAAGGTATCATTTATAATAATGGTTGTTTTGGATGATTATTATTGGAAAAAAAATGAAAAAAAAGTGAAATATTAATTAATGCAGTTTGTGTTGTTTACAAAGACACCATTAATCCATGTCAAATTAATTCTAAATAGTAATTTTATCAAATAATTTTAATAAGGATAATTTTGAAATAATAAATTTTTTGATTAAAACCCTTTTCATTTATCTCATTTTTTTAGTGGAAATGGGCGGAAATAAAATAGATTAAGTTAGAAGAAATGGTCGACCTGCTTTTCCTTCCTTTTTATTTATTTTCCACTAATTTTTAACAAGTTAAATAAAAGAATTAAATTATTTCCTTTACTTTTTCTTCTACTCCTTCAATTCAAACATAGTGTAAATGTTTATCATGACACTTTTGTGTATTTGAGTGACAAAATTTTTGTTTTGTCACAATAAATTGCTTTTTATGACTATAATTTGTTTTTGTGCTTATATTTAATTTTTCTTGTCGTAGTATACGATCTTTATATGATGTGTAATACAAAACTTGGGTGAATAATTCCTAGTTTCTGAAAAAGTCCAATCTTCATCACCATATCTCAGATAAGCTGCTATTACATCATGATAGCAAGTTGAAATAGCAAAAAATCCCAAACAAGGGCCACTACATAGTTCACTGCAGACTGGTATGTAAACTTGTTTTCATTTAAGCTCCAAATTATTCCTTGCTTTCAGTTACAACCTTTAATTTATTATTAAATTTGGCAAAGAAAGAATAACAATTTGCAAACGGAAGTCATATTAATCAAAGATTCATTAAAGGAAGTGCATGGGGAAAAGTTAAGCATATACTTGTCCACCTTTCTTCTCTGTCTCAATTGATCTTCAAATTCCCATGATCAAAACACAAATTTAAAGAGCAGAACATAAGAGAAATATAATTATTCCAACTGTAGTCGATGGGTTTGATATCCAGCAAGATCGGAAGGGATGAACTGGAGCCTGGGGATCACATCTATACATGGAGGACCGGCTATTCCTACTCCCATCATGGTGCATCTTCATCTTCCTTAATCTTCTTTTGCTTTGTTTGTTTGTTTTTTATTTATTCCCATGAACCAATATTCGAATTAATTTTTGGAATGAATGTGTTTGATAATGGCTTTAAACATAAGAGAAAGTAGAAATACAAATCTAGACCAGTATAGTCATAAGTTTTTTTTGGGCTCTACATGAATGATTGTCTTTTTGTGCGCTACATGCAATCGCTTTTCTCCATATATATATGTTATTTGCTTTAATTATATATATGTATGACTTAGTTAAGTGCAGGGATATATATGGATGATGGAAAGGTGATCCACCTCACTCGAGGACCTGGCTTTATTATATCCAGCTCATCCACATCCCAAGATGGTGTTGTGAGTTGCATGATAGAAGATTTTCTTCGTGATGGACAACTCCATCGCTTTAAATATGGTGTCAACCCAGTTGTGTTTCTTGTCAAACGAGCAGGTACATGTAGCCTTGCCCCTAGCAATCCACCTGAACAAGTGTTGGGCAATGCAATTTACCTCCTCAAGCATGGATTCGGCAACTACAACCTTCTGGGTAAAAACTGTGAAGACTTTGCAATATATTGCAAAACAGGCATTCCACAAGGCTATGGCTATCTGTTCGGCAGGAGTGGACAAATAAAATCTCTCGCCGCTGCCTTCTTTGCCTTCACTACTATTCCCTATGGACAACTGCCTTTTAGTTTTATGGGCCTAGCACCTGTGGTTTGTGGCTTGTACTCTTTCTTTAGATTAGCTTATGATGTTCGATTCAAAAGTCAACGTGGTGTTGTTGAAGTTGAGACACTTAATCGTTTAAGCTACGAACATGAGGAAATGATGGAAAAGACTAGTACAAGATGGTCCCTGTCTTTTAATCGATATTTCAGTTATACTGTAATGGCGATCGGCATTTATTATGGCTTTCGAGAGAGTACAGTTCTTAAATCGGTTTTGCTTTATCTTCTTTTAGATTGTTTGGTCTTCGAACACCTGATATTGCATGACGTTCATTCAGGGGAATACAAGTTTTACGCTACATGGTTACTTGGATATTGGTATTGGAGATCAGACAGTGCAATTCTTCTATGTTCTAGATTATTATGTTTTTTAAGCTTTTCAAGGATTTCTCTCAGGGATCATCCGAGAACAGTATGGACTCAAGTTTATTACTTAGATAAGATCATAAGGGTACTCATGTTTTGGTACTGGACTCCAGGGTATAGAATTGTTCTCTGGATTAAGTTTGTTTGGGCTTTTATCTATTTATTTTATTATGTCAGCGTTTGCCCGAAAAATTATTTACGATATCAATCGTATTTCAGGAGACGGAGAATGAGAAGGGTGTTGGGAAGCTACAGCAATTTTAGTTAATTAATATATTTTTGTATGTGTTTAGTAAATCTAAGAGTCAATTATGTATTTAGTGTTTTGTTTATGTTGCTATCTATACAGTCTTCTACACATGGTGTATGAAACAAATATTTTAAATTTGTTTCATGAGTTAAGAAATATTATAGAAAATATCTATCAAAAAAATTCTTCAGTTTCCTTTTTGCCTCTATCAAACTGGTATCAGAGCTTGAAGAAGATCCAAAAAAAAAAAAAAAAGGAGAAGAAGAAGAAAAATGTCAAACAACAATCCTGCTTTAGCTGTGTCTATTTTTAATTGAGAAAAGTTTGATTATTGGAGTAATCTAGTGATGCTATGTCTTGAATCTCAAGATTTATGTAATGCTGTTGAAGATGGGGAAAAACAACCAAAAAATAAAAATCAATTATCTGAACCACAGAAAAATCTTCTCAAAAGCAGGAAGCAAAAAGATAGGAAAACACTTTTTCAACTGTATCAAGCAATTGAAATTTTAGTTTATAAGAGGATATCCAAGGCAAAAAAATGCTCAAAAAGCATGAAAAATTATGACAACAATATATTTTGGCCAAGATCAAATGAAGAAAGTTCGTCTACAATTTTTGAGGGCTGAATTTGAAAAACTGGAAATGAAAGATAATGAAAAAGTTGCAAAATATTTTACAAGAGTAAATCCACTATAGACCAAATGGCTTCAAATGTTGAGGTTCTTGAAACTAATAAGTTGTTGAAAAAATTGTTCGAAGTTTACAGGGGTGGTTGCAATTGAAGAATCTCAAGACACTTCAGCCATGTCTTTGGAAAATTTACAAGGAAAATTAAAGGCTCATGAATTTCGAATTAATCAAAGAAATCCACAATCTACTTCTTCTTCACATGATCAAGCTTCAAAATCTCAAGTTTCGTTTACGGGAACCATGATTTTTATAAAGGACATGGACAAGGAAGAGGACGAGGAAGACAAACATATTCTCATGGTACACACAAAGGCAGAGGCAATGAAAATCCAAAGTTAGAAGAGTAAAATCAGTTTCTCAAAATTATCAAGGAGGAAGAGGATTTGGATCTTATTTTCAAAGAGGCAAAAAAAGGTTATATTGAATGTTTTTATTGGCATAATCCCGGACATGAAATTAGTGAATGTTGGAATAAATATCCAGAATTAAAGAAAAATGAAGTTGACATGGTACATGAATCTGAAAATTTTCATAGGACTGTTTTGATTGCTTGTGATGGGAATGCTGGTGATATTTGGTACTTAAGCATAAAATTTTCAATATTTTATGCCTCACTGTTCTAGTTTTTAATTGGGCCATATTGTTCAGGCGCCTTACTGGCTGACATACGACTTCCCACCAGCAGTCAGGGAAAAACTTAATAATCAGTGGGGATCAGACTGGAAAGGTCAGGCACAGAAATGGTTAGTACCAGAATTCATTTTGTTGCATTTGCTTGAAAGTGAAGGCTGCAAATTAGTCTAACTTGGGTTCAACTTATCACCCAACTTATCACCCTAGTTTATTACCAGCAGAGGATTTTTATGAGCTTCTATGTATTGAGCTACAGAATTCAGTTACAAGCTTAACTCTTATAGTATACTTATTGAGATTATTTTATGTGCATAGCTGCATGCATAAGTTGTGGTATTAGGTCAGAGAAAGCTTATGAAGTGTGGTGAACTACAGAAGCAGGTTCCTTGTTAAATTCACTGGAAAGGACGAAGAAATCAATCTGTTAGGCGATGGCACTGAGAAAGCTGAGTTTGGCGACTGGTCATGGATGTCAGCGGATCAAATAGTTGACCTTGTGAGATAAACATGACTATTTTTACTGTTTTGTTGGAGTTGATAATTGCTAGAGCTAGCTACTTGTTCCTTAACATACTGCTCTTTTTTACCTTGCAGGCGGTTGATTTTAAGAAGCCTGTTTACAAGGAAGTTGTAGCGGTTTTTGCTCCTTTTCTCCAATAACGTTGATGCAAATTATCATTTGTCCTGTTTGAATGATTTCAGCTTTGTTCTGAGTGGAAGAATCGTTTGCATTTCACATTCCTAATTTTTCAACAAAGAAATCACCGTGAACCGCAGTTTAAATGCCATGTGGAAAATGGTTCACGTCAGCTTGATTACGATACCCTGGGTTTTTTATTTTTAAAAAAAATTTAAAAATAAAACTGTTTAAATGCTACGTGGAAAATGGTCCACGTCAAATTGATTTTTTAAAATTGTTAAAAAAGTTAAAACCAAAAAGATCCCACATCGTTGGAACTATGAGCAAGGAAAAAAAAAATCCCGCTTTAAGAAGTAAACAAGTTCCATTAAAGTTGTACGATTATCTACTAATTTTATTTTTAAATACCACAAACATAATTATTGTTCAAATTATTAAACGTTTGCAAAGTGTCCCACATCGCCCGTTTATAATCCTATTCTTTCTTCTAATTTTAACATTCGGTTATAGACTCTCAATTATGTTAGATGCTCAAATTTTTAGGTTAATTTGTTTTTGTGAAACACAATCCGGGAATGGGGTTAAGAAAAGTCCCCCCCATGAGGATCTGGTCTCATGCCTCTATGAGAAAGTCCATGGAGTTCCTAGTTCTAGTAGATGTAGTAGTGATTCAGAATTAGTCCTGTTTGAGTGTGATTTGTACGGTGACAAAGAGCCATGGCAAATTTGGAGTGAGAATGGGGGTTTGAAGTTGAACAAGGGTGAGGAGCTCTACTTTTTCACTAAGTTGAAGAAGCTCAGCATTAATGGCTCTCGGTTTAAACGCCATACCCCTTCCGGTACGTAGTCCGGCGTAAACCGCGTTTCAGTCGGCAGCGGTACTGGTGTTGCCGATAAGCGATACTTTAAGTACGAGAATAGAAGTAGTGGGAGTGAGAGTGACGGTGGGTGTGTGACGTGGAAGATGTACGAGTACAATCTGGTTGATGGTGGCGCTGATCCCACCGTTTCCAGGTGGCAATGATGTTGAGAAACTACCTATTTTCTGAGGGAAAAATCAGATTTTTCCCTAATGATTTGTAAACACCAATGGATCCACTCAGCCCGCACTCTTTAATTTCATTTTTTTATATATGTATTTATTGTTGTGTGTGTGTTTGTTTGCTTGTGTGAATTTTGTTTGTTCGAGTTGTGGTAAGGGTGATCTGGGCCATCAAGGAGTGGAAATAGAATATGGATTTGATTTCGTTTGGTTAATTGACAGAAGGGTTTTGACGGAAAGAGGTTAAGAAACTACCTATTTTCTGAGGGAAAAATCCCTCATGATTTATAAACACCAATGGATCCTTCTGGGTCCTCACTCTTATTTATTTATCTATTTATGTATGTGTGTGTTTGGTTTGTTTGCATTAGTACTGTTAAGAAAGGCGATTTTGGGCCATTGAGGTGATGATGTTATTTTCCGAATTGCATTTGCATTGTGTCGACTTAAAGAAATTAGACTACAATTATTTGATCAATGCTTACAATTTATCATTAATTTTATCTATTGCTTTCTCATTAATTTTCCGTGCATTTTTACTAATTGCTCAACATTTCACTACTTGCTCTCATGCAGTGTTTCTTCAGCAATTATGAACAAGGATGATTCATTTGAATTAGGTTTCAAAGGGAATTAATAGACTAGAGGTAAGCAAATATCTACTGGCCAACTAGTAAATTAATTATAATTGCATGCACTGTGCTTTTTGCAACTTGTAGAGCCTCATGATTTGGAGAAGTTAGACAGGGAAAAGAACCGAGTGTTTTGGAATTCTCAACTAGTTGAGGAATCAAAACGTGATCAACCTCCTTTTAGTGGAAATGGGTGGAAATACAAGAGACTAAATTAGAAGAAATGATCAACCTCCTTTTCCTTCCTTTTTATTTATTTTCCACTAATTTTAACAAATCAAATAGAAGAATTAAATTATTTCCTTTACTTTTTCTTCTACTTCTTCAATTCAAACATAGTGTAAATATTTATCATGACACTTTTGTGTATTTGAGTGACAAAATTTTTGTTTTGTCACAATAAATTGCTTTTTATGACTAAAATTTGTTTTTGTGCTTATATTTAATTTTTCTTGTCGTAGTATTCGATCTTTATATGATGTGTAATACAAAACTTGGATGAATAATTCCTAGTTTCTGAATAAGTCCAATCTCATCACCATATCTCAGATAAGCTGCTACTACATCATGATAGCAAGTTGAAATAGCAAAAGATCCCAAAGAAGGGCCACTACGTCATTCACTGCAGACTGGTATGTAAACCTGTTTTCATTTAAGCTCCAAATTATTCCTTGCTTTCAGTTACAACCTTTAATTTATTATTAAATTTGGCAAAGGAAGAATAACAATTTGCAAACGCAAGTCATATTAATCAAAGAATCATAAAAGGAAGTGCATGGGGGAATAAGTTAAGCTTATACTTGTCCACCTTTCTTCTCTGTCTCAATTGATCTTCAAATTCCCATGACCAAAACACAGAGAGATACAATTATTCCAAATGTAATCGATGGGTTTGATGTCCAGCAAGATTGAAAGTGATGAACTGGGGCCTGGGGATCACATCTACACATGTAGAACTGGCTATTTCTACTCTCAGGCCCTAAATATGTACGAGTGATGCAACCGCATAGGACCTCCTAAAATACAGGAGCACTTAAAAGATATATTGGCTATATATATAATTATATATTTATATCGTAAGAGCTTTATTTTTTTAAAATATATATTTCTTTTTTAAATTAAAAGTATAAAAAATGAAAATAATAAATATAAAAAATTATAAATATTAAATAATTATATTATTTTAATACATTAAAATTGATTATTTAATATATATATATATAATTTATAATCTAGAATGTAAATAAATATTGTATAAACTTAAGAATCCATCATTAAAAAGAAAAAAAAAACTCTTACCCTCTTTCACATAATAAACGGAAATAATTAATCAAAAATAATTTTTTTTAATTTATTACGGTAAAAGATTTATTATTTAAAAGATAATTTTTATGTGTTTTTAAAATATTTATTATCTAAAAAAAACCTTACTTATAAAAAATTTCACCAAAAAAGAACAAACGTTTAAAAGAAAAGTAAATATAAAAATAATCGTTTGCTTCCCCAAGCAAATCTACTATAAATTCAATATTTTAGTATTTGATAGTTTTTTTATCTAATAAAATTACACAAAAATATTAATTAAATTTATATGATATTTTTTAAACAAAAATTTTTTTTTCAAAATAAAAAGGACACTTTTTTAAATTTTACATGCGGCATTTTAAATTTCAGGACCGGCCCTGCTACTCCCATCGTGATCCACAAAATATACACGACTTTGGGAACTAAGTCTAAGTCTATCTGGGTCCACCTCTTCTCCTTTTGAGCCTTCACGTTACAATTTTTTGCATTATTAAATTTTCAGAGAAACAAGCATAAAAACAAGTGGAGAAAAATTTAAAGCATATTTGTTTTGTCCACCTTTCTTCTCTTTCTCAGTTGAAATCAAATTCCAATCTCCAATTTGATCAAGAGCAGATAACAAGAGAGAGAGATAATTAAGCCGACTGTAATCCATGGGTTTGATGTCCAGCAAGATCGGGATTGAGGAACTGAAGCCTGGGGATCACATCTACACATGGAGGAGCGGCTATACCTACTCTCATCATGGTGCATCTTCATCTTCTTTAATCTTCTTCTGCTTTGGCCATTTTATAAATAAAATTTTACACTGATTGGGTTGGATAATGGCGTATTAAACATAAGAGAAAGTAGAAATAAGTTTTAAATCTAGACCCTTTTAAGTATATATAGTTACAAGTGTTTTTTCATTCCTTTTTTTTTTTTCATTTAAGAAGTCATAAGTTTTTTTGTGCTCCACATGCATGCGAGCTCTTTTTTCCATATATATGTTATTTAAATGCTATATGTATGATTCCTTGAAGGGATATATGTGGGTGATGGAAAGGTGATCCACCTCACTCGAGGACCTGGCTTTATTGTATCCAGCTATTCTAGATCCCAATCATCCAATGATGATCCAGTAGTATGTTGCAGCATAGAAGATTTTCTTTGTGATGGACAACTCTATCGCTTTAAATATGATGTTAGTGGAGTTGTCTTGCTTATTAAACGAGCAGGTACATGTAGCCTTGCCTCTAGCAATCCTCCTGAAAAAGTGTTGGACCGTGCATATTACCTCCTTAAGCATGGATTCGGTAATTACCACCTTTTTGGTAAAAACTGTGAAGACTTTGCATTATATTGCAAGACAGGCACTGTAAAAGGCGATAAGACTGGGGGCGGCATTAGCGGGCAAATTATATCCCTCGTTGCTGCCTTGTCTGCAGTCATTGCTGTTCCATATCAATTCATGCCTACCAGTTTAATTGGTGTAGCACTTGTGGTCTGTGGCTTGTACTGTTGCAGTAGATTAGTTTGTGATGTTGGATCCGAAAGTAGTGATCGTGATGTCGTTGCAGTTGAGGAACTTGTTCATTTAAGGGGCGCCCATAATGCAATAACGGAGAACATGAACACGGTGGAAAACAGCGCCCATAATGCAACAACGGAGAACATGAACACAATGGAAAACAAAACTACAAGATGTGCCCTGCGTGATTGGCGCTTTATCATTGATACCTTTTTTGCAATCAGATATTGGTACTGGACACCAAAGGGTAAAATTCTCGTATGGTTGAAATCTGTTATTCTTTATGCTTATTTATCTCATTTAGTCTCCTTTCATCTGAGATTGTATGGCTTTAAGATAGGGGAATATAGTGCGTACACTATATGCGTATTCGGATATTGGTACTGGAGATGGAGATCAATACTGAGTATATTTCTTCTATGGACAAGATTATATTTTCTTTGTTCTTTTTTCTTTTCTTTAATCGAGGATCATCCGAGATGCGTGAAGCTAAAGAACTATGTGTTGAATACTATATGGGTATTCGAATTTTGGTATTGGACTCCAGGGAGTACAATTCTTCAATGGGTTAAATTAGCTTTGGTTTATTACTTATTATTTTATTTTGTCCCCGATCACCTAAGAAATCATCACCTGATGTGCAGGGCCATTTTTGTATGTTTTGTTATCCAATTGGCAGCCCTTGTTTGGGAATTGGATTATAGTGATTATATTTGTAGGATTCCCAATGTTACTTTTCTATAGTTGGTGTATTCATGTATGATTGTAATAAAATTTTAATTTTAATTAAAAATATAAATTTGTTGTAAAATATGCGAATGCCATCGTTTTGTAACTCCATCTCCATCCTTCATTATTATTTTTGTAACGTATGTAACTCCCATATTCTATTGATTAGAGATTATCGTATGCAATTACCTATGAACTATAGCCACAACCCCCATAAGTTTTGGAAATATATATTTGACTAATTGATAAACATGCGGAATATCTTAGTAATATATATAGGTATTATTTGATAACTAGCATTAATTATTATGAAAAAAAAAAAATAGCATTCTAGTCTTCTCAAAGATCCAATAGTTATGTCAGATCGAGTGTATATCATCCTTTATCTTCCACTCATTAAGCTATGTGTTTTAAAACTGTTAAATGCAGATGGTGCCAAGGATTTAGACCATTCTCATACAAATTATAAGCTATGAGGGGAAAATGTAAACTGCAAAACTAAGAAAATTCAGAGTGTTAGTGCAAAAAACACAATGTATGGTAGCAAGAGCATTACTCTTCTTATCCTTATCCTTATCCTTATCCTTTTGCCAAAATCATCATAATTTGTCAAACTTTTTCTTGGATTTTGTGAAACTATCAAATTATTTTGGGTTTGCTTTCGGTGTCGCCATTAACCAATACTTTAGCTTGCTTTTCCTTTTCTTCCCCTTCTCTTTGAAAAAAACTCAAGTGTTCCGGAAGTTGATATTTCCGCCCTTTTAAAATAGTGCCACATAAATAAAAATATTAATAAAATATTATATGGCACAATCTCAACGGGATGGGAGTATCAACTTCAGGAGTAAAAGGAGTTTTTTTCCTTCTCTTTTTCTTAAACAGATGAGGTTTGGAATAAATTAGCTAAACGAGTATTATGTAGGGACATCAAGATGGCTTTAGTCAGTGCTGTGTAAGAAACGTTCTACCGAATTATTCTGCTCTCAATGTATATATATATATATATACGTAAGAAGATTCTTTGACAATTTCTAATGAACAGAAAGTTTTTGTCGGTCCACCCCTTCTCTATGAGTCTTCACCTATACCGAAAAGATAAAGGCGAAAACTTGGTTAAATTTTGGAAACAAGCATAAAAGCAACTGGGGAAAAAGGCAAGTTAAATGCAAATTTGTTTTCTAGACCTTTCACAGTTGAAGTCAGATTCCAATCTCCAAAATACAAATTTGAAGAGCAGATTATAATTAAGCCAACTGTAATCCATGAATTTGAGGTCCAACAAGATCGGGATGAAGGAACTGAAGCCTGGGGATCACATCTACACGTGGAGTAGCTGCTATATCTACTAATTAGTATGAAAATGAAAAAGGAAGCATTCTAGTCTTCCAATAGATCCAATAGTTATGTCAGATGGAGTATATATCAACCTTTTTTTTCCACTCACTAAACTATGTGTTTTAAAACTGTTAAATGCAGATGGTGTTGAGGATTTAGACCATTCTCATACTAACTATAAGCCCATGGGGTTATGATGATGGGAATAGATAAACTGCAAAATTAAGAAAATTTAGAGAGTATTAGTGCAAAAAACACAACTTATGTTAGCAAGAACATTACTTTTCTTATCCTTATCCTCTTGACAAAATCATCATCATTTGTCAAACTTTCTCTTGGATTTTGTGAAACTATCAAATTACTTTGGGATCGCTTTCGGTCTCACCTTTAACCAACACTCATCAATAAGCTTGCTTTTCTTTTTCTTAAAGGCGAGGTTTCGAGTAAATTAGTAATTACATGCATATACAATTAATCGTTGTGAATGATATTATGTAGGGACGTCAAGATAGCTTTAGTCAGGGCTGTGTGTGAAACGTCCTACCAAATATACATAAGAAGATTCTTTGAAAATTTCCAATGAACGGATGCTTGGAATCAAAGTCTTTCTGGTTCCACACCTTCTCTTTGAGTCTTCACCCATACCGATCGAAAAGATATAGGTGAAAACTTGGGTAAATTTGGGAAACAAGCATAAAAGCAAGTGGGGAAAAAAGTAAGTTAAATGCATATTAGTTTTCTCCACCTTTCTTCTCTTTCTCAGTTGAAATCAAATTCCATTCTCCAAAACACAAATTTGAAGAGCAGATTGTAATTAAGCCAACTGTAATCCATGGATTTGAGGTCCAACAAGGTCGAGATGAAGGAACTGAAGCCTGGGGATCACATCTACACGTGGAGTAGCTCCTATATCTACTCCCGTCATGGTGCATCTTCATCTTCTTTTATCTTCTTTTGCTTTGGTTTTTTTATAAATGAAATTTTAGACTGATTGTGTTTGATATTGGTTTTAAACATAATAGAAAGTAGAAAAAAGTAAAAAATCTCAATCATCTCGGAGTGGTTATAAGTGTTTTTTCATAAGATATAAGGCTTCCTTATGAACGGTGGTTTAATCTATATCTCTTTTTGAGCCCCCAAGATCTTTTCAATCTATTTTTATATATGGTATTTGATTTAATTATATATATATACTCTGGTAAGTGCAGGGATATATGTGGGTGATGAAAAGGTGATCTACCTCACCGGAGGACCTGGCTTCAGTATATCCAGCTCCTCCACATCCCAACCATCCAATGATCCCGTGGTGTGTTGCAACATACAAGATTTTCTTTGTGATGGACACATCTATCGCTTTGAATATGGTGTTAGACGATTTGTCTTTCTTATGAATCGACCGGGTACATGTACCCTTGCCTATAGCAATCCACCTGAACAGGTATTGCAACGTGCATCTTACTTCCTCCAGCATGGATTCGGTAACTACGACTTTGTGGACTGTGAAGACTTTGCATTATACTGCAAAACAGGCTTTGTAAAACGCGATAAGACTGGGGACATCCTGAGTTGGGCAATAACATTATTCTTCGCTGCCTGCGTTGGTGTCACTGTTATTCCATATCGATTCCTGCCTGCTGGTTTAATTGGTGTACTACTTGTGGTTTGTGGCTTGTACTGTTTGCTTAGATTAACAGCTGATGTTAGATACCGGAGTGATTGTGCTCTTGTTGCAGTTGAGAAACTGCAAGATCATTTAAGCCACGCTCATAATGAAAGGGAGAACATGAGCATGACAGAAAAGAAAACTACAAGATGGTTCCTGAGTAGAATAGACTATATTCGTTATACTCTACAGGCAATCGGACTTTGGTATTCGACTCCGGAGAGTAAAATTTTTGTATGGTTGAAATCCTTTTTTATTTGTCTATATTTATCTGGTTTTGTCTCCCAACACCTAAGATTGCTTGGGTTTAAGCTAGGGGAATACAGTGCTTACACTATATGGTTACTCGGATATTTCTACTGGAGATGGACATCAGTGAGTACAATTCTTCTATGGACTAGATTTCTTTTTCTTAGTAGTTTTTTAGATCCTTTTATCTACGATCGTTCGAGCTGCTTGAAGTTTAAAAAGTATATCTCTGATAGTGTATGGATACTGGAACTTTGGTACTGGACTCCAGGGAGTACATTTTTTCAATGGGTTAGATTTGCGATGCTCTATAATTTTTTGTCTTCTTATCTCTCCGATCACCTGGAAAATCATCCCATGATGAGCAGGGCCTTCTTTGCATATTTTGGAATCCAATCGGCCGCCATGATTTTGGAATTGGATTACAGTGATTGCATTTATAGGATTAGGGAGATCACTTTTTCTATAGTTGATGTGTTCATATGATTGCAATGAACTTGTGAAATTTTACGAGCCCTATTAAATAGCAGTGCTCTAAATTAAATTGGGTTTGCTTTCGGTATCACCATAAAGCAATAATCAGTAAACTTGCTTTTCTTTTTCTTTATTTTTCTTCTCCTTTTCTTTCCTCTTTAAAGACATGAGGTTTGGGATAAATTAGTTAATCGTACGTGTACCACACTACCCTCGCCACGTTTCACGCATACAAGACGCAAAAAATATTATATATACATATATATGTACATAAGGGACATCAAGATGGCTAAGAAGATTCTTTGAAATTTTGTAATGAACTTTTTAGCTGTAATTAAACCAATAATGATGCACGAGACATACACGACTTGGGAACAAAGTCTAAGTCTATCTGGGTCCACCCATTCTCTTTTTGAGTCTTCACGTTACAATTTTTTGTATTATTAAATTTTCAGAGAAACAAGAGTGAAAGCAAGCGGAGAAAAAAGTTAAAGCATATTTGTTTTGTCCACCTTCTTTCTCTTTCTCAGTTGAAATCAAATTCTGTGGATTTAGAGAGAAATAAAGAAATAATATTTTAATAATATATTTTCCAACTTGGCTTTATTTCCAATGGTATCTGGTATATAAATACTATGTTTACAATCAAATGTACACGTGTTATGTCAGACTATAACTTTACACAACTGTGGCTTGCCATTATCTCTGCGCACTGTTTATGCCAACAAATTCTAATCTCCAAAACACAAATTTGATCAAGAGCAGATAACAGGAGAGAGAGAGAGCAAATTTGATCCATGGGTTTGATGTCCAGCAAGATCGGGATTGAGGAACTGAAGCCTGGGGATCACATCTACACATGGAGGAGCGGAAATGCCTACTCTCATCATGGTGCATCTTCATCTTCTTTAATCTTCTTCTGCTTTGGCCATTTTATAAATAAAATTTTACACTGATTGGGTTGGATAATGGCGTATTAAACATAAGAGAAAGTAGAAAATAGTTCTAAATCTAGACCATTTTTAAGTATATATAGTTATAAGTGTTTTTTCATTTTTTTTTTTGCGTTTTTCATTTAAGTAGTCATAAGTTTTTTTGTGCTCCACATGCATGCGAGCTCTTTTCTCCATATATATGTTATTTACATGCTATATGTATAATTCCTTGCAGGGATATATGTGGATGATGGAAAGGTGATCCACCTCACTCGAGGACCTGACTCTATTATATCCAGCTCATCCACATCCCAACCATCCAGTGATGGTGTTGTGAGTTGCAGGATAGAAGATTTTCGTTGTGATGGACAACTCAGTCGCTTTAAATATGGTGTTAGCCCAGTTGTGTTTCTTATCAAACGAGCAGGTACATGTAGCCTTGCCCCTAGCGATCCACCTGAACAAGTGTTGCACCGTGCATTTTACCTCCACGAGCATGGATTCGGTAACTACAACCTTCTGGATAAAAACTGTGAAGACTTTGCAATATATTGCAAAACAGGCATTCCACAAGGCTGTGGCTATCTGTTGGGCAGGAGTGGACAAATAAAATCTCTCGCCGCTGCCTTCTTTGCCGTCACTACTATTCCCCATGGACAACTGCCTTTTAATTTTATTGGCCTAGCACCTGTGGTTTTTGGCTTGCACTGTTTCTTCAGATTAGCTTATGATGTTGAGTTGAAAAGTCAACGTTGTGTTGTTGCAGTTGAGAAACTTAATTATTTAAGCGACGAACAGGAGAAAATGATGGAAAAGACTAGTACAAGATGGTCCCTGTCTTT
This sequence comes from Rhamnella rubrinervis, assembly GCA_007844105.2. NCBI lineage: Eukaryota > Viridiplantae > Streptophyta > Magnoliopsida > Rosales > Rhamnaceae > Rhamnella > Rhamnella rubrinervis. Next base: position 16,163,069 of record CM017576.2, on the reverse strand, counting down.
TAATCGATATTTCGGTTATACTGTAATGGCGATCGGCATTTGTTATTGCTTTCGAGAGAGTACAGTTCTTAAATCTGTTTTGCTCAATCTTCTTTTAGATTATTTTGTCTTTGAACACCTGACATTGCATGACTTTCATTTAAGGGAATATAATTTTTACGCTACATGGTTACTTGGATGTTGGTACTGGAGATCAGACAGTACAATTCTTCTGTGTTGTAGATTATTATGTTTTTTAAGCTTTTCAAGGCTTTCTCTCAAGAATCGTCCGAGAACAGTATCGATTCTAATTAATTGGTTCACTGAGACCATATGGGTACTACTATTTTGGTACTGGACTCCATGGAGTAGAATTGTTGTCTGGATTAAATTTGTTTTGGCTTTTATCTATTTATTTTATTTTGTCACCATTTGCCGGGAAAATTGTTTACGATATACATGGCATTTGAAGATGCGGAGAAAGAGAAGGGTGGTGGGTGATCCGGTTTGTATATATTGAAACGAGGAGCAAGAGTATGTTTGGGATATGCATGCTACGTGGGTAACTTAGTTTTGGGGTATGCATGGGCATGCATGCATGTGACGTGGCCTGATTTTGTGGGATAAGAATCAATTCGTTGCTATTATTTTGGTTGCTCTGTTTTGTTCAATAAAGTCAGAGCTGTTAAACGTTGGGGCAGTGGGCAGTTCAATTTGACATATTTTGATTTCTTTTTACCGTTGTAAGGCTATAAAATAGCCAGTTGAAGTTCATCAATAACAAGCTAAATTGAAAACCCATTCCTCTCTCCTTATTCTCTCACTCTTCTTCCTTGTCTACTCTCAGTAAAAATTCTTGCGTACCATTGGTATCAGAGCCCCCTTTCCACGGACACCCAAGGCCTAATGCAGAGTTTCGCAATGAGGTCCAAGAGATCCTTGCTCGACACGAGACGAGCTTCGACCAAGTTCATGCAGCCCTTCAAACGGTCCTCACTGAGTTGCAAGCACTGCGTGTATCCCGAACTCAACAGGAAGAGAACCCCTTCGCACCTGGGGAATCTTCCATCACTCACCACATCACACGCTCTGCTATCGAAACTCCTCATCCGAGCACCAAGCTTTCCTTTCCACGTTTTGATGGCACTGACCCAGCGGGATGGCTTTACAAGGCGGACCAATTCTTTGAGTTCCAGAACATTGCAGCGGATCAACGTGTTAATCTTGCTTCATTCCATCTAGATGGCAACGCTTCCAATGGCACAAGTGGCTTACAAAGCTCTGCGGACCGTCGACTTGGGAGGAATTTAGCAAAGCTGTCCTTCACCGTTCATCAGAAGCTTTATCTCATCTCCGGCAAACAACAACCATTGCAGCTTACCAAGAATCCTTTGAGCAGTTATCACACCAAATTGATGGACTTCCCTAAGGTTTTCTCATCGGTTGCTTCATTGTTGGTCTTCGAGACGACGTCCGCTTTGATGTTAAAATCAAGCAACTCCATTCCCTAGCTGAAGCTATTGGAGTGGCACGTCTAGTTGAAGAACGCAATCAACTCCAGCGGAAGTCGCCGTCAAACTTTCGTAACCCGCCACCCGTTCCTCAGCCCAAACCGGTTCCCACATCCACAGCAAGGGTGCTTGGCCCTCCGCCCACTTCACGGACAACCGCCAGCCCGATGACTCCACCTAGCAGCTTCCGCCGCATCACTCCACGGGAGGCCAAGGCAAGACGAGAGAAAGGCCTATGTTATTATTGTGATGAACTAAAATTAATAGTATGAGAATTTTTTTTGGAATTCAAGGAGGACTTCTATACTAATATTGGACCTTCAAATGATTGCATTTGTTAGAACCAAGTGGGAGACAATTGTGGGAGACAATTGTGGGAGACAACCACAAAGTGCCAGCCACAAAATGGGCCCCACTCAATTTAAAAATAAATAAATAATGGAAAGATGAAGGAGGGATTGCCGAATTGAAAGCTATAAATACCACTCCTCTTCTTCTGATCTTCACACACCAGAGCAAGAGCTCTCTCTCCCTCTCTTGTTTTAATCATCCTAGTTTTTCTTCCTAGTGTTTAAGCTTGAAAGCTTAAAGAAGAGGATGTAATTGGGTTATGGGTTGTGAGTGTTAGCCAACATTGTAATTTTTCTTCTTTAGTAAAAGATCTGCAGACTCAGGAGGCGTAGCGCGAATTTGCGAACTCAGTTAACAATATTGTGTGTCATTTATTTATTTGCGTTTATACTCCTATAATTTGGTTCGGGGATATTTGCGGTGTAGATTCCCAACAATTGGTATCGAGGTTGTGACTATCAGCGTTGCAATAGTGTTTGGGTGGTTTTGTGTGTGGATTATTTGGGAAAGTTACGTACAGGAGATTGGAATTTAAGTGGGACCGGTGTGACCCTCCAATCTTTCCCCGAACACTAGATAAGATACCACTCGGTTTAATGAGACTTGATCGGCGGCGGTCCAGAATAGTCGGATCTGTCGAGAGAACGATTTGAGTGGGAGTAATGGCCGCAGACGAAGGGAAGGTGAAACTTCGAAAAGTTCAGTGCATTTTGGATTACGGAAAATGCGATAGAGGACTATCTATATCGAGAAAAATTTGTACTTACCTCAAGGAAAGAAGCGGAGAAAATGGCGGATGATGAATGGAAACTCCTCGCACAAGCTCTCGAGTTGTTCGATTGACGCTATCCCGATGTTGCTTTTAACATGAAAGGAGAATACAACGCGCCTTATGGGCTCTTACAAGTATGTATGAGAAGCCGACCTCAAACAAAGTACATCGATGAGGCGATTGTTCAATTTCTGGATGACGGAAGGCACATCGGACAACATCTGAATGATCTCAACACAATCACAACCTAAGTTCGGTTGGAATTGAGTTTGATGAAGAAATCTGGGCATTGATACTTTTATCTTCCTTACCGGAATGCTGAATGAGAAGTAGCTCTCTGAAATAATAAGTTAAAATTTAATGATGTCCGTGATCTTGTTCTCGTGAAGAAATACGGAGAGAGAGGTGAAACATCTTCTTACGCTTCTATCTACGAATCAGAGGAAGAGCTAGAGAGGGCGTAGTAAAACTACCGAGGAAAATCAAAGGACGGAGGTCCAATCGAAATCCCAAAGAATTCGAATTCAAGGTCGAATGTGGAACCGCGGAATACCGGACACTATAAAAATCGGTGCAAGAATGCACCGGACGCAAAGGAAGCGGTAGCAAATGTTGCCTCCCTCGGGGAGATGATGCGTTGATATGCTCTTTGGAAAGAAAGGAGAGTCTTGGGTGTTAGATTCGAGCATCATTCCATGCTACTTGCAGAAAGATCTCTTTGAGAGGTATGTCCGGAAACCTTGGCAAAGTATATCTTGGTGATGATCAACCCCGCAACATTGTAGTAAAGGTGTAGTAAAGATTAAATTAAATGGGTACGTATGGAGTGAAGGATGTCGGACATATTCCACACGAGGAAGAACTTAATCAATAGAGGCGGTGGCGGTACACCTCAACCTTCCATGGTGATGATTGGAGGATATCAAAGGTGCAATGACGGTTGCGAGGCAAGAGAGTGGTACTCTTTATTTGGCTGAGGGCATGTCTTTCGATTTGCGATTCGAGAAGGAAACAAAGATTCTAACATATGGCACCAAAGACTTGGCCATATGAGTGAGAAGGAATGAAGGTTATGCATTCCAAAGGAAAGCTACCGTGTCTACGACGGTGGAGATCGACATGTGCGAAGATTGCATACTTGGAAAGCGTAGAACTTCGGACAAGTAGCGAACTCCAAAGAAGGAAAAGCTGGAGCTCGTACATTCGATGTTTGGGGACCAACAACGGTTTCATCCATTGGTGGAAAACACTACTTTGTGGACGTTCATCGATGATCACTCGGAAGGTATGGGTTTACTTTCTAAGACAAAAGTCGAAGTGTTTGATATTTTCGAGAGGGAAAGCCGTTGAAAATGGCCTTAAAAGGCTCGAACCGACAATGGTGGTGAATATGAAGAAGATTCAAGAACATTATGAACATGGAATTGAATGGAGGATGCAGTGCACGCCTCAACATAATGGTGTAGCTGAGCGTATGAATCGGACATTGATCGAGAGAGCGGCGCGTATGCGGTCGGCCTACCAAAACAATTCGCGAAGCAACACATTTGCATACTTAATCAATCGAGGACCATCGGTTCCAGAGCTCGGGATCTGGAAGAGGTATGGAGCGAAAGAAGTAAAACTCTCTCATCTTAAAGTTTTGGTTGTACAACATATGTGCATATCATAGACCAATGCAGGAATAAGCTTGATCCTAAATCCAGAAAATGTACTTTTATTGGATACGGCGAGGATGAATTTGGATATCGCATATGGGATGATGAAAACAAGAAGGTGATTCGCAGCAGAGATGTTATCTTCAACGAGCAGGAGTTGTATAAAGACAGACATGCATCAGAGACCAATAACTTCGAAAGAATGAATCGATTTTTGATGTAGGTGATATTGAAGATAGTCATGTGATGAAACAAATGGTGACAAATCCTCGCAGAGGAAGTGTTGGACAAAGCAGCAACCGACACATCACGATCCCACTCAAAGCTCCGTATTGAGAAAGTCTTCGGCCCATGTGCCTAACGGAGATACATAAACTATCTTCGACCGATGGAGGAGAACACGAATGCTATGATGAGGCATGTCGGTGAAGGATGCAAGTAAGTGGGAGCAATGGGAGATGAGATGAAATCTCTTGTATCTAACCAGACATGGGAACTAGCTGAGTTACCAGTTGGAAAGAAGGCTCTACAAAACAAATGGATTTATAGGGTCAAGGAGGAGCATGATGGCTCTAAGAGATACAAGGCTAGATTGGTGGTCAAAGGCTTTCAGCAGAAGGAAGGTATTGATTACACCGAAATATTTTCTCCAGTTGTGAAACTAACTACTATTCGATCAGTTTTGAGCATTGTTGCAGAAGGATTACATCTAGAAGCGGTTAGATGTAAAGCTTTCCTCCATGGTGACTTGAAGGAAGAGATTTATGCAAAGAACCGAAGGCGAGAAAATGGAAAGGAACATCGCGCAGGTTGAAAAGGAGCTTATATGGTGCGAAACAAGCTCCTAGGCAATGGTACGATAAATTTGATGGGTTTATGCAAACCAATGGCTATTTAAGGTGCAATCTGACCATTGTTGCTACTTGAAGGTTGGTTCCAGTTTATTATCTTGTTGCTTTATGTTGATGACATGTTAGTAGGTCGATATGAGGAGATCAACAAATTGAAGAAGCGATTGTCAATGAGTTTGAGATGAAGGACTTGGGTGCGCTAAGCAAATACTGGAATGAGGATTAGCAGAGACAAAAGTTGGATACCTTGCGATTATCTCGTGAGTACATTGAAAGGTGCTACAGAGGTTTAATATGAGTGATGCTAAACCGACACCTCTTGCTAACCATTTCAAATTATCCAAGGATCGGTCCGAAACGAGCGAGGAGAAGGAATCTATGGCCAAGGTTCCATATGCCTCGGCAATTGGAAGTTTGATGTATGTTATGGTTTGCACGAGACCGGACATAGCTCATGCGATGGGAGTAGTAATGTCGAACCCGTGCAAGCAACATTGGGAAGCGGTCAGTGGATACTTAGATACCTACGTACTACGAAAATTGCTTATGCTTGAAGATGTGAACTAAAATTGCGGGGATATGTAGATGCTGATTTTCTGAGATTGATCACGGGAGGAGCACTACGGGATATGTGTTTACTTTGGGTGACACGCCATTAGTTGGATTTCGGCTGCAGAAAATTGTTGCTTTATCTACAACCGAGGCGAGTATGTCACAGCGGGGGAGCTCACTTGGTTACAAGGTTTGTTAACGAGTTGGGATTCAAGCGGTGATGAACTGCTTGTGCGTGTGTCGCGATACACTTGGCTAAGAATTCAGCATTTCACCAAGAACCAAGCATATTGGAATTCGCTATCACTTCATCGTCTTTGTTAAAGATGAAGTCATAACGCTTGAAAAGATCCTGTAGCAAAAACCCCGCAGATATGTTAACAAAGGCGGTGACTATCGACAAACTGAAGTTGTGTTCAACTTGGTTGGCTCGAAAGAATGAGACCGGATAGAGTTGATTGATCGGTGTGAAGACATATTGAAATCGGTCTTCAAGTGGGAGATTGTTAGAACCAAGTGGGAGACAATTGTGGGAGACAATGTGTGGAGACAACCACAAAGTGCCAGCCACAAAATGGGCCCCACTCAATTTAAAAATAAATAAATAATGGAAAGATGAAGGAGGGATTGCCGAATTGAAAGCTATAAATACCACTCCTCTTCTTCTGATCTTCACACACCAGAGCAAGAGCTCTCTCTCCCTCTCTTGTTTTAATCATCCTAGTTTTTCTTCCTAGTGTTAGGGTAAGCTTCAGTTGAAAGCTTAAAAGAAGAGGATGTAATTGGGTTATGGGTTGTGAGTGTTAGCCAACATTGTAATTTTTCTTCTTTAGTAAAAGATCTGCAGCAGCTCCGGAGACGTAGGCACGAATTTGCCGAACTCCGTTAACAATATTGTGTGTCATTTATTTATTTGCGTTTATACTCCTCATAATTTGGTTCCAGGGATATTTGCAGGTGTAGATTCCCAACAGCATTTACATGGTTTTAAATATTAGCTCTTCTTGATTACTAAAAGTTGATTTCTTTTTCGGTCAGATTCTTTCATTATAATTGATGTACTGATTCTATTAAATTAGGCATCTTACTTGGTCCTAGTGTAGGATGTGTGATGCTCCTCCATATCTAACAATTGTTGGTGAAATTTATTCTCAAGTTTGAAGAAGCTTTCTGTTATGCATTGGCATTCTGGATTTCTTCACACCATTTATTCCTACATTTGACCACATCACATACTTCAATTAGCTTTAGGCTGGTCATGATATCTTTCTGCTGCTCACTCACCTTATGTCTCTTGTAAGTAATCATTTCAAATCTATTTTTTATACAATGCATTCAAGAAACTATCATGTGCTGGTCGCTTGTAGCTTTGCTTTCTAAGGCTAGCAGCCCTTATATCCTGTTGACACAGGATACAAGCGTCATGAGATGTAGAAAGCTAACTCAAAATATTATAAGGTTATTATTTGATGGAGTTGCCCCTAACTAGAAAATTAGTTCATACCCCTTTGAATGATGTAATTGACACATGCTAGCTGCTAAAGGGCAAGTGATCCTATGCCAAATGGGTAGTCAGACCTTGCTGAAAAATTATTGCACATCAAAGAAGTGAATTCTAGGAGGGGAAACCATTATTAAAGGTTAAACAGGGCATTCTTAGGTTGCGCTAATATATTTTATAGAGTTTCCTCTTTCACCATTTATTTTGTTTATATTACATGTGTTTACAAACGCAACAGAGTTATATTCATACTTTGTTTTAGTGAACTGTGTAGCTAGAAAGTGGCTTTATTGAGCTTGACAAGTTAAGACCTAAGGTTAAGAAACATGTGTAAGCAAAGGTGAGGACCATAATGTGACTAAAAGGCCTGACAAGTATAAGTTTTGTATGTTTCTTTTCCATCATATTCTTAAATACTCATAATGCGCTGCTTTTACATAATGAGTTTTTCTCTCTTGTTAGATATTAATATATAGTATTTCTCTGTTTTCTTTTCTTGTTTTCACTTGAGCTAAAGATTAGGGAGTAAGCTTTCTTCAATACTTTATGCCTCACTGTTCTAGTTTTTAATTGGGCCGTATTGTTCAGGTGCCTTACTGGCTGACATACGACTTCCCACCAGCCGTCAGGGAAAAACTTAGATATCAGTGGAGATCAGACTGGGAAGGTCAGGCACAGAAATGGTTAGTACCAGAATTCATGTTGATGCATTTGCATGAAAGTGAAGGCTGCAAATTAGTCTAACTTGGGTTCAACTTATCACCCAAGTACAAACCTAATGCTAGTTTATTACCAGCAGAGGATTTTTATGAGCTTTTATGTATTGAGCTACAGAATTCAGTTACAAGCTTAACTCTTATAGTATACTTAATGAGATTATTTTATGTGCATAGCTGCATGCATAATTTGTGGTATTAGGTCGGAGAAAGCTTATTAAGTGTTGTCAACTACAAAAGCAGGTTCCTTGTTAAATTCACTGGAAAGGACGAAGAAATCAATCTGTTAGGCGGTGGCACTGAGAAAGCTGAGTTTGGCGACTGGTCATGGATGTCAGCGGATCAAATAGTTGACCTTGTGGGTTAAAAGCATTACTATTTTTACTGTTTTGTTGGAGTTCATAGGTGCTAGAGCTAGCTACTTGTTCATTGGCATACTGCTCTTTTTTTATCTTGCAGGCGGTTGATTTTAAGAAGCCTGTTTACAAGGAAGTTCTAGCTGTTTTTCTTCCCCATCTCCAATGACTCTTATTGATTCAAATTACCATTTTATCCTGTTCGAATGGTTTCGGCTTATATTCTGAGTGAAAATTTTCTTAATATTAATTGAATAAATTGTGAATTTCATTAGCGTTTCACATTCCTAATTTTTCAACGAAGAAATGACCATCAGCAAAATCTTGGTATTTTAAGAACCGCTGTTTAAATGCCATGTGGAAAATGGTCCCCGTCAGATTGATTACGAAACTGTTTGAATGCCACGTGGAAAATGATTACGTCAGATTGATTTTTTAAAAACGTTAAAAGTCAAAGCAAAGAGATCCCGTATATATATGAGCGGGAAATATATTTATATATATATATATATAAGAAAAAAAAAAAGAAAAACTCCGCATCATGAACTAAAGAAGTTCCATTGAAGTTGTTCATAATAACAATTCAAATAATTTTCTATTACACTATAAAAAAGTGTCCCACATCGTCTATTTGTAGTTATGTTCTTACTTTTTAGTTTTTAAAAATAAAACGTCATTACAATCGGTTATAGATTCTCGCTTATCTTAGACGTGCAAATCTTTTTGGTTAATTTCTTTTGATGAAATACAATCTACCAACTATCTTTTATCTGCGCTACTTCAAAATTTAAAATTTGAACGAAATCAAGGTTGAAGGATGGGGTTGAGAAAAAGTAAAATAACCTCCAAGTTGGGTGTTTTTGCACAAGGCAACCAACAAGTAGTAGTCTTGGTGGGAAACTTGGCAGCAGCATTGTGAGCTCCATTGTTGGTTAAATTTGTAGAAGCAATCTCATGGAAGACATCAGAAGGTAACCAAAGCTCTCCATCTTCTGGGTTTGGAGGGAAGCTAGTCATGACTTGAACACTTTAGAGAGAGAAATGAATGAGCAATGCAAGAGAAGGTTAAGGAGTGTAAGACTTGTACTCTCTATCTGTGCTCTCTATATGGAGAGTGTAACCGCTAAAGCTTTGTATTTAGTGGAGAGAGAGAAAAGCTCTACTCTATTTAGCTTCGCTTAGCAACCAATTTGAACACATTGCGTTAAATGTGTTTCCCAGCATCTATTTTTTTTTTCTCAGTTACCATTTTGAATGTATTGGTGTGAAATTAAAATCCCAACAACATAGCATATATGCTTCTTCTTCGATTACTTTTTTAGAAATCTTTCTACTTTTTTCTAAAAATAGTATTTAGATATTTATTTTTAAATTTAAACATATTTCTTCTCTTTTAAATTACTTATTTACGTGTGTGCGCGTAATTTTAAGATGGCAAAATAATTAATTTTAAAGTACTAATTAAGATATAATTAAAGTTAAGCACAATTAATGCTAATTTTTTTATTATAATTATATTATCAGTCGGCAGTGAATGATGTGTGACAAATGATAAGCCGTTAGATGTAATAACAATCGATAGTTTAATATCACTTTTATAATTTTATGTATTTCAATGATATATAGTCATGTTCAGGGTATGATCATGCATAACTCACAAAGTGTAGGGGCTGTTGATATAATTTCCCAAAACTAAAACGACGACGGAGCATAGGCATGGATCATGAAAAGAACAGACCCAAAGTTAGACGCAAACAGAGAGAGCTTCCCAAGTGGAAGATTGATACTGAATGGGTTTATGCCGATTCGCCTTCTTTAGTAGTTCTCCACTGATTCTTTTTTCTTCTTGTTCTTCATTTCTTGGACCCAGAACCGTTTCTATATCCTTCCCGAATTACCCTCTTCCATCCGCGAATTTTGCACACCTGCCATTCCTGCCCAAAACCCATTTTGTGATTACAAAGACAAACATCCCTCGTGCTGCTACTGCTTCTTCTTCTTCTTCTTCATCATCCATGGAAGCTCCTCCTCAAGGGTACAGAAGAAACGTGGGTATCTGTCTCATCAACTATTCTAAAAAGGTTATAGAAATTTCTCTCTCCCCTCTGTGTTCTGCATTGCGTAGGTGTATCTGTATGCACGTATGCTGTTCGTACACAGTGAATGGATATAGTTTATTTTATTTTATTTTGTTTAACAAGAATGCAATTTTTTTTTTCCAGATTTTTGCTGCGTCAAGGTTAGATATACCCAGTGCTTGGCAAATGCCACAGGTAATTATACCAACTGATTGCCTTTTTATCTTTTTTCTGAATTCATTTCAACTTCTATCTGATTTGTTTATTTATTTTTATTTTTTAATTATGATGATTATTATTACTTTTGCAATAGCTGATTCGTGATTTTTCCAGCAATTAGTATTAGATTGATATTGGAATTTTTGGACTTTAAATTGTATTGGGGCTACTGCAAATCACAAGGGTCAACTTTTGGGACTTTCTGGTTCCTGTTCCAATATATATAAGGAATTATAACACATTAACCAGAACGGATTGTTGGATCGACTGTTCTCTGGATTTTGAAGTAAATTTGCCTTTTTTCATACATTACTGTTTTTTGAAGATTGAAACTCAAACCCATAATTTTAAATATCTCTGCCTGAATATATGAAGGGGGCAAAGCTTCACACTTTATCATGGAAATGTCTCGGTTCACAGGCTGTTTCTTTAGTACTCCAACCTATAATTTGACTTGTTTCACCTGTCTACTTATGATCTTTTTTGCTATCTTATATATATATATATATATATATATATATATATATATATATATATTCATTTGATTTATTATTAATTCAACTTTTTACAAAAGGGTGGTATTGACGAGGGTGAAGATCCAAGAAATGCAGCCATTAGGGAATTAAGAGAAGAGACAGGAGTTAATTCAGCAGAAATTATTGCAGAGGTATGACTTTGTTACCATTGGGAACTATTTATGATTTTTGGTCCTTATGGATTTGTTCTTCTAGAGTGCATTTGGTTCATGAATACAACTGCTGTTTCTTTCATATTTTGGGAAATTGTTTGATTGCTTCATGTGGTTAAGCATCCAGCTATTAATCACTCTGTAAAGGAAGATTGAGTTGGGCAGTTAAAACAGGAAAGTTTGCAGAAAATATAAGCTATGGGGTAGGAAAAAAGAGCTTAGATTGCGTGTTGCCATAAAACAAAATTTTTAAACTTGATAGGCACATTGGTAAGCTTAAGCAGAAGATCCAACAATAATTTCAATTGGTTTGGATGAAAATCAAAATATTTGAAGTCCGAACCTAAGACAACTTATTGCATTTCATAGACAGAAGAAATATTAATAGTATGAGAATTTTTTCGAAATTCAAGAAGGACTTCTATACTTGTATTGGGACCATAGTGACCTACAAATGATTGCATTTACATGGTTTTAAATATTAGCTCTTCTTGATTACTAAAAGTTGATGTCTATTTCACTCAGATTCTTTCATTATTTTTGATGTATTGATTCTATTAAATTAGGCATCTTACTTGGTCCTAGTGTAGGATGTGTGATGCTCGTCCATATCTAACAATTGTTGGTGACGTTTATTCTCAAGTTTGAAGAAGCTTTTTGTTATGTATTGCCATTCTGGATTTCTTTGCACCATTTATTCCTCCATTTTAACACATCACATACTGCAATTAGCTTTAGGTTGGTCATGATATCTTTCTGCTGCTCACTCGCGTTTTGTCTCTTGTAAGTTAATCATTTCAAATCTATTTTTTATACAATGCATTCAGGTACTATCATGTGCCAGTCGCTTGTAGCTTTGCTTTCTAAGGCTAGCGGCCCTTAAACCCTGTTGACGCACGATACAAGTGTCATGAGATGTAGAAAGCTAACTCAAATATTATAAGGTTATTTGATGGAGTTGCCCCAATCTAGCAAATTAGTTCATACCCATTTGAATGATGCGATTGAAACATGGTAGCTGCTAAAGAGCAAGTGATCCTATGCCAAATGGGTAGTCAGACCTTGTTGAAAAATTATTGCACATCGAAGAAGTGAATTCTAGGAGGGGAAACCATTATTAAAGGTTAAACATGGCATTCTTAGGTTGCGCTAATATATTTTATAGAGTGTCCTCTTTCACCGTTTATTTTATTTATATTACATGTGTTGACAAATGCAACAGGGTTTTATTCATAATTTGTTTTAGTAAACTGTGTACCTGGAAAGTGGCTGGCTTTATTGAGCTTGACAATTGAAGACTTAAGGTTAAGAAACATGTGTAAGCAAAGGTGAGGACTATAATGCGACTAAAAGGCCTGACAATTATAAGTTTTTGAAGTCTTTGTATGTATGTTTTCTTTTTCATGTTATTCTTAAATACTCATAATGCGCTGCTTATACGTAATGAGTTTTTCTCTCTTATTAGATATTAATATATAGTATTTCTCTGTTTTCTTTTCTTGTTTTCACTTGAGCTAAAGATTAGGGAGTAAGCTTTCTTCAATACTTTATGCCTCACTGTTCTAGTTTTTAATTGGGCCGTATTGTTCAGGCGCCTTACTGGCTGACGTACGACTTCCCACCAGCGGTCAGGGAAAAACTTAATAATCAGTGGGGATCAGACTGGAAAGGTCAGGCACAGAAATGGTTAGTACCAGAATTAATTGTGATGCATTTGCTTGAAAGTGAAGGCTGCAAATTAGTCTAACTTGGGTTCAACTTATCACCCAAGTACAAATCTAATGCTAGTTTATTACCAGCACAGGATTTTTATGAGCTTCTATGTATTGAGCTACAGAATTCAGTTACGAGCTTAACTCTTATAGTATACTTATTGAGATTATTTTATGTGCATAGCTGCATGCATAATTTGTGGTATTAGGTCGGAGAAAGGTTATTAAGTGTTGTGAACTACAAAAGCAGGTTCCTTGTTAAATTCACTGGAAAGGACGAAGAAATCAATCTGTTAGGCGATGGCACTGAGAAAGCTGAGTTTGGCGAGTGGTCATGGATGTCAGCGGATCAAATAGTTGACCTTGTGGGTTAAAAACATTACTATTTTTACTGTTTTGTTGGAGTTCATAAGTGCTAGAGCTAGCTACTTGTTTCATTGACATACTGCTCTTTTTTTACCTGGCAGGCGGTTGATTTTAAGAAGCCTGTTTACAAGGAAGTTCTAGCTGTTTTTGCTCCCCATCTCCAATGACTTTCGTCGATCCAAATTACCATTTTATCCTTCCTTTTTTTTTTTTTGGTTAAAATTATCATTTTATCCTTTTCGAATGGTTTCAGCTTATATTCTGAGTGCAAGAATTTCTTAATATTAATTGAATAAATTGTGAATTTCATTAGCGTTTCACATTCCTAGTTTTTCAACAAAGGAATGACCATCAGCAAAATCTTGGTATTTTAAGAACCGCTGTTTAAATGCCATGTGAAAAATGGTCCGCGTCAGATTAATTACAAAATTGTTTAAATGCCACGTGAAAAATGATTACGTCAGATTGATTTTTTAAAAGCGATAAAAGTCAAAGCAAAGAGATCCCATATATATATATATATATATATATAATTTTGTTTTTGGTAATAAGAGCTCCCACGTATCGTCTGAACTCTGAGCAGGAAAAAAAAAAAAAAATCCGTACCAGGAACTAAAGAAGTTTCATTGAAGTTGTTCATAATTATCACTCAGATAATTTTCTATTATTATAAAAAAGTGTCCCACATCGTTTATATATAGTTTTGTTTTTGCTTTTAGGTTTTATAAATGAAACGCTATTAGGCTCTCACTTATCTACCCTGTTTCAAAATTTAAAATTTGAAGGAAAAGGATGGGGTTAAGAAAAGTCCCCTCCGATGAAGATCTGGTATCATGTCTGTGTGACAAAGTCTATGGAATTACTAATTCTAATAACTATAATAGTGATTCAGAACTAATTCTATTTGAGTGCGATTTATACGGTGACAGAGACCCATGGCAGATTTGGAGTGAGCATGGGGGTTTGAAGTTGAACAAGGGTGAGGAGCTCTACTTTTTCACTAAGTTGAAGAAGCTCAGCATCAATGGCTCTCGGTTTAACCGCCATACCCCTTCCGGTACGTGGTCCGGTGTAAACCGCGTTTCAGTCGGCGGCGGTACTGGTGTTGCCGATAAGCGATACTTTAAGTACGAGAATCGGAGGAGTACTGGGAGTGAGAGTGACTGTGGGTGTGTGACGTGGAAGATGTACGAGTACAGTCTGGTTGATGGTGGCGCCGATCCCACCGTTGTTTGTCGACTTCGAAGGGAAATCAAGGGCCAGAAGAGAAAGTTGACCAATTTTATTCCAAACCACCCCGATTCTTGTTCATCATCATCGTCATCACCGTCCGTTGCTCATCATCATCACCAGCAAAGGATCAAGAAGCAGAGAGTAGAAGGTAGCCTACATGTGGATGCAGCAGATGATGTGATTGACTTTGGGTTTTTGTTTGATTCTGACGATGACCAAGATTTGAAGGAAATCACGGGGGAAGAGTACATTAAGAAGGCTGCTGCTGTTAACGTTGTAAAATCACCACCGTCAACAACTCCTCATCATCATTATCAAGTGGACGTAGTTGAAGAACACAGCAGCTATGGTGGTACAGAGAATTTTGAGGAAATTGACGATGGCGATGATCATCGCATTAATAATGTTGCAAAATCATCATCAACTTCAACTACTGGTGGCCAGGACCGTGGGGATCAAATGACATTTAGCGAGGATGATAATGATGCATTATTAAAATTAATTTTTGAAATTATTTATTAATGCGATGGTAGCACAGAGAATTTAGCGAGGAGTATGAAGAGCTGGAAAAGATGCTTCCTTTTAATTATTCTCAAGAACAAGACTTTAAGGAAATCACCAGGGCAGAGTACATTAATAAGGCTGCTGCTGTTAACGTTGC
This sequence comes from Rhamnella rubrinervis, assembly GCA_007844105.2. NCBI lineage: Eukaryota > Viridiplantae > Streptophyta > Magnoliopsida > Rosales > Rhamnaceae > Rhamnella > Rhamnella rubrinervis. The sequence goes on along the minus strand of CM017576.2, from coordinate 16,147,865 downwards.
AAAATCGCCATCGTCAACAACTCATCATCATCATCATCAAGTGGACGTAGTTGAAGAACACAGCAGCTATGGTAGCACAGAGAATTTTGTGGAAATTGATGACGACGATCATGGCATTTATAATGTTGCAACATCATCATCAACATCAACTACTGCTGGCCGGGACCATGGTGACAATAATGTTTCAAAATTATCATCGTCAACTGCTACTTCTCATAAAATGGAACATCAAAATAATAGTAATAATGTTGTGGGTGATCAAGTGGATTATAATATTGGAGCAGTAGAGCAAAAAAATGGGATGGAAGCTGAAGATGATGAAGAATATTTAAGTGGAAAATCATTTGCGGAGCTGCTGCAGAGTATTCCTCTTTATTATGAAGAACACGATCACGACGATGTTCTCATGGATAATGTGAATTTCTTGGCTTGTGATCAACCGATGGAGAAACTCATTGCAAGCATGTAGCTGCGACCACATTCCAACACTTCCACTTCATTAATCAAGGAGCTAGCTAGCTTATATAATATTCTTTGATTTACTTACTTTAATTAGACTTTGTATCCATGTATAAATTGAAGTTTGTTAGCCATTTACATTTAATTGTTTGCAAATTTATATAACCTTCTATGTATTTTCCCATAATTTTTCATACTGGTCTAGATTTATTTTTTCTACTTTCTCTTATGTTTAACGCCATTATCAAACACAATCAGTCCAAAAATTAATTCGAATATTGGTTTATAGGAATAAATTTTTTTAAAAAATAACAAAAGAAGATTAAGGAAGAAAACAGAGGAATATTTCTGATAGATATTTTCTATAATATTTCTTAACTCATCAAAAAAACTTAAAATACTTGTTTCATACACCCTGTGTAGAAGACTATAGAGATATTAACATAAACAAAACATTAAATACATAATTAACTCTTATATTTGGTAAACACATACAGAAATATATTAATTAACTAAATTTGCTGTAGCTTCCCAACACCCTTCTCATTCTCCGTCTCCTCCAATGCGATTGATATCGTAAATAATTTTTCAGGCAAATGGTGACAACATATAATAAATAGATAAAACCCCAAACGAATTTAATCCAGCGAAGAATTCTACTCCCTGGAGTCCAGTACCAAAATAGGAGTACCCTTATGGTCTGATCTAAGTAATAAACTAGAGTCAATACTGTTCTCGGATGATCCCTGAGAGACATCCTTGAAAAGCTTAAAAAACATAATAATCTTGAACATAGAAGAATTGCACTGTCTGATCTCCAGTACCAATATCCAAGTAACCATGTAGCGTAAAACTTGTATTCCCCTGAATGAACGTCATGCAATATCAGGTGTTCGAAGACAAAATAATCTAAAAGAAGATAAAGCAAAACCGATTTAAGAACTGTACTCTCTGGAAAGCCATAATAAATGCCGATCGCCATTACAGTATAGCCGAAATATCGTTTAAAAGACAGGGACCATCTTGTACTAGTCTTTTCCATCATTTCCTTCTGTGTGTCGCTTAAATGATTAAGTTTCTCAACTGCAACAGCACCACGTTGACTTTTGAATCCAACATCATAAGCTAATCTAAAGAAACAGTACAAGCCACAAACCACAGGTGCTAGGCCAATCAAACTAAAAGGCAGTTGTCCATAAGGAATAGTAGTGAAGGCAAAGAAGGCAGCGGCGAGAGATTTTATTTGTCCACTCCTGCCGAACAGATAGCCATAGCCTTGTGGAATGCCTGTTTTGCAATATATTGCAAAGTCTTCACAGTTTTTCCCCAGAAGGTTGTAGTTACCGAATCCATGCTTGTGGAGGTAAAATGCACGGTGCAACACTTGTTCAGGTGAACTGCTAGGGGCAAGGCTACATGTACCTGCTCGTTTGATAAGAAACACAACTGGGTTGACACCATATTTAAAGCGATGGAGTTGTCCATCACGAAGAAAATCTTCTATCCTGCAACTCACAACACCATTTTGGGATGTGGATGAGCTGGATATAATAAAGCCAGGTCCTCGAGTGAGGTGGATCACCTTTCCATCATCCACATATATCCCTGCACTTTACTAAGTTATACATATATATAATTAAAGCAAATAACATATATATGTGGCGAAAAGAGATTGCATGTAGTGCACAAAAAGACAATCATTCATGTAGAGCACCAAAAAAAACTTGTGACTATACTGGTCTAGATTTATTTTTTCTACTTTCTCTTATGTTTAACGCCATTATCAAACACAATCAGTCCAAAAATTAATTCGAATACTGGTAATCTATGGGAATAAAAAAATAAATTTAAAATAAAATAAAATAAAAAACCAAAGCAAAAGAAGATTAAGGAAGATGAAGATGCACCATGATGGGAGTAGGAATAGCCGGTCCTCCATGTGTAGATGTGATCCCCAGGGCACAGTCTATCCCTTCTGTTCTTCCTGTACATCAAATCCATCGACTACAGTTGGAATAATTGTATTTCCTGCTCTTTAAATATGTGTTTGGTCATGGGAATTTGAAGATCAATTGAGACAGAGAAGAAAGGTGGAATGCTTAACTTTTCCCCATGCACTTCCCTTTATGATTCTTTGATTAATATGACATCCGTTTGCAAATTGTTATTCTTTCTTTGCCAAATTTAATAATAAATTAAAGGTTGTAACTTAAAGCAAGGAATAATTTGGAGCTTAAATGAAAACAGGTTTACATACCAGTCTGCAGTGAATTACGTAGTGGCCCTTCTTTGGCATCTTTTGCTATTTCAACTTGCTATCATGATGTAGTAGCAGCTTATCTGAGATATGGTGATGAAGATTGAACTTATTCAGAAACTAGGAATAATTCATCCAAGTTTTGTGTTACACATCATATAAAGTTCGTAGTATACGACAAGAAAAATTAAATATAAGCACAAAAACAAGTTTAGTCATAAAAAGCAATTTATTGTGACAAAATAAAATTTTGTCAATCAAATACAAAAAAGTGTCATGACAAACATTCACACTATGTTTGAATTGGAGTAGTAGAAGGAAAAAGAAAAGTAAAGAAATAATTTAATTTTTTTATTTGGTTTGTTAAAAATTAGTGGAAAGTAAATAAAAAGGAAGGAAGGAGGTTGACCATTTCTTCTAATTTAGTCTATTTTATTTCCACCCATTTCCACTGAAAAATGAGATAACTAAAAAGGACTTTAATAAAAAAAAATTATTATTTTAAAATTACCCTTATTAAAATTGTTTGATAAAATTACTATTTTGAATTAATTTGATATGGATCAAGGGTATTTTTGTGAACAAAACAAACTATATTAATTAATTTTTCACTTTTTTTTCCTTTCCTTTTCTTTTATTTTTTTCATTAATAATCATCCAAAACAACAATTATTATAAATGATATTCTTTCCTTTCCTCATTTATTATTTACTCTTTTATCCCTCCTATTCTATCAATTCAAATATAATGTTAAAATTAACGACTAAAAAGCTTTTGTGCCGGAGGTATAATAAAAAACCAGCCACAATTAATGCTGTGGATATTTATTTGCAATAAATTTGAGGTTTGTCAGCAAAGAGTTTGTGACTTTTAAAAAGAGCTTAACTATTGTTGACTAGTTAACTTTAATCCTTTGTAATTTTATGTATGTACATAAAACTGATTATGAATTAAGCATTAAAACTACTCTTTTTTTGGCTCCATAAGTTTATTGTTAAACTAAAAAAAAAGGTTACATGTTTAGTCCCATGAAGTATGTGAAGCCTAAGTTATCTTGTTCAGGAGCTTGAGATTTTGATGGGAAATGAGCATTTCTTCTTCTCCGATTGTATCCCATTTAGATGTACAGAGCAGTTGATATTATCCCACTTTCCCAATTTATCATTATTGTTATTATTATCCATGAAATGATTTTGTATTGTTACAGTCTTGGTTAGGTTTAAACACTAAAACATGAACAATGCTTACTAGTATTAGTAATGGGTTCTTTTTTTTGTGTGTGGTTTGCAGGATTTCAAGAGCTTTATTTGATAGTTGAAGATGGGGTTTGGTGTCTTGCTGTCTGCCATACAAAAACTTGCATTCAGGCGTGTTTAATTAGCTTGGGAATTCTACAGTTCTTCGCATTCTACTTTCTATCTGCACATGTGAATGTTATCAATTGAATGGTAATTGAATGATAATTTATCTCGAGGATTTTATTTATTTATTTATTTTTAAAATTGAGATTTAAGCTATACTATGAGTGAAAGCATCATGATATGTGAATTAATATTATTGAATAAATTGTGAATTTCATTAGCTTTTCACATTCCTAATTTTCTCAACAAATAAGAATTGTCTCTCAGCAAAATCATGGTATTTTAAAAACCGCTGTTTAAATGCCATGTGGAAAATATTCCACGTCAGATTGATTACAATACCTACGTTAAATGGAACATGGATTTCAAATCCCAATTTAAGTAGAAAAGGGATAAATTATAATGAAAACGCGTACGAAATGTGGAAGAGTTTAATATATAAAATAGTTATTATAAATATTCATATTTTATGAAAATATCCCAAACGAATATAAGAAGTTTACACCGTTGGATTAAATTAATTGAATGGTTGAGATTAAAAGCCTGTTATGGCCACCTTATCAGTGTATATATATCATTCGGAAAACTCTATAGGAATACTGTAACTCAGGCTCATTGGTTTACAATTCTCGCCCTCTAGCTTCAAGATTGATCGCTTGGGGTGTAACTGAGGGTTTCATCGATAGTATGGAGGTACCAGGTTTTAGATTCATACCCTCCGATGAAGAACTGGTCACGTACCTCACTGAGAAAGTCCAGGGAGGTGGAGAAGCAAGAAGTGATAGGATTGTGTTGGGGGAGTGTGATATGTACGGTGATAAAGATCCATGGAATATATGGAACGACCATGGAGGTTTTAAGATCAAGGCCGGTGAGGACCTCTATTTGTTTACAAAGTTGAAGAAGGTGAGCCTCAATGGTTCTCGTAATCATAAACGCCGGGTGGGTTCTGGTACGTGGTCCGGTGCGTACGGTGTTGATGTTGCTGGCGGTCTTGCCAAGAAGAAACACTTCAGCTATGAGAATAAAGGGTGCAGTGAGCATCACGGTGAATGGATCATGCATGAGTACAGTCTTGTAGCTGATTGGGCTGATTATGTTCTGTGCCGGCTTCGAAGGAAGATTAACAAGAATATCAAGAAGAACACAAAGTTGATAGCTAGTACTCAAACTAAAAATATACCACACGTTAATGATCAAGAAAATCATCAAGAAATAGTGACCAAGAAACAAAGAGTAGGAGTAGAGTCCAATCATCAGGATCTAACAATTCTAAATCATCTAAATCATGTGGAAGACCAACAATATAACTTAAGCAGCAACATTAATAATAATGAGAATATTATTCATTATCCCACTCCAAGTTTGGACGATGTGTGTGACTTTGGGGAATGTTTCAATTCTGTTTACGACCAACAAAGCGAGAGTGTTGACTTTGGCCATGCTGGCGTTCTGGAATTCGGTGATGATGTGAATATTGACTTTGGGTTTTTGTTTGATTGTGATGAACAAGATTTGAAGGAAATCAGCCAGAAAGAATACACTAATGTTGCTGCTGCTGCTGCTGCTGCAAAATCATCACCATCGTCAACTTATGATCATATGGAAGTAGTGGAAGAACACAGCAGCTATGCAAATATTAATAATGTTGCACAACCAACATCTGGGGCTGATTGTAATGAACAGGATTTGAAAGAAATCAGCCGGGAACAGTACATTAATGTTGTTGCTACTGCTGCTGTAAAATCATCACCGTCGTCAACTTATGATCATATGGAAGTAGCGGAAGAACACAGCAGCTATGCAAATATTAATAATGTTGCAGAACCAACATCTGGGGCTGCTTGTGATCTACAAGATTTGAAGGGTATCAGCCCGGAAGACCAGTTCATTAATGTTGCTGCTGCTTTTGCAAAAACATCAACATCGTCAACTTATGATCATATGGAAGTAGCGAAAGAGCACAGCAGCTATGCAAATAATAATGTTGCAAACTCAACATCTGAGGCTGCTCATCTTTCTCAACTGGATGTAGATTATGGAGTAGTAATAGAGGAAGATGATAATGAATATTCATTTGCCCAACTGCTGAAAGATATCTCTTTTTATTATGATAAAGAACATGACCATCACGACGACGTCTGATGGGTACTGTTGTGGATATATAAGCGACCAACGGAGGAGCTTCATTAATGTTTATTGATATTAATCAAGGGGAAGAAGCATGCTTTAACCATCAACCACTTCCACTTCCAGGAGTTTATTTTAGTTTCATAATTCCTTTTAATTTTCTGGATTTGTATCTTTATACTGAAATTTGTATAAATGCACCCTTTTAAATTTCTGAATGTAAATGATGATTTTAACTACGCAAATGGAAGCTTGCTGTCTTTTATATTTGATGTTTTTAGCGTGCATTTAATTCATCATTTGGAGCGATATCACATCTAATCAATATAGCATATACTTTAAAATCTCAAAGCTAAACATAATTACTCAGATTAAGAATTCAAATCAAAACGGATTCAAAGAGGATTAATTAACACAGTTAAGTTTACAGTTGTACTTGTACCATATAATAATATGTCACTCTGTAAGAGCTTCTTCGTGTGTTACCTGCAATATTTTATTCAAGTTGGAAAATGAGATACGACCTATAATAAATACTGTAACTATATACACACCCCAAAATAATTTACATGTCTATAAGCATCACGTGCCTCCTCACCAATGAGAAATGTATGAAAGTTTAAGAATTAATGAAACATACGAAAATTATTACGAAGTGCCTCATATATGTTGGTGCTACTCTGCATCTCATATATGAACACAAATTTCCCATTACTATTCATGTTGTCTCACTTCACCAATGAGCAATCAATTCCCGAAACTGCGCGCTATTCCACTAATTTAGAAATCAGAGACAAGCTAAGTTGAACATGTTGGCATCTGGTTTATCATCAATTTATTCATGTTGAGCCTCAGCTTCATGCTAATCTTCAAGGCAAGAGCACCAAATAAATATCAGAAAAGCTGATGAGACTAATTATTCGACTTTTGAAGTATGGTTTGTATATGATCAGCAAGGATATTTGCAACAATCTCAGGAGAGAACCTTCTGATCATGTCTTGTCTTGCCATCATTCCTCTGTTCTTGGCTTCCTCAACATTCTGTATCACACGCCTCATTAACACACGAAGCGTACTGAGCGAAGGCTCCCCCCAAAGATGCCCTCTAAAAGGCCCTTCCATTACCTCACTCATCCTATCCACTGGTAAGGGATAGCTATTCTCCTCTGTCAAAAACTCTGTTGGTCCGGACCAGTTCGTCACAATCACCGGCAACGACATTGCCATGGCTTCCACAATAGGCCTCCCCCACCCTTCCCCTCTTGATGGAAGAACAAATGCATCAGCTGCCTTGTAAATTCGAGGTAAATCAATATGAGCTATGTGGGTGTCAATCACGTATATTGGAGCCCAGCCATCGACTGGTTTTTCCAAATCTGAGTTGTCAACAAACTCCATTATCTTATTTCCGAAATCTCTATCAGAATGATATGGATTTGTTAACAGATACAAAGAAACCCCATCAGCTTCAGAGAATTCCTGCAAATACGACTTCAGCAGTACATCCCATCCTTTCCTATACTCCCACTTAAAGATGCTCAAGAAAACAAACTTCTTCGAATTCATATTCAGGTTTTGTGCCCCTAAAACCAAGTTCCCAATGGAAGCAAGATCAAATGGCTTATAAAGAAGTGGGTCAAAGAATTTCACATCAATAGGCTGAACAATCTTTACAACCTTAGATGGATCAACCCCACTTTCTATAAATGTAGATACATGAAATTCAGTAGGCACCCAAACATAATTCATCCGGTTACAGCGCTTCACATGACGATAGTTTACCCTATCTGTTTCAAACATGGTCCTCCCGACCACGGACTTGAAATTTTGGTAAGCACTTGGTGGGCATGGCAATGTATCAAACAGTGGTGGGTTCCAGGCACCAGGCTCACTGTGACAAACCACAATGGTTTCATTCATTCTACATTCTGTACCATGGAGCTTAAAAGCTAAGTTCTTGACATTTTCTGGCAACCCATCCCAAAATTCAATGGATTCCATATCACCATGTTGCTCAATAGCCAGTCTAAAAGTGGGGTTTTTCATGTGCTCATGAAGGGCTAAGATATATGACCAACCTTCTGAACTGTACCCACCTCCTGAAAGAAAAGGAGCCATCCATAGGACGCAGTAGGGAGGCTCGGAAATGGGAATGTTAGGAGTTTGGGATTGCTTTGGTTTCTGGGTAGGTAGAAGAAATCTTAATGGGGTTTGAAGAAAGGCTGGGTGAGATGAGAATGTGTATTTTAATTTCTGGGTTTTGTAGAAATTTGATCTGGTAAAGCCAAGAGAGATTGCTAGCAAGAGAATTAGGATGGATAACAAGTAGATTGTAAAGGGTTTGAATTTGAAGCTCAGGGGTAGGGTTTGGTTGGATTCTGTTTGGTTAACTGGTTGCTGGTTTTCATAAGAATCCATCAAAATGGGCTGTGAGAGAAAATTGGCTTAACCGTGTGGGTGAGATACAAAAATCACAATCACAAACGGTGTGGAATCAATCACGGATTTATTAGATCCGAAGATTTAGAGAAATATAATATTTTAGGAGGAAAATTCTACAACGATCACACTTTAAATACACAAAATGGCTCCCTCTGATGGGCCAGAATGAGAGTTGAGGCCTATCATTCTTTTTTTTTTCTTTTTGGTCAATGTTGAGGCCTATCATTCTTGAATCTCCTTTTGGATAACTCAATCATTCTTGAATCTTAATTTGGCTCGCATGAAAATATTGCTGACCTTATTCTAGTGCGTATTTCTCAAGATAAATACTTCTAATTATTGTTGATTATTGTTGTTGTTATTATTATTATTATTCAGTTAGTTATAATTTAATTTAGATAGTTTGACTTTGACACCTTACTCCGCAAGAACCATCTCCTCGTTTTATTATTTTTATTGTATTAAAATCTCAGTTTAAGCCATTATTATATTTATCCATAGTACTCTCAACAATATTCATGTCACTCAAAATCTTGTTCATTACCTTCACACGGTTTAGGATTTTAATTATCCGGTAAACATGACCTGCATAAGATCAATGGACCCTTCTATCTCCAGAATCAAATTACCCACTTGATCATCAATTAGACATTACCTTAATTACAACACGAGTTCTTAAATGTCATTAAAAAATCATCAAGTAGTTGTCCATGCCTTTAGTAAAATCAGTATTAAGTAGTAATCCTAAATTAACCTAAAATCTTGATCACTTCTGATCATGTTTATACAGGAGGAAAAATGTTTGAGCATTTTGAAGTTTCAGCTAAAATGCAACCGTTTTGTATCTAACACAGTCTTCAACCCGCAGCCGTGAGACCCATCTAGCTTCATGCGGTATTCTCAATCATTTTCTTTTGGATGGAACATGGATTTCTAATACTGTCTTCATCAGTTGCAAATTCCTTTATTTAAAGCTTAATTTGGAAATATTTGGATGGTTGCCACATTGTTGTTAATAAATAATTAATAAAAAGAAAGATTAATTTATTAATAAGTACAAGATAATACATTATCTTTTAAAAGGTCTTTTGTCTTTTTACATGCAAATGTTGACTCCAAATCCCAATTGAAAACGAAATCTATATATATACGTCTATCGGAATAATAATATTGTATTATACACGCAGTGTAGAATTATCCATCGAATTGCGCACTCTGATCATGGAGTTAAGAGCAGGGTTTAGATACGTGCCCTCCGATGAAAACCTGGTCACCTACCTCACTGAGAACGTCTTCAAAGGTGGAGAAGTAAGGAGTGATAGGGTTGTGTTGGGGGAGTGTGATATGTACGGAGAGAAAGAGCCATGGAATATATGGAACGATCATGGAGGTTCGGTGAGGACCTCTATTTGTTTGCAAGGTTGAAGAAGGTGAGCGTCACCCAAAATTGTTCTATTGGTCATATGACAGCACGCTACCTGGAACTTTTACTGATTAAGTGAAGTAATTCATCATGTATGTGTGTTTAATACAATTAATACCCACAGTCATGGATTGCCGGGTCTCAACAACAAAATTACTTATGCATGAAAGCAAATCTATTTCTGATCCTTATGTTAATTTGGAAAGAAAGAAAAGTAAAAGTGTGAACTCTTACATTAATAATAAGAAAATGAACTGTAAATTTCCATAAATATAAATTAAATTGTTTACATAGATAAAGAATATTACAAATCCAGAAAACTAAAGGGAATTGAAATAAGAATATCAAAGAATAAACTTGAGCTTTGTAAGCCGACGCTCACTGGCTTTAATGGTTGCTGCATGCTCCTCCATTGGTCAATTAGAAATTCAAGACATATGCATATTATCAATTAGAACATGATCATCATGTGCTTCGTAGTAAAGAGGGATAGATTTTAGTTGTTCGGCAAAGGATTTTATACATAAATATTCCTTATCTTCCACAACCGTCAGTATTATGTTCCTCTACTACTCCATAACCCACATCCACTTCAGAAAGATCTGCTCCAACAGTAGTAGTAGTTGTTGTTGATGAGATGATATTGATTTTGCAACATCATTCCCTTCAATATCCATTATCATCTTATACGTGACTTCTTCCGAAAACAAATTCACTGGCGAATAACTAAGAGGCATTATTTTTTCCAACTCTTCCTCAGCATTTTCAAATAATATTTTGAATGCATGGTCATCATCCACACTAACAATTTGATCCCAATAATAGCCAGCAGTTGATGATGATGATTTTGCACCGATGCCATGATCAATATTTTCCAATATATTTGGAAGCTCCTCCATAAAATTCTCTAACAATTTCTGATCATCTAATAATTTCTCATCCATAGAACAAGAAGTACCATAGCTGTGTTCTTGCACCACTTATTCATCCGACAGAGCCCCAAGAGTAGTAGTTTGATGATTTTGCAGCATTGATGAAATTGGCTAAGCTTATTTCTTTCAATTCTTTGTGGGAATCAGAATCAAACATATTATGAAAGGTCTCTACACTTGGACAAAAAGAAAGGACATAGAATTCTTTAAATTTGTGTAGAATAGCAATTAAAGTCCTTCAGAGTGGGAATAGCAAATAAGGTCAGGCCGTCGGGTAGGAAAAACAGCTAAGGTCCTTCAGTGTCAGAATAGCAACTAAGGTCAGACCGCATGGCTTGGAACTAAAACCAGGCCGCCTGACTTGAAGGACTCAGGGTCGGAATAGCAACTAAAGCCAGTTGCTATAGCCAAACCGCTTGGCTTTCAAGCCGAATGTAATGGCCCCATAGAGACTGGAAGAAAGAATAGGATTATAAATGGGCGATGTGGGGCACGACGAAATACCATCCCAAGTAATTTGAAACCATTATTATATTTGCTTAGCTCAAAAAATTAACTTATATAACAGAAAAAAAAATTTAAAAATCAATGCTTTAAGCCACATTCTTTCGTCAATTATAGAACACCTCTTATAGGCAGGCAACTGGAAAGGTGTCTAATAATTTAAATAGAGAAAAGCATATGATACAAACAATAGTAACTAAGAACCAATTAGAGGAGTATCAAACACCATTATTCTAGCAACGACAAATTAGGCATATAACACAGATTACACAGCATACCGATAAAGCAGCATCACTGCATCAGAGACGAACAATACAGTACCAACAACAATATTACAGGCGTTGACGAAATGTCACAGCAGCAGTTGGTCATTTGTGGCGACAGCTATGCATTTTTCAAACTGTTTTATCATCTTTTTATTAACGGTATGTTTTCAAACTGTTTTATTATATTTTTATTAACATGTTTTTTGATTAAGCGAAATGTGACAATTCCACTTCTGAGAACTAACATGCAGAAAACCATTGACGTTACATTTTTGACCAGAAGCGGCTTAAGCTAGCTTCAATTGATCCATGTGGTTCATCTGTTGGTAAGTAAACATCGTCATCAAACTGCCAAAAACGCATCAGGGTCAATTTATTTCTCAACAGAAAAAGTTGAAAATGAATTTGCAGAAGAATGAAAATATGTCTATGACTATCCAATACGCAAGCAAGGATGTTTTCATTTAAATAATCTGAAGCTTCTTTAGTTTCTCCAGATTTATTTTATAAGTACAACATTATCTCATTATTGTCTTAAAGGTGGAATGTTGATTTATGAATAACCTTCCAATATATGCAATCGGAGTTACTTAAACCATAAGAGAACAAAAAATGCCATTGTAGAATAAGAAATGCCCTTGAATAACAGATAATACTTTGGTAAAAACCTGTGTTAGTCAAGGAAATAAAAGATTGGAATATGAATAGTAAAAGAAGCTGAAGCTTGAAAGGGCCACAGAAACTGTAGAAAGGGAATATACAATACAAGGCCAGATCTTAGAGCAAAATCAAGGCATGAGAAAGCACTATGGCCCTTTGAATAGGTAAATGGTAACAAATAGTTTGCATTTGAAAGCTTTTAGGTTAACTGGGACAGTGGCCATGAAGACAATCACAGGGCTTGAGTGAAAGTGCATGTGTACTTAATTTTGACTTTAAGAACATTTGAATGATCCCATAAAAGGCTAGGCTTGTCCATTCAAGCACTAGATGTCATCATCATCTCTCTTTCTCTCTCTTCAACGAAGACGCAAACTAAAAATTAGCCTACATTAGCTTCTTTGTCAACCGAATAAAGTTTCCAATCAGTGAGTGGTGAAAAAATAGTCAGAATACATAAGAAGCCTTCAAAATGGCAGGTTCAACGAACTCTTTTATTAAGGTTCCACAACTTCTAGCAGAAATTTAAAGTAAAGAAAGAGAGATACCTTCACAATAGTATTATCCTTGCTTGAGAGATTAACAGGTAAAAAGTGGAGATTTGGCATTTTAAGTTGTACTGATGATATATCAGATAACCTGACAACATGTACAATAAGATCAGTTTAAAAAGATGCCACATACAGCACATACGTGCAGGGCAGAGAAACATACCTGATGAGAACAGTCTTTGCCATGTCATAAAGAGTGCTTTGAACAGAAGGGCTGTATACTCCCTCTTTTGGGGTACCAAAAAAAGTTTCAACCAATACTTTTTTTACATCCAAGTATCTCTCTGTAAAGTAAAGCGGCTTCCGAGGAATGGTCAAGACAGATTCATAAGAATACCTGCATCCCATTTCTCAAAAGTTGTATTCTCCAAGCTTAAGAAGGAAATTAACTTTGAAACCAATAGTCATACAAACTAATACATATGAAGAAGAAACCGAGAGTGCAAGCGAAAGATATTAACTTTCCATTCGATTCTCATTAAATAAAGCTACCAGAGAAGAAAAACCCATACCTCCATGATGCAGTAACCTCCGTAGCTAGAATCCTTTCTCGCGTCTCAGGTAGAACTGTATATTTGTCCCTAATAAATCCCTCAAAACCTGACTGAACATAACATAGAATCCAAGAAATCAACTGAAGAATCTGTACATAGCAAAGGTAATGTGCAAATCACATAGCATATTATCCCAAATTGTCATTTGTTTGACATGTTTCTTATGCATTAACTTTTCTGAGTTTTCTCTCTCCTTATTAAAGTGCAATTGGAAAAGATAAACAATCCACGTCAACCCTAATGCATATTAAGTGTTGAAGACATCATGTCAGTCTATAGCATATAAAGGACATTTAGTAATGAAATGGAACCACAGGAAGGTACTCTAGAGTCTAGGGTTTTAAGGTCATATTTGAGTAAGAAGGATGTATGATATGGAAAATAAATAATGAAATATCTAGACAGTGAAAAGTGAAATGATAATGAAGGGGCAGCGGTAATTGATGTCACTACAAACTGAAAAGCAACTTCCTGCATCTTGATTCTCAAGTTGATATGAATGCCGAAGGTAGACTAATAAAAGTTGTATATGCCAATGCAACATCAATCTACACTTAATAGTTAACACTCCCTTTCACGTGTAAAGCCACCTATTAAAGTGAGCCTTACACATGAAGATTAGTAAACTACTAGAGGCAGACATTACTAGGACTTGAACACAAGGCTACATGGAATACTTGGCTATAATCAAATTAGGTACTATCAAGCCTAAAAGCTTAAACTAGTAAGATGTGGACCCAACTATTACAATTAAACCAACATAAAACAGTTAACAGTATCTAATAAATTAGGATGATCTGGTTAAATTAAATACCCATTGTTATACGTGTAGTGTTTGCGTGTACACACGTATGAAAATTCAAATACAGACAAATTTTAAAAATATAATACAACATGAATCATCCATATGATTCTCCAAGAGAAAACAGTAGAAATTTCTTTAAAAACAAACCTAGATGAACCACCAATGCAGAAATAGTCACATTTTCATTAACCAAGTCATTGAAAACCTTATAAACCTATAACTACAAAGACATACTATTCATCATTCCAGTGAATACAACAGGATAAAATGCATTGACCTTCCCTATCTCAGGGACTGGTTGGGACAAAACTTTAATACTCACGAGTATTTTTCCATCACAGCTCTACCACGAAATAACTGTAAAGGTCAACTTCTGCCAATTATTGTGGCTACATTAAATTTTACATCAATCTGACACACACTTTCATATTAACATATGATAACAATGCAAGTAAAAAAACATTGGAAAAGCAACACCTGTACATATGAATATATAAATTAATAAATGAACTTTAAATTAAAACGACAAATAAAAATGAAACAAACTTTCCAGGCTTAAGTGCACAAAAGAAAGAAAATATGTCTGATTATTACTGTATAAGATAGAATTCTGCAAATGGTACATTCGATTATGGGGAGAAGAATTGTGAAAATGATAAGCTAACCTTTGTTGTCTTTAGCAGAGCCAATCCTTCAATACCAGATGTCAACCTTAGTGCTCCAGACTTCTTTACTATTACCTCTGTTGTGTGCTTTTCAGATCCGAGTTTAAAACCTTCAATAGAGAACACCAATGAAACTTTAAATTTAAAATATATAGATATGGCTGTTTGTATATATATGAAAATAAAAATAATAAAACAGAAAGAGAGAATGTAAATTATCAGGGAGCAAGTTTAAAAATTAGATACAAAATACGCAACAAATCCCCCTCATGCTAGGAATGGAAAGAGATTGGTTTTCACATATGTATAACAATAAATTAATAGAAAAAAAATAGCAAAATTTGAATAGAAGACCACTTCGATCAGGTAAACTCTATACCATGTTAAGTTACCAGATCCCAAAAGCTTAACTATTATGAAGTAGATGAGCACTGGTCAAGCCCACAAATTAAAACCTGTTTTGAGTTTATTTGAATGAATGTCTATTTCCAATTAAAATTCCTAGGCCATTTAGATTCCTCATTTGAAGAGGTGTCCAAACATTTAATGTACCAGTTTGCTTGCACTTTTCTATTTTTCCCATACACAGTGCCAGTCACAAAGCCAAACATACCTTGGTCTTTTCTATTATACTTTACAAGTAATCACAATTAAACTAACAGAGAAAGCATTCTTCAAAACGAGAAAGCATGCACAATTTCTTTATAGTATGTGTCTGCATGTTTCCAAATGCACATTTGATTACATATAATTGCCTACAAGTATTTCTTCTGCATAACATAAGAATTACTTCCTTCCCTCTTCGATAAGTCTATGAAAGATTGTAAAACTAACCATGATTATGCTGTTCACCTTCTAGAGACACACGCTCCCATGGCTTTTCTACTATCTTTACAATGGCCGTATGTACCTATAAAGTAAAAACAAGAATAGGAGTTTACCATCTGAACAATGTTTATCCTAAATCTAATAATATCATATATACAAAATAAATTTTTGTAAAAAGAAATATTAAAAAGGAAATCATTCCTAATTGAATTTAGACCCCAAAATGGAGGAACCAAAAAACAGATACACAATTATCAAGAGATAAAAACTTAGCTAAACCAAATTTCATGAAACAAATAAAGGAAGCGAAGAGACAAAATGTTACAGAGAGAAAGTCCAGTGCTTTAAGCTTCGTATCATAAAAACAGAAGGCATAATTCAAACCATGAAAAACAATGGAGGAGAGAAAATGATAAAAGAAATAGACAAATTCTACAGTAAATTAGCATTTTAAAATGTAGATTATTTAGTATTCACCTGCTGGTAAAATGACGTGAAATGTTTTGCAAGTTCAATTGCAAAGTCCTCTACTGAAAGTTGTTGTGTACATTCCTTTGCTTTCACGTATACCTGTATTGCAACTCAATTAAACTTCTAAAAGTAAATAAATGGGAAATTAAATAGTGGAAATTGTAACAAGGCAGTGATTTGATGGCTGATAAGAAGTAAAATCATCATCTATGAACTTTCTTCTCATGCAAAGGCAAGTTGTATTTTGAAAATTAAGATCTCAATATATGAAAGTTTGCTAGTAGACATTAATAAGTTGAACTCTAGTCAATATAAGGATGGCTTAGATGGTAGCTACTTTATGTGTAAATTAGCTTGTTCAATAAACTGCTCAAATCAAGAATCTTATGCTTTATTTTTTTTATTAACCAAGACATCACTTAGCACTAGAATCTTCAAAATGACATGGTTTGCACCAATAAAAGTTTGCATAACCCCGTACTACAAAATTTGACCAAACTTGCTCTCAAAAGAAAGTGATCCACTACCCATTGCCAAAATTCTTCCATATGTTCCAAGAACCTAAACTATCCATCAAACAGGAAATAAATGAAGGATACATAATACATTTAATATTCATAGTTTTCAGGAGAGGAGATGGATGTAACACCTACTAGAAAGAAACATCAAATTGAACTAGAAAGTTTTAACTGTGCTCTTTGTAAAGATTCTAAACAGACAAAAAAGTGACGCAACTGTGCCCCTTGTAAAGATTCTAAATGGAGTTCAGCTAGAAACAATAGATTTGAAGCTGTGAACTAGTCATGAGATTTTTAAAGATATATAAAAATTTGGACATAACAAAATTACACCTTTCCATCACCTCATTAGAGATACAGAATCACTTGCATTGACAGAAATCTTAAGAATTAAAGTTTCCCAGATATCAATTTTTTTTATCAATAAAATATATAAATCCAAAAGAAAGAAATTGATAAATATGTCTCGTGTACATGAACTGTAATCCAATTTTATATATCATTGAAAAGCATGTTACTAAGTAGCTCATAAACCTGCTAAAATTATAAAGATTGGACCAAGGTGGCCCTCGAACCAGTGCAGACTTCACTCCATTTGAGTGTTGAAAAATACAAGATGGACTCCATCGCAACCACCACGAGAGAAAAATTAGACCAATAAGAAATAGAAACAGAAAAGAAAATCTCACGGTGTTTTTCATGGTATCGGTGGCGACGACGTCGGAATTATCATCTCGGACGTAGGCTGCGACACAATCGGATAGGAGGCTTATGCTGACGTTCCATTCAACGAAGAAATAGCGGCCGTCGTCGTTCCTCCATGCCCTACCAACCCTCACCCTCGCTTTGCCGTGTCTCTGCTCGAAGTTGAAGCCGTCGATTGCGTCCGCCATGGTTGCTGAGCTTCAACTGCTTCCAACTTGGCTTTACTGTGAGAAGATGGGGTCGGGCGAGTGGACCAGATCAGATAATATCCAACCTGGTTTTATTGTGAAAAGATGGGGTCGGGCGAGTGGACCAGGTCAGATAATATCTAACTGGAATAGCAAAACCACGTGCCGATAACATCTAACTGGAATAGCAAAACCACGTGCCCGATGTCGCTGTTGACACAACTGACAGCTCAACTATCACCTTCTTCTTTTTTTTCTCATTTTTATTTATTTATACATTATTTTATATTTGTTAAACTATTTTATTTTTTAATATCATTATATTTTCTAATGTTACTCTAAATATTACCATATTCTCTTTAAATTACGAATTAATACATACATTTAATATTGAAATTATGCAATAAAAAATAAATATAAAATATAATGTCAAATTAAAATTAATGAGACATCCGTAGAAATTACAAAGAATTAAACTATTTTATTTTCTAAAAAAATAAATACAAAAGTGGAGAACATTTAATATTATATAAAATAACTCTTTAGGCCTTTTCCTCGTGGCCTTGCCTAATATATAACCGGCCCTGTCTGCAATTTTGTGGTCGACTGAGAGATCGATATTCTTTTTTCACATGGCTTTAATGTAGTATTT